>CM046383.1:28047234-28569234 GCA_025413485.1 Ficus microcarpa | reverse complement strand
GTTTCTGAGGGAAAACAAATCGAACCGAACATGGCAACCACTGAATTATGCTAAAAGCTGAGAACCACTTGTCCAAGCAGTCCAACTCAGCTTTATATGGTACAGAACAATAGTTTCTAGGAGAAAATTTAACGACCAGGTTTTTTTTTTTTTTTTTTAGCAGTACCTAGGAAAAATTGAAAATGGAAAAACTTAAGGGGCAAAGAAAAGCCAACAGCATATATATTTCCACTTTCAGAAGAAAAATGAACAGTCTTAAACAATGAATTGAAGTGAACGTATGATTTGGTTCTTATATATTAAGGCAAAAGTTACAACTGGTTATCCATGTCAAAAGCGCAGAGTTTATGCTAAAATAGCTAAAGATATTCCACAACCGTGGAACCAATGTTCCAGGCCCTATGCCAAAATCTTACTTGAGACCGCAGTAATTCTATGTCTTCTTTGGTTTCTGCAGTGTCATATGTTGCAGACAAGTGCCTTGCAACATTATCACGGGCAAATGGAAAGAGAACGTCAGTAACAAACGATATCGGAGTTGTAGTTCCCTCAATGTCAAGAACAATGCAACGCTGCAGTGGAAAAGAGACCCAAAAAAAAATTAAGACAAAATCTAGAAAGAAAACATTAGTGAAGAGATCAAACTACAAGTAAGAGTAGAGATTGTTTAAGATCACTGATGATAAAGAATGTAAACTCACTCGCTCAAATTCATTACTCGAACCCGCAGCCCCTGCCTTGACGGATACGTTTCTATTAACGCTACTTCCTAAAACTCCCTTAACATTTTGAATTTGCCCATGGTTTGGAGTGGACCAGTCCAGACCCAGCTGATTAAGTTTGATTGCAGCATCAAAGAGATAGTGATAACATTCGGCCTGGAAGCAAAGTAACAGGTACAGAGGTCAGCATGTAAAATTGATTTTCAAAAGTCAGAAGAAAAACAAAGAGGCCTTTTTGGAGAGAAGTGCACCATTTTAGAGATGCGTAAGTGACAATTATAAAAAAAGATTCCGAACTTGATCACACAAAAGCAGAGTGGAAATACACAACCATTTGAAATGATATTATAATTTTTTTTTTTTTTTCATTTTTATGATAGGAAACAACAAAACTTCAAACAGAAACAGTAAAGCAAATATCAATTATACCCGCAGGTTCAAAGAAATGAATTATGTGAAATTTCTTCAATTATTAGTTTTAGAAGAAATTCAAGAAAATAATCAAAAGTGACGACCTAGTCTTCAGGAAAGAGGACATAAAATCCACTCTTTTATTCCCCTGAAACTCACAAACGTTTAGGAAAAACAAAACCTTCAACAAATGACAATCTGGGGACTTTTTCCAGGCTATTTCAAACGATCTTCTCAATATTACACACCTGAGTCTTGGCACTGATCCATGAGTCTCCCCACACATAGATGCCATGGTTGCGAACAAGCACCGCTGTTGTTTTTGGGTAGGCTTCAATCTATTGAACAAAAAGAAAAGATTACCAGTAAATACAGGATAAATGACAAAGTAGAAAGTAAGAAATGATGCTCTAAAATAACAAGCTCCCAAATTTGAGACTCATATGGTTCAGAAGAACCGTCTCATATTATCAGAGGGTGGAAACATGCTATACCGGAAACTGGAAGTGAGCATGCAAGTTAAACATTGGAAATTGTTCGGTGAAATTAATGAAATTGTTACAAATAGGAAGCGAAAGAAATCATTAATCAGCATGGCTACTCAAACATAATGACACAAATATATGGAATGTATGGTCATATTACCCTTCTGCATAAGTTTCATGTTCAGTCCCGGATCAGAATGAAAAGTCAATTAAAAAACTAATGGAAAGTAAATGCACATACAGCTTTGGCAAGAGATTCTGTTAGCTCATATTCGTAGGCAGTGTTTTCTATTATTGGGACGACAAGTTCATCATAATAACCGTGCCCTTTTATTCCTTTGATCATCTCCATATGAGTTATCTGCAAATTTGTCCAACAGTAAGAAAATATAACGAAAAAATAAAAGAAAAAGCTTTAACAAAAAGATGTTTGAAATGTGTTCTGTCCTTTTATTGTAGGGGAAGATGCATAAGAGAGGACATGGAAAGAAAACTGCAGTAAAGAAATCACATGTCTCCACATATGTCTGACTGTGAGCGAATAATTAGCATTTTCTTATCCTCGTTGGCAGTAAACGACAATAAACACTTACTCTAAATTCTTTTGCATGTGGATTGAGCATTGTGACAAGACAAGTTTCGATACCATGGCTATGAATGACTGCTCCAGCGTCACGCATTTCATATGCCTGGAAACAGGAAAATAGGCATCAGAGAAAGATAGACAAAGCCAAGACAATGGGGAGAAGTCAGCCGTCCTTAAAACTAAACCAGCTGTAACCACGCTAATGGAAACTCAGAACAAAAGTACACAAATAAGACACCATAAGATACGCACAGAAAAAAAAATAATAAATAAATAAATAATTTGTTGACACCGCAAAATGTGAGTATAGAAAATTGAAAGTTATGGTATAGATTGCAGAATTATTAGGCTTTGAACATATACATTAGAGGAAAAACCAAAAAAGAGAAATGTGACTTTACTAGGAGGAAAGTTGAAAGTAGATTTTTAAGCATAAGCATTATTGCTAGTGCCGTAGTGGAAGCAAAAACTTAATCAAACAAAAATAGCATACTCTCACTCTTCCCGAAAATCGAATTCTAGGCAAGAAGTGAATAGTTGCATAGCTGTAATCTAAAAGATGAGCAATTATTATATAAATTTTCAAATAATTCTTTCTTTGATGAGATTATAAAGTTTGAAATTTCAATCGGTAACTTGGGTTCACTTTTTTACTAGAAGCCTTGTAATATGGGGAATATAGGAGTCTTGGTAAACCTTATCAAGGCTTCCAAACCAGATAAGCTTCAAATAAGGCCGCATTGTACCTTGCCTTTTAGATTCCTTGCTCTCTTTTCCCACGATATCAATCGCCTCTTGGCTTTCTGGTAGTGATCCAATAGTCATTAGAAATCAAAATTTAGGAGCCTTTCTTTCGATGGCTAACCAAAAGTAGGGAAAGAAAATTTCCGATGTCTTTAAATATATTTTTTGTGTTGAGAGTAGAAAGGAACTCTAATCTTAATCTAGTTCGTTGTGATAGTAATTTGCTTTGTTTTGGTTAGTTGTTTCCTTTTGAACTAGATATTTCTTCTTCTCAAAATAGGGAGATTGGAGAATATAAACGTAAAAATAAAATGAGAAACAAAGCACTATAACCACTCAAACTAATAACCATTCATTTTTAAAGATTGAATTGATCAGAATAAACACTCAAAACTATGTAATAGTTACTGCAAAAATTACGTACCATCAAAACCAGATAACTGAAGTTACTATATGATATTACAAGGATACAGACAGAGCTGATACCTTCATAAAAAGTGGACCACAATCAGAACACTTGGGAGGCTTATGTGGGTATGGCTTTGGAGATGGAGCAGACAAGATAGACCCATTTGGAGATAAAACATACATGTCCTCGGAAACCATTCTCTCCTTCTGAACACCTGCAGTCAATAGAAAAACATACACAAAAATGAGACTTCGAATGATTCCAACAATAGTTCATAACACCAGGGCTCCATACATTGAAAACAACTCACACACCCACTGAACACAAAATTGAGCTAGCCTCAATTGGCTAGTAAACACCGTAAAGGGACTTGAATTCTTTAGCCAATTAAGAATCCTATTCCTAAAGAGAATTGAATTCTTTCTGATTCCACATTCTAATATGTCAGTATACCAATTCTCCCACAAGCTAAAATTGTTAGGAAATGAACCAACGACAATTATATATTCTAACACTCCCCCTCACGTGCAGGCCGGATAAAAAGCAAACGTGCAGACAAATAATGATTAGAAAGCCCAACATAAATATTTTAAGGAATTCAAACTCCAGAGCTTCTGCTCTAATACCATGTTAATTTACCAATTCATCCCAAAAGCTTAAGCTATCAAATAAATAAATAAACACTAGAACAGGACATTGATTTCTTTCTTATTTCTTCCCTCTACTTCTTAAAACCTTTGCCTATGAATCAGTGAAAAGAGCCACACAAAGCTGAGCAAACATATCAATTTTCCAGGATCAAACAGTCTGGTCATACTTCAACACAACCTCCAAAAAATCCCAGATACCCAAAAAAAAAAAAAAAAAGGATCGATCAGATTTTAAACACAGAATTAAATTAAGAAAGTCTATAGCTCTAGTATAAACAGAGAAAATTCAGATATCACAAATCAGAAAATACCCAGAAACAAAACAACTAACAAGAACACAAATACAGTAAAATTCACTACAACACAGACCCAGAAATTTAAAATTAAAAAAAAATAGAAGAGTGAGAGTGAGAGGAGTGCATACATATATAAATAAATATATGTGTGAGTGTTACATATATATATATATATATATATATATATATAAATACATACCAGAAGGAGACATGAGGATGAGCTGTTGGGGCTTGGGAATGGAGTCATCGTGGACCTTGATAGTGATGCTGCCACCTGTCCCGGACACCCATCCGAGGGTGTAGAACTGCCGGCAGAGTTCCGATATCAGAGCCCTCGTCTCCTTAACTGCCTTGCTCTCCAGGTACGCCTGCGACGTCACTCCGTTCACCACCGCCGCCATTAATTTCTAGAGAGAGAAACTACTGTTCAGAGAGACAGAGTAGGAGTGGATTGAGATTGTAAAGTAGTCCAAGTTCAGATTTTTGTGGAGAATAATAATAAAGCAGGACCGGAGCTGAAGTGATGATTTTGTTACCAATTGGTGACTAAAGTTCGATTCTGATTGGAAAAAACCCCCTGAATTATTTGTTCTATGCTATTTTGTCTCTAAATTATTTTTTATTGTGATTATGTCCCAAAATAATTAGAACTTTGACAATTTGGTCCGCTCTTTTTTTTTTTTTTTTTTTTTTAACAAATTACTTGGTGAGTATAAATGGATGACGAAAATCAGCATATGATGATTTGAACGCCTTTGAAAATCTTTAAAATGGCTATTTTGCATCTGAATTCTTACAATACTTTCATAAAATTTTTTAGTTTTTAAGTTGTTATGAGATAAGTATGACATCGACAATTACTTTCTTATAAAATCATTTCCAATGTTTAAAATTACGTGAGTAAACTTACAAAACAAATAAATAAATACACAAGTCATTATGCTCAAGGAAGTTTAGTAAAATAAAAATTTTTAATTACATAATTCAAATGTGAAACATTTTATTTTAAATTTTAACACTGTTAATTTATCTGAGAGCGCTCTATATTATCTTATTAAAATGAGAAAGTAGTTTACTAAAATCAGTAGTTTAGCAAATACTTCACCAATTCACTAAAGTTCATGGAGTTAAAGCATCAAAAACCTTAAAAATTAAGGTTCACTAATAAGTTTACTGATTATGTGATAAAAGATGACACAAGAAGTCAACTTTGAGGTCTCCAAGTCATCCAAAAATTAGGCCAAGATTCCAACCTCAACAATCTCCACCTCAAGCATGAATGGTTGGTGGGCAAATAGCAAGCTTTTCTCATCAGACAGACATGCCATCTTCGAATATTCTATAATTCGGACTCTCGTATCGTATGGGTGTGTTTTGAAAATTATTTTATTTCTGGGTATAAATATTTAAATAGGGATTTTTTGAGAATAATGCTGAAGCATTTGATTGTACTTCCAGAGAGATTAATTTGAGTACTTAAAAAATAAACATATTGTGTTGAGATGTGTTTATAAAAACATGCGTTGAATTTGTGTGAACCCTAAATATTAAAATAACAAAGAAAAAATAACTCCAGAGCATTTTCTATGTTTTGTTTTCGTTTTCATTGAATACTATTTCAGAATCATTTTGAGAAGACATATATCATGTGTGAGAGATGGTTTTTGAAATATTTCAAGTAATTTAGTCCTTTAATTTTTTTAGTCCTTTAATAAACAATTTTTTTTTTTTAATTTCTCTAATAGTTGAATTTGATGAACGGATTAAAAGATTCTCTATTAATAGTTGTATTTGATGAATGTAGATTTAATATATTAATTATTATATATGTATATGTATGTGTGTATCTAGATAAATATCATCAACTAAATGATAAGAAATTTTTAGAAAAACATGCTCATAGTTCTCTTATCTCTCTCTCTCTCTCTCTCTCTCTCTCTCTCTTATGACAGAAGGATTTTGCTTGAAGATGTTACATAGAAAATGTGGAAAGCTATGCAATATAATAATAATTCTCTTTAAGTCCATTATTTTTATTTCAAATATAAGAAAAGTATAATCATTATTGCATGTCTCAACAAATATGAGAAATAATATTATCTGTTTTTTTTTTTTTTTTTATGTATATAATTTGGTTGTAAGATTGAAATAACTTTCAAATTTCAGATTTTTATCTTAATTTTTTTATTGTAATTTTTTTAAATAAAAGTGGAAGCTGGGATGGAATTTGTTTCAGGTCAGAGAACTGCGGAAAAAAAATGCATGACACATGAGAAATCGTTATGGAATTTTTTTTTTTTTTTTTTTAACGTTGCTTTTGCAATTTTTGTGAGAATTTTTTATGGACAACACGTTCAAGAAAAAAAAATTATAGGTTCTATAATATGACTATAGAACGCGTATTAGTTTAAAATTAAAATAGACGAGTGAGAGTGAGAGGAGTGCATACATGTATAAATATATATATGTGTGAGTTTTACATATATATATATATATATAAATACATACCAGAAGGAGACATGAGGATGAGCTGCTGGGGCTTGGGAATGGAGTCACCGTGGACCTTGATAGTGATGCTGCCGCCTGTCCCGGACACCCATCCGAGGGTGTAGAACTGCCGGCAGAGTTCCGAAATCAGAGCCCTCGTCTCCTTCACTGCCTTGCTCTCCAGGTACGCCTGCGACGTCACTCCATTCACCACCGCCGCCATTGATTTCTAGAGAGAGAAACTACTGTTAAGAGAGAGAGAGTGGGTGTGGATTGAGATTGTAAAGTAGGCCAAGTTCAGATTTTATAAGAATAATGTCGGACTGGAGCTAAAGCGGTGATTTTGTTACCAATTATACTATTATATAAAAGGAAAAGGTAAGGGTGTTTTACGGTTCTTTTAACAGTATTCGACAGTGATTTTTTTGCTTTTTTTTTTTTTTTCCCGGGAGCTCCGTCTACAGTACCAAACAGTTCTGTACAGTGTAATTATGCTCTTGCCCTCCTCCTTTTTCCTCTTCTCTTCTCGCTTCCGCCGCTATCATCTCTTCCATTTCCTCTCACTAATTTTTTGATTTTCCCTCTCTCTCTCTCTCTCTTTTCCACCGCCTATCATGTGCTCCATTTTGTTTCTTTGGACCCGTTTGGTGGAGTAGTTTGAGTTGAGATTTTTAAGTTTCAATAGTAAATTTTTTTGAATTTTCAAAAAAGGCAAAAAACTTTTTGGAAAAAAGACAAAAATTTTTGAGGAAAAAGACAAAAAAAAATTTGAATTGAATGGTTTGAACCATTCAACCAAACACCCTTAACTTTTTGGTTTTGCCTCTCTTTCTTTCTTCTTCTTCTTCTTCTTTGGTCTTCTTTAAATGACTATAAAGGACTATAATTGGGAAATTTTTTTTCCCTTTAAATGACTATAATTGGGAAAATTTTTTTTCAATCTTTTTGATTTTATTTTTGTTTTTATTATTATCATTTTGATTATGCATATTCACTATTGAAAAAGATTTTAAGAAAAATTATACTAATTATAAGTATAATATTTAATTTAACAAATTATTTTTATTATATAATACTCAGTTTTTTTATTTATTTTTTTCTTCCATACCCGTGCAATGCACGGGTATTAAGCTGTGACTAAAGTTCGATTCTGATTGGACAAAAAGCCCCTGAATTATTTGTTCTATGCTATTTTGTCCCTAAATTATTTTTTAATGTGATTTATGTCCCTAAGTAAATAGCACTTTGACAGTTTGGTCCCCTCTTTTTTTTTTTTTTTAACAAATTATTTGTCGAGTATAAATGGATGATGAAAAATCAGCATATGATGATTTGAACGCCTTTGAAAATCGTTAAAATGGCTATTTTTTATCTGAATTTTTATAATATTTTCATTAAATTTTTCAGTTTTTAAGTTATTGGAGATAAACGATATCGAAAATTACTTTCTTATAGACTCATTTCCAATTTTAAAATTACGTGTGTAAGCTTACTAAACAAATAAATAAATACACAAATCATTATGCTCAAGGAAGTTTAGGAAAATAAAAATTTTTAATTGCATAATTCAAATGTGAAACATTTTATTTTAAATTTTAATGCTGTTAATTTATTTGAGAGCGCTCTATATTATCTTATTAAAATGAGAAAGTAGTTTACTAAAATCAGTAGTTTAGCAAATACTTCACCAATTCACTAAAGTTCATGGAGTTAAAGCATCAAAAACCTTAAAAATTAAGGTTCACTAATAAGTTTATTGATTATGTGATAAAAGATGACACAAGAAGTCAACTTTGAGGTCTCCAAGTCATCCAAAAATTAGGCCAAGATTCCAACCTCAACAATCTCCACCTCAAGCATGAATGGTTGGTGGGCAAATAGCAAGCTTTTCTCATCGGACAGACATGCCATCTTCGAATATTCTATAATTCGGACTCTCGTATGGGTGTGTTTTGAAAATTATTTTATTTCTGGGTATAAATATTGAAATAGGGATTTTTTGAGAATAATGCTGAAGCATTTGATTGTACTTCCAGAGAGATTAATTTGAGTACTTAAAAAATAAACATATTGTGTTGAGATGTGTTTATAAAAACATGCGTTGAATTTGTGTGAGCCCTAAATATTAAAATAAAAAAGAAAAAATAACTCCAGAGCATTTTCTATGTTTCGTTTTCGTTTTCGTCGAATACTATTTCAGAATCATTTTGAGAAGACATATATCACCGTGTCGTTCTCGTGTTCGTGTTTAGGCTAATCGTGTCGTGCCGTAATCGAGCCGGCCCGAACACGGCCCGCGAACACGATTTGCCAGGCCTATGAGAGATGGTTTTTGAAATATTTCAATTATTCTAGTAATTTAGTCCTTTAATAAACAGTTTTTTTTTTTAATTTATCTAATAGTTGAATTTGATGAACGGATTAAAAGATTATCTATTAATAGTTGTATTTGATGAATGTAGATTTAATATATTAATTATTATATATGTATATGTATGTGTGTATCTAGATAAATATGATCAACTAAATGATAAGAAATTTTTAGAAAAACATGCTCAAAGTTCTCTTATCTCTCTCTCTCTTATGACAGAAGGATTTTGCTTGAAGATGTTATTACCTAGAAAATGTGGTGAGCTATGATTATTTTTATTTCAAATATAAGAAAAGTATAATCATTATTGCATGTCTCAACTAATATGACAGATAATATTATCTGTTATATATATATATATATATATATAATTTGGTTGTAAGATTAAAATAATTTTCAATTTTCAGATTTTTATCTTAATTTTTTTTATGGTAATTTTTTAAATACAAGTGGAAGCCGGGATGGAATTTGTTTCAGGTCAGAGAACTGCGGAAAAAAATGCATGACAGATGAGAAAGCGTTATGGAATTTGTTTTTTTTTTTTACTTTGCTTTTGCAATTTTTGTGAGAATTTTTGATGGACAACACGTTCAAGAAAAAAAATTAGAGGTTCTATAATATGACTATCGAACGTGGATTAGTTTTGGAATTTTGTTATGTTTGGTTCGTGTTATGAGTCTTCACGGGTTCTAGGGTCCGTTTGGTAAAACGGTTTGAGTTGAAATTTTTAAATTTGAGTTGGTTTTTAAAAACTAATTATAATTTTTGTTGACTTTTCAGAAAAAGACAAAAATTGAGATGAAAAATTTGAATTTAAAATAGTTTGTCAAACGAAGGCCTAGTCTTTTCTTTCTGTCTTTAGGTCATTTTGTAACGATTTTCATGTGATTTTTTTTATAAAATATGAGTTGGGATTGTGAGGTGTGATAGATCTTCTTTAATAGGTGTCAAACTAGTTGGAATATGTCAATATAAATTATATGATATCATTGTCATGACTATCTGTCTCTCTCCATTTTTTTTAAAAATAAAAACCCATATGAAATTTGATATGCAAATAGTTGGATAGTTAGTAATTGTATTTCCAAATATATTTAGGATTATTTTTATATGTACCTCTTTAACTTTAGGGTAATTATCATTTTGCAAACTAAACTTTAAAGCTCTCACTGTCTATGCCTACGGTAAGTTAGTTGGAGTTGAAATTTTTAATTTGGAGTTTGTTAACTTTTAAAAAACTAGTTATAAATTTTATTGATTTTTTAAAACAAAAAACAAAAAACAAAAAAACAAAAATTGAGATGAAAAAGGACAGTTTAGTTGGAGTTAAACTGAAGCTCCAAACAAAGCCTATATGGTATGTTCCTTTTGTTCTTCAAGATTTTTTGGATAATTTAATTAAAAAAGAATAGAAAAAGAAAAAAAGAAGAAGATTTGGAACAAAAATATTTGAGAAATTTAAGGGACACATGTGACATATAAACTCTTTAAAAGCATAGGGGTTCAAAGCAAATATTTGAACAATGGGTGTCCTAACATAGTAAACGACTTGTAACAAAAACCTACAAATTCAAATTGAAAGCATTAAAATCATCACCTCAACTAGATAATAGAGATGAATATCAAACAACATTTATCATGATCAAATGTCCAATATTAAAAAAAAATATATATATATATATATATACAAAGTCGACAAAGAGGAGGATAAATATATGAAGATTTATACACACACATGTATAAATATCAGGATATCAATTTTAATTTTAACTTTTGAACACCAATTTATACGACAGATAAGTTGTCGTTCTTTTATTAATAAGTGTTTCAAAAATTATCATATTAATTGATTGCATTTACCGATAAAAATATGATGCGTGAGTTAATATTCAAAAAGTTGATATCTCTAACACACTCACTTATATTTCATAAGAGGAGGAGAAATATTACAAGAGGGTGGAGTTTGGTATTATAGAAGTTAATGACTTTCTTATTTCGAATCGAAATGAGATAATTATTATATATAAATGTCATAATGATAAAATGAACAAAATAAGGTCATGTTGTATATATTTTTTGAATACATTTTAAATTTTTACATTTTTTCAATATCACAGTTCATTTCTGATTCACATTTTAACCAAACGCACACTTCAATTCTAACCTACAAAGCTCAAACTCCAACCATTATTCCTAATGGGCCCCTAAATGTGGAATTTAAATTGTGTGATACAGATTTATAAAAAGTTAAATGATATATTTGGATCTAAGTTGAATTGTTATGAAATAGTAAGACATTCAAATAGTTTTACTCCAGTAGTGGCTTAATCACATACTGCACTTGAGTATAATATTTCAATAGCTCATCCAAACAAGCTATAAGTTTCATAAAAATGCTATTCAAAATGATTCTCCTAGTTTAAAACTCATATGATAAAGCTTTTGCTTTTAGTTTTAGTCAGTAAAAAAAGAGAACCAAAAGCTATTGTTTTTTAACAAATACTTGGCAACCACATTTGTAAAAGAACTTTTGAAATTAAAATGATTTTAAAATTTTTAATAGATAATTAAAAAGTTATAAATAAAATTTATAATACTTAACTTAAATTTTGATACAAATTTAACTTAAACTTTGATAGAAATTTTTAAGTCTATTCATAAGAGATTTTTTTGAGAAACCATACACATTTATATATAAATATTTTACTTTGACTAGAAGTTTTTTTGAATATCAGACGCTTTTCTGATAGATCATTTAAACAGTTCTTTATAAACTCAGGAAGTCAAAAACATTTTTTAGAAAAAGCTCTGTCCAACAAGTCTTAATCATTTTCCCCCCATTTGGCACAACTATTTGTCAATATTTAGATCATTCTATTTGCATGGTCTATCACAATACGTGTTTAGTTGACACAGTTGAAAATCGAGCATTCAAATATCATTTGGGTTTTTATTTTTAAATAATAAAAGGTCCCTCCTCTTCCCCTTTAAAAAATAAAAAATAAAAACCATCTCGGTCATTTTTTTTTAATCTCTGTCGTATCTTTTTAGATAACAACTTAGCTCCAAATGCATATTTAAATGCTTCTATTAACATCTAAGGGTTTGTTTGACAACAAGTTTAGTTTAAGTTAAACTGTACTTTTTTCATCATGATTTTTGTCTTTTTCTGAAAAAGTTTTTTATCTTTTCTGAAATTTTTTTTTGTCTTTTATGAAAAATTACTATTGAAACTTAAAAATTTTAAATTAAACTCATTCACCAAACACCCCATAGATAGAAGTGTCAATGATGGTTTAATGTTTTTATCCATATTTTTTCATCAATTCGGATGCTCCCTCCAACGGTCCAACCGCCCAAAATGTTTGGGCCTCAAGTGACCCGATTCATGACCCGTTTAAAAGTCTGCCTTCAAATCCATCACATATCATGATCATCCTGTCACCAGGCCACTCTATCCAGTGGTAGTCCTCTCTTTCTCTTCCAGTCCCAGTCTCTCGCGCGCTCGGGCTTCGGCTCTGGCTCTAGCTCTGGCTTTGGGTCTGGTTTGTTTCGGCCAGTAAATCCGGCGAGCCATGTCGAGAGGAACGGACCGCATGGTGCAGAGCTTCAAGAAGTTCGCCGACGTTCAGTACAAGCTCTTCACGGCTCGCTACGGCCAACAGCTCATCGACTTCTTCGACTTCCCAATCAAGCTCGTCCTCTCTCCTTTCACTCTCGCCTTCGACATCGCCGGCTCCGCCCCTCGCGGCTTCGGTGTCCCCGAGCTCGTCTCCAAGCTCTCCTACGCTTCCATTTTTGTTTGTTTTCTCTTTTATCTCAAACGCGTTCCTTTTTATTTTCGTTTGTTTGATGATGCCCACCAGGTGTTTGTTGAATTGTCTACTCGTTTGGGTTCTCTTACTTCTTAGAGTTGATAAAGTTTTATCAAATGGGTATTCGAGCTTTGAATTTGGGTCTCGTTTGTTGTCTGACAAATGGGTCTTCTGTGTGTTTTTTTTTTTTTAATTGAGTTTTAATTTGGGAAATTGAGATGGGGGTTGGGCTTTTCTAATTGTCACTTGAATTCATTTGAGTGATATTCTCACCTTTTTTTTTTTTTTTTTCCTTCAAATTTTATTTCTTCTTCTTTATCATTTGTTGAATAATGCAGGCTGTTGCAACTCTAGGGACTTATGACATCGCATTGGAGCTTGGAAAAAAGGTTATTTGTCAGAGGTAATGTTAGCTTCTTCTTCGTGTACACACACACACACACACATATATATGGGGTAACAACTGTCATTTCCTTTGTTCACATATTCACTCTGTATTGTATTCAAATCTAATATATGGAATGTAATATGTGTTTGGATGTCCCCTTTATTATTCAAATGTAATATGTGTTTGGGTTGTTACATTTGAATAACCATTCTAATGTGTATTGATGAGAGAGAGAATATGTGATGTAAATAGTAAGAGTAGATAGAAAAATGGAATGGATAAATAGTAAAATGAGTGGGTCTACTGTTTGAATATATTTGTATTAAAATGTAACATATGAGGTACTCAAATAGACATTACATTGTATTGAAAATAATATAAAATGAACGTGTCCTCAAAACGCAACATTATTAATTTTACTTTGCTCTTCCCATGGTTTATTATCATGATTGCACATTTCCTTTTTGATTTAAAAAAATGATTATAAAGAAAAGTAAAAAGAATAAAACGTGAGCATCTTTATCTAAATTCTGAGCTGATTTTACGAATTGTTAATGACGTAGTTCGAAATGAATTTTCGATAAATGCTATCCATCTTAACGAAATATTGTTTTTGGAAAAGTTTGCAACTTCAATCATGCTTGCAAAAGCTTGTAACTTTGAATTCTTGTTGTTGAGCTTTCTATTTTCTCATTGAGTAGAATTGGAAGAGTTTGATAAATGGAATTATTTACATAAATGTTGGATTTTTATAGACCATTATTACTTTAGTTTGTTTTTCTTATGGAAAAAATGTTACTTTATTTTAATCTGAGTGAACTCTTAAATGACAAATTAAAAGTAGAAGGATCGGTTCATGTTTTTTGCTTCATGTTGGGAATTCCTTCTTGAGATGGGTCTTGAAATGCAGAAACTGTCAGACGTGCAATGGATGGCAGGCGTTGCGTTGCACTATGTGCAAAGGATCAGGAAAGGTGCAGTACCAAGTGAAAAATTACATGCTGAAGAGGTTAATTCTTCCCCATCTGGTTTTAAATCTTAAGTTCTTAGACCATACAGCTTATGACTGCAATATGTTTTCTCCTTTAATTAAAAAGTGTAAAGTTTTTCCTCTTGAGCTTAGTTTCTGGAGCCTGGTTTTCCTTCTAGGATATAGTTGAAAAATGTTTTGAATAGTACGTTTTAATTGATAGCAAACTCAAACCAAAACTGAATTTGGTGGGTCATGTGCGCTCAGTCGGGTTTTTGGTTTTTAAGATCTTCTCAATGCATTCAGGTTGGTTCAACGAGGATTTAGACATTTCCACAAGCATCCTAATAGAACTTGGGATTTTCTAACATCAAGCTTAGGATTAGCCTCACCAATTTAATTCCTCTGCCTTGTATATCTCACTTCACCTCTATTTATACTCATGTAGTGGGGAGAAGGCAACGGTTGAAAGTATTGCTGATGCCATTGCTGATAATCGGGCTGAGTTGGTTCACCTTCCATCCACCATCGATCTTCATGCATCATTGCCATCTAAAGAGTGCCCAACCTGTGATGGCACGGTAATTCTCTTTTAGTCATTATTTTTGACCCTCCCAATAATTTTCCTGAATAATTTTGTTTCTATATAAAATAGAAGAGTTTAGTTATCACATTCACACCTGACGAAGGGTATTGTCACATTCTCCCAATATTCAATCCTTATTCAGTTGTCTTTCATTGAAGGGTAGTTCTGATCATTCTAAAACTTTACCTGATTTCCCTTCGATCCGGTCTCATACATTTTCCGTAGAGACTTTTCTTCACATATTTAATTTGGGAGTTTATATGTAATACTTTTTAGTATTGCAGGGTGTAATGGCCTGTGCTGAATGCAAGAACAAATTACAAGTCAGGATATCTGCAGATGACGTGAGTTGTTTTCTGACAACAGAAAGATTTCAAGTGTACGGTTTGCCAATGTTACCATATTTACTGTTGTTATTTCTGCAGATTATGGAACCTCCTTGGAAAGCCTACAATGTGTTAAGAAAGATGGACTATCCCTACGAGGCTAGTACCATATCTTTTTCTCTTCCTCTTATTATAACATTTACTGAGAAAAACTATGTGATTCTTAATCTCCCGTATGGAATTTTATTTTTCATTTGTTCTACATCAACTTAACACATTGGTATTCTATCTAATACCGGACATGACTTGTTGGCTGGTTTAAGGATCCTAAAAATATCATGATAAAAGATATTCATGCAATTGAGCATAGAAACTCATGAATACAAAAGTCTGGTTCTCCACATTTTTCTCGATTCTCTCTATTGTACAACTTTTTCTATCTTTCTATTTTCCCAGTAAATGTCCCTAAAATTTGCATTTGTATTCCTTGTGTATGATAAACTTGGTGCATTGTTCAGATTTCTTGGTCTTATCTAAAATTTTGTTCCTGTTACTGTTTCAGCATATAGTCCATAGCATGAAGGATCCAAGTATTGCTGCCTTTTGGTTGTTTACATTGCCTGAGGTTGCGGGTGGTTTTGAATATGATGACGATGTCAAGAAGAAAGTTTGGTGGGAGTACAAGGTTTATTTATTTATTTTTGGAACTTGCCCTTCTCTCTTGTTTTTGTGAGTATTGTTGCACGCAAATGCATTGGAGACTTTGAGCAAACATCTGAAACTTCAAATTATACCAAGTACTGAAGTGTTATCGAAAAGAATACTTGAACATGTGGTTTCCTTCATTAACTCATTTAAAGTTGATGAAAACTATGCTTCTGGGACATATTCTGATGCAAAACCATATTTGGAATCTAAGCTAAACCAGTTGAAACGTTAGAAAAAATTTTATTGCTAACATCAACTTGATAGAATATTTATCCTGTATCGTGTAGCTTTTCCTGCCTCCTTTCTTATTCTATGGCCACAATCCTCGGGAAAATATAGAGTATATGCGTTATAAATGCACGGAACTTGAATTCATTACTTAAGTTGAAAAGTAATCTGCTACTTTTCTGAAAAGAACCCCAGTATAGCCTCATTTTTGTTTCAATTTACCTTTACAAGCACACAATGGTAAGAGCGTTCACACATGGTTAGAAACTATTCCGTTTTGTTTGGGTCAGGAATCCATGCGGTATGATCAACTCCGTGATGTGGTGGCTAAGAGAAAGCCTGGATGGGAGCACTTGCAAGAAGTAAGTTTTTTCTTATTATCATTATTTTTTTAATTTTTTTTCGTCACTGGACTGGAGGAGTATGATTCTGGTATCTAAGTTACATCCGTAGTTACTTTATAGGCTGAAAAACATCATGTTCAAGTGCCAAAGTGCTGAAATTATACGAGGAACTGGAAATACTTTTTTTGTGGCTTATGCCTGCCTTTATCAACCCCTCTTTGTCTGCATTTGTGTGTTATTACTGCTGTTATTATTTTTTAATTATCTTGTTTGAGATTTAAATGTTGAGATTTAGATTTTCTTTAAAGGATATGGTTTTGAAAATGGATAACTTGTGCAAATTCCGTAGTACCAGTTTTGGGAATACACTTGATTCAGATATTTGTGACTTTTGACAGGCCTTAATTTCCATCGATCCTGCTCGTGCCAGGGATGATCCTGTTATAGTGAAGAATGTTCCATACTACAAAGCCAAGAAGGCACTTGAAGCGGAAGCCGTGAAACTCAATCCTCCGCCAAGGCCAAAAAATTGGGGTGTGAGTGTCGTCTAGAATCATTGTTCTGCAAGCCGAAGTGTTTATTGTTTCAGCATTTCTTTGTTTTTCTACTGTTCAATGTTTGATCAGTGGCAGGAACTGGACCTTCCACTAAATGCATCTTCATGGAGCAAGGAGGATCTGAAAGATCCTGAAAAATTTTACGAGATGACCATCCTCCTTAATGCCCAGAGAGAAATAGCTGACAAGATTTTGGACGCACAGTGGGAGAACAAGTGGCGCCAAGAAAAGGTTAGTTTCCTCCGAATTTTTACATGAACTGGTATTTGAATGGATTGGTTTTCCTGCACCCTTGGCGAACTCGGATACAAGTAGTGTTATAGGTTGTTGCAATTGGAATACTACTGCAGGTGGTAAGTTACACTAAAGTGGCTATAAAGAGGGGTAACAAATATGTGGTTTACATAAGTATCTCTTGCATTATCTTAATGCGCTCAAAGTGCTTAACGGGTGGTTGATCTTTGCATGCTATCGGGGTTTTCCTGTGATTTTAGAAAATACATTTGTTACTAATTTATTCTTAGGAGAATTCTTTGGCAGCTTACATATAAATACCCCACTGGTTTTGGGCAATCTTGGACTGGCATATCTTCATGAAGCATTTTTCAATGTTGCTTCTTGTTCTTCTTCTTTTTAGTATTATTATTATTTTTTAAATATGATTCGTATGTGATTTGATGTTTCGCTTGCACAATATCATTACAGAATCCCTACTACGGAAACTCCGTACTTGCATAAATCCTCTTCTTCGTTTTAGAGTATTTGTTGAGTTATTTATCCCTGTTTATGCCTCAGTTGAATGAGATGTTGGAGGAGAAGGTGCGGCCGTATATTCAGAACACAGATAATGCTGTTCTTTCTAAGCCAATTTTACTACAGCCACAAGATCAGAAACAGAAGGTCTATTCATTTCTTTCCTTAAAACTTCTTCCCGGTGACTACGAGTCGGGACACATGCCCCGTGAGGGCCCCACGGCATGTATCCCGCGCCCGTGTTGCCTTCCCTCTCCTCTCACATAAGTGCATGCGAAAGTTTTTTTTGTTGTTTGAAATGTTGCAACTTCTTTTCTGACACAAAACCTATAATTGTTGCAGAGGACTCAGCAACGTAAATGGTGGATCTTTTGAGAATGCAAGCTTCAACAATTTTTGTATCCGAATAGCGCCGAAATTTAGGTCCTTCCTGGCAGATTCTTTTAGAGTTTTTGTATTTTTCGTTT
Organism: Ficus microcarpa; assembly: GCA_025413485.1. NCBI lineage: Eukaryota > Viridiplantae > Streptophyta > Magnoliopsida > Rosales > Moraceae > Ficus > Ficus microcarpa. The sequence continues at coordinate 28,550,931 of CM046383.1, read as the reverse complement.
CTAATTGCGGCTTTTATGTCTTTTACTAGTGTCAAATGTCACAATTGCTTCACCTTCAAGTTTCATCCTACCCTAGTTTGTGTTATTGTTGTCTGTACTAGTTGGTGTGAGTTCTTGTATAACTTTGTAAGCTATATGAGCAGCATATGAAGATTCAAAATTTCTAAAAATAACGAGACAAACAGTGAAAAGAGCTTTGAATAAAGAAACATGAATTACGAAAGTCAAAGTTAAAGTGATTGGCGGGGGGCCGTTGACGTAACAATTAAAAAGTTCATGGGAGTGTGACGTGGAAAATTAAAAAACAGGGACTAATTAGACAAAGTGTATAATTTGGGGGTTATTTATGAAATTAACACTTAATCGTAAGGTCGCACATGACAAGTTTTGCATTTTGGTAGTATGCGAGGGGTTTCTTCGTGAATGCCATCTAAACAATCAAATTATCCGTTTGAATGAGTTATTGAAATAGTTTTTCTCGTACTTAAATGCAATAAGTGTTTGGTTGAATCATTGTTGGAGTACAACTATTTGAATATTGGATTAATTATACTTTTTCGTTATAAATTTTGGACCTTGTTACAAAATGTCCCGGAACTTCAATTTGTAACTTACTTTCCGCTTGAACTATGAAAAGTTTAAAATTTTCTCCCTCAATTAAAATTTTGGACAAAAAATACATCTAATACTCTTCGGAAATGGAAGTTTGGGGGTATAATTTTAAAGTTTAGAAAAGTTGACTTGATTTTTAAGAAAGAAAGAGAGGGAGTTTGTTTCCGTTAAGTTAGTTAGTTTGCCACGTCAGCTTGGGTTCCACTTTGGGACGCAAATTTCTGCTGCCAAGAAAGCACAAGGTCTTTTTTTTTTTTTTTTTTTTTTTTTTTTTTTTTTTTTTTTTGGAAAAGCATAACGAGAATTACCATATTAACTGAAATTAGCTTCTTTTATTTAATAATGATAAATAACTCTTTTATTTTTGATAAATACCTCACTTGCTAGCGTGGACATAGACATTTCTTACATTTACAAGTCTTAAAAAGAAAAAGAAAAAGAAAAACAAAACAGAGAGAGTAGTTTTGTTATTATTGTTTGTATAATTCAATAGTTACTTTTGCTTCTTAAAATTTTTGTTTAATTTAAATTTTGCAGGTTTCAAACTCTACATCTTATAATGTAATCATTTTTGTAATCATTTTTGCTTCCTAAGTAGACTCTACTGACTTTCTAAAATAAACCAAAAAAAAAAAAAAAAAAGGGACTACTAGCTAGGGTACATTGGCATTTCTTGGAATGAACATTTTTTTAATACATTTTAAATTTTCTTTTTGAATTTTCAACCAACATATCTGTGAACTAAAATGTTTTTTTTTTTTTTCTCTTAATCTCAGATTTCCAGATAGTGTTAATCTTTTGATATTTCTCATAAACACAAATTGAAACGCTGTTATTTCTCTAAGTCAAAACCATCATTTATGCCCTTTTGAACTTCTCATATTTAGACACTTTCATCTTTTTTATTTTGTTTTATTTTATTTTATTTACCTTCTATGATCACATTTACATTATGGATTTTTCATCAACTTTCCATTATGGAATTAATTATATGGTAGTCTCGATGCCAAAATTATATGGATTTTGATTTTTTGTTTTTCGGATTAATGTTGCAGTGTCCCTAAACTTTAAATGATAACCATTTTCTTTTCACTTAAAAATTATCAATTCACATTACTTATACTATAATTTTACATTACATTTCCCCCAAATATACATAATCTTGTCCATGAATACACATTTCTCATATATATATGTATATATATATATATTTTTTTTCATTTATTTAATTTCCTTGCACCTATAAACCCATATTAATTTACCATTCAGCCCTTCATGCAATTAAAATGTAATTCTTACTTCTGATTTCCACCTAGCCTTTTGTAGTGCCAATCTCCCTCCTCCCAACACGTGTTTGCTGGTTGACACAAAAAGCACAGCACGTTGGTACCGTTTCATGTGCGGTACTCGACTAAAGACTCTCGCATATTTTATTTATGTCTGCTATGCCGCCACCATGAAAATGGAAGAGGTTCAACCCCCAATCAGAGTCAAGCCTCGCACAACATCATTATTATTATTATTCCCTGACAGGAGGATATGCGTTGTGGAAAGAAACAAAGTACGTAGGAATGAGATAATTGGTGATGATGCTTGGTTGTCATGGGCTGGGGAAGTCCTGTAACAACTCTGCTTTGACAATTCAGTTTCTCCCGACAATGTGATTCGTTTTATCGACAATGACTCTTTTTGTGCAATTAATATTTTATTTTGTGGTATGTAAATTTGTGTGTAATAGTGACGATGTTTTCGTCTTTTCTTTGGTTTTTTTTTCTTTTTGTTATTTCTAATAATGGAGGTGGTTTTTTTATCTTTTGAGTTTGTTGTTTATTGGTTAGATTTGAGTTTTGACGGTGTTTTGGTCCTGTTAGAGTTATTTCTACGCAGAGTTAGTAATGACCTTAGTGCTACTGAGTTTTAGCCATTGATTGATCAGAAAAATCCACTTATTATTTGGTTTTATCAAAAGAGCCTTATATGTACTTGATTTTAGTGTACTAAGGCATATATCCATTATCGGCCGTCAAGCATACATCTTTTCCTTCGAGTGTCGTCAGATTTTATTGATAGATCTGTTCTTATTAAAGGGATTTGTCTCAAATAATTCTAGATTTTTAATATTTAATATTCTCGTATCTTGTTAGTAAGTTTAACGAAATTTCCGCTAAAAAAAAAGAAAAAACAAAACAAAACTCTGGTTGGCTTCTGTTCTTCATGAATTGTTTAGAAAATATTCAACATACCTTTCGAAATTTAATAATCTCTTTTTTAACACCAAACAAATATTAAAATCCATAATATTGTGGAGTTTACGTGTCTCAATTCTCTTTTAATGGTTAGAATATTTCTCACTTTTATAATAACTAGTTATTGAAACGTGTTTTAAAGGGAATTATTTATAGCTCCTATATAAACAAATTGCATGGTTCCGAACTTTTTAAAGTTACAATAAAGTGTTTTACTTAAAAATTTTAATGTACTTATTAGATTTATTTTAAATGGAAAGAAGGGACTACATTTTAAGAGAAAAAGAGATCAATTCTTAAAGAAAGGGCTAAAAAGGAAAAAGGGAAAAAAAAGCAAAAAAAAAAAAAGAGATATTGATTATAAAAACAGACATTGATTAAAAAAAAGGCTAAGTATTTTTAGTTTCCAATATTTGTCTAATTATTTTTTTACCACCCCCCCAAAAGAAAAAAAAAAGTAGTGTTTGGCTTTCGTTCTTCATGAACTGTTTAGAAAATATTAAACGTCCCTTTCGAAATTCAAGAATATCTTTAGGACCAAACAAATATTAAAATTCATAATATTGTGGAGTTTACGTATTTCAATTCTCTTCTAATGGTTAGAATACTTCTCACTTTTATCATATTTTTTAGTTTCCAATTTTGTCTGATTAAAAGAAAAAAAAAAGCTAGTGTTTTGACCTTTGACCAGCTAATTTGACACAAAATGTAATAGCCGCCATTTGCAAACGTTCAAAGTATTAAAGCTGCTTGGAGGTTCATAATAATCGATAAAAAATAAAAAAATAAAGAGGGACCCTTTTCCAATCAAATTTCTTTTCTTATTTCTCTTACCTATATTCATCATGCCTTCTTTGCTTGGTATACGACAACTACATGATTGTCAAGTCATCGTCATGTAGTGATCACATCATCGTTACGTAAACTTTTTTTTTTTTGGTGATTTGTTTTGCTTTTCTGTACAATATTAGATTTACCCCAATGAAACCACCATGCCAAATACAGTCACCACCATCAAAAAAACCCACAACGATATAAGTCCTGTAACCAATTTTCAAGACCAGAGATCTAATTATGTGCTCGATAATGATCCTGGAATTCTAGCTGACTCACTCTCTTCTTTTCTCTCTTTCTCGTTTCTTTCTTAGGCCGGCTACTTATTTTCGTTTATTTTTTTTTTTTTTAAATTTTAAGTAGGACATAGTATTACTCTATTATATGTGCGTGTATAAAATTGATGGCGGACATAGTATTACTCTATTATATGTGCATGTATAAAATTGATGGCAATTGTTAGCCTATGACCTTTCAGGACACATGTAGTTCCAAAACCACCATGTAAGATGATGATAAAATCGATTTGGATTGTTATTTTTTTTATAGGAGCTTATTTTACAAAAAATAAGACAAATATTAATATTATTATTTTTTTGGGTCAGTACATCATGAATTTATCACATAGTTGTAATTTATGGCTTAAACTTTTAATTTTGATAATTTATACATGAAATTATAAATTTTTAGCAATTTACCCCTCATTGTTTAAATTGATACTTGACTTATATATGGGTTGTTAATTAAGAATATAAAATGTCCTTTTTAATCAATATTAACCCAAATTTATATTTAAAATAAAGTTACTTGAAAGTTTTGTATCGTGATAAATTTAATTAAAAATCTCAACCTAGTTAAATTTAGATTAAAATAGATGAAAACAATCATTAATATCATTATTTATCGACTTATATGTAAATCACATATTAGTTTCCTTCAAAGGACTGTCATTGTTTTTAATGAAGGGTAAATTGTTACAAATTTTTAAGTTCTGGATGTAAATTACCAAAATTAAAAGTGCAGGGTACAAATTATAACTGTGCGATAAGGTCAAGATGTATAGGTGCAAAAAAAAAAAAAAAAAACCTAATTTTAATGGTTCAAATCGTTTTAAACAATTCCAAAACCTAAAAAATTGACTAAAATATACGTCCACGTTATAAATATTTTTCAACTCAAATAAACTCTTTTTTTTTTTTTTTTTTAAACATAGGATTGGGGGTTTCAAACTTTGAACCTTTAGACAGAATCATGTGTGGTATTACCGCTAGACTATACTTGCAACCACACTCAAATAATCTCTTAAATATTAAATAATTAATACATTTCCCTATCATTAGACAGTATTTGCTCATGGGTAATACCAATTACAATTTTTAAAATTTGTCAATTTCATAATTGGTCATCAAATTTGTTCATACCCCTACAAAGAAAGGGGGAAAAAAAAACCAAATGTAAAAGATGTTAATTTATCTGTCTGACGTGGGAAGTTATTAATTATTCTTTAAAATATTAGCGCATAGGTGGAATGTCTTTTCTAAACCTGATATATATATTCGTATAAAATATATGTACATTTGTATATATAATATATTATATATATTGAAACAAATTCTTTTTTTTTTTTTTTTAAATAAAGAACACAAATTCATATTATTCCATTCGAGAAATTCATTTTGATGCAGTTTTTTTCGATATATAATCACGATAAATTTTTAATGAAATCTAAGGCTGATATATTTTTTATATTCATTTTTCAAGGTTTATAATTGTTTATAAATTTCTGGTTTTTTAATAGATAAATATAAAATCTGTTTTCTGATTTTATTCCATCTTTTTATTTATCCAACATGAAAAAATGGAAAATTTTTACCGCTTATTAAAAAAACTAGTTAAAATACGTGTGATACACGTATTTAGCTATTATTAAAACTTCAATCATATATAAAATATAGAATGTGAACAATTATACACATAAATAAAAAATAAAAAATCTTTTAGAGATTAAAAAAAAAAAAAAAGCCACACGCATACAAACATTGATAATAGTACTCTAGTCGAAAAATACATCACATAAAGAATGAAACAAAACTTACTGCAGTTAAAAATCAATCTCGATCAAAACTAAAGAAATTGAAATTTTCAGTGAGGAAATTGATATTAGAAGCATGAGGAAAAAAAATCTCTAATGTTATATTTGTTATTAAAAACAATGAATATAGGATATTTGGTGTATTATCATAGGTACTTCAATTTATAATACTGATTGTGTTGTCTTATGTACATTTTGTTATGATAATTAACGGTGCATTTTGAGACATCATTCGTTATACATTACAAACAAATATATATGTAATGTGTGTTTGAGTACGTCATATATGCCATTTTAATATAAATATATCAAAACAGTTTATCAATTTAGTTTTTCTATCTATTTTTAGCAATTACATCACATATTTTCTCTCTCTTATCAATATACATTAGACTTATTTTTTAAATGTCAATATTCCAACACATATTACATTTAAATACAATGTATAAATGAAAAAGATATATATCCAAATGCATATTGTATTTTGAAAATTATTAAAGTGATCTTTAATATTTAAATAGGCTAAAAAATAATAATTTAAAAAAGTCAAGACTATTAGGAAAGCTACTATTTTATATCAAGAAAAGTTATTGTTTTGTTTGTAATTATTTTTGATAGGAACTTTTAATTATTTATAATTATTTTAATTTAGGATAGTCTTGATTTGAGAAATTTGTAAGCATTAGGTAACTTACATGATTTTGTATATTATACTTTGTATTTATATGGAAGCCTATACATAGTACTCATCACTAATAAATTATTTGTTCTTAGTATGTAGAAGCACATCCAGATTAAATATTTTTGTGTTCCCTTCCTTGTTCGTTACTATTATTATTATTTATTTAATTTTCTCTATGATGTCAGAGCTTAAGATACTTGAACTCAATAATTCAGACACTCCCCTCTTTTCTTCTCCTTTTACGATCGAAGACCAGACCTTCATCACTTATTTCCCTCCCAAACACAATACCCACCTCACGTAACACTCCCCACTCTCCATCTTCATCCAAAAAAAAACTCCCACATCTATCACCCACCAAAAAGAGAAGGAAAGATTGTTTTTCCAAGAAAAAAAAAAATTTAGTTATCTCTTTTATTTTATTTAATATCTTATCATTATGATTATACTCAAATGAGTCATTAATCTTTTGATCTCTTGCGCTATGCACCCTTTTTGACGATTGTTGTCTCTATTGCGTACAATTCTGACGATTAACATCCTAGTGCCCGTGCACCATTTCTCTTTTCTGACGACTGCATTCCCTGCACCTAAATGCCCGTTGTCTTCTCCCTTTCTCTCTTTCAATGATTACCGTCACTGAACCCAAGTGCTTGTTGTTCCTCCCTCCTCTTCTGATGAGTGCCATCTCTGTGCTCAAATGCTCTCTCTTCCTTTCTCGACACTTGTCGTTCTTTGTGCTCTTGCACCTTGACATCTTTAATTTTATTTTTATTTCTCTAAAATTTCATTAAAAAAAAAAGACACAAAAAATTATTTATTCAAGTTTATTCATTTGTTTGTTTATTCATTTAGGTTTTTCCTATTATAGTTCAAGGTTGGACCTCCTATCGGAGTTCCATCTTGCAGAGGTATATTAGAAAAGTTAGTATATTATATTAAGAAAAATAATGATTTTATATGTAATTATCTTTGTTAGGAACTTTTAATTATTTATAATCATTTTAATTTAAGATAGTCTTGATTTTAGAAGATTTGTGAGCATTAGGCAACTTACCTGATTTTGTACGTTGTAATTTATATTTAATGGGAGCCTATGCATAGTGCTTCTTATTAATTAATTATTTATTCTTACTCCGTGAAGAACATCCACCTTAAATATCTTTATGTTTCCTTCCTCTCTTGTTACTATTACTATTATTTATTTATTTATTTGATTCTCTATAAAGACCACGTTAATACGATAAAAATATCATAATTTATAATTGGAAGTAAATTGTATTAGGGAGTGATTTTCATAACCAAATGTCAATATTTGACTTGGTATATGAATTTTGCATTGTAAGATGCTCAATTGGAATAAGCCATATACCGCATACATGGTGAATTCTGTCAAAATTATAGAATGTCTTTAGTATTATCAGGAATTGCAAGTAAATCAACAACTTAAAAGATTGATTTGTTAATTAAGAATTTATGGATCAAAAGGTCATCATTTAAAAAAATTAGGGATTAACGTACATATAGCCCAAAAGAAAAAAAAAAAAAAAAAGAGTTCACAAAAAATATAAGCACCAAAACGTGATTATCAAAAATAAAATAAAAAATCTACAATTTACTATGTATTTAAGATTAGGCTGTATAAAAAAAATAAAAAAAAAAAACTTAAAAGAAGGAGAAGAAAATCCATGAGAAATTGACATTTTTAATTAGTTGGGACATTTCGGATTCGATGGTTGATGTAATTTGAATATGAAAGGGTTTTATTTAAGTTGAATTGGTTGCTTTCCTATGAAACTGCCTGCATTCAACAAAACATATACATGCATGTATGTGTATCTATTTATATATATATATATATATGTATACATGTCTGCAAAAGTTGTTGGCACTTGTCAGTGTCTGAACAAGATGTGCGAATATATAAATTTATTATGGTGCCAACCACCAACTATTTTTTTTTTTTTCGAGGGAAACTCTTATTATAGTTAAGATAAGAAATAAATCTATATGTTCGAAAAGGATAAAAAAAAAAAAAAAAAATCCTTTAAAAAAGAAAAAAGAAAAAAGAAAAAAAAAAGGATATTTTCTCCCAGTTAAAATAACATTAAAAAATTTGAAAAACGTTTAGCAAAAAAAATAGAAGAAAGAAAAACATAAAACCCTAATCTACTCTGATTCATAAACAATGTATAGAATAAATATATGTATCTCCTATATATAGTATTACTCGACTCGACTAAATCGTCCGTAACTTTTTCTCTCCATTTTACTGTCTCTAATCCCAGTTAAACAAACGACATGGACAATTCCGGCGCCGTCAGAGAAACAACGACAACGACAACGACAACGACAACGACAACATACGACGTGATAGTGATTGGCGGCGGCGTCATGGGAAGCTCGACGGCGTACCAGACGGCTAAGCGCGGCGCTAAGACTCTCCTCCTTGAGCAGTTCGACTTCCTCCACCACCGTGGCTCCTCCCACGGCGAGTCACGCACCACACGCGCCACCTACACGAAGGACTACTACGTGCCGTTGGTCCTTGAGTCCAACGAGCTCTGGTCAAGCGCCGCGGCCGAGATCGGCTTCAAGGTCCGCTTCCCAGCCCGCCACCTCGCTATGGGCCCGTCGGAGTCCAATATTCTCCGGGCCCTAATTTCCTCTTGCGAGAAACATTCCCTCGCTTACCGCCTTCTCGACAGCCCAAAGGTCCAAGATGAGTTCTTGGGCCGGGTCCAAATCCCTAGTGATTGGACCGCGATTTACACGGACCACGGCGGCGTTGTCAAGCCCACGAAGGCCGTTTCGATGTTCCAGGCTCTTGCCTCAAGGAACGGCGCTGTTTTGAGGGACAACACGGGGGTGACAGAGATCAAGAGTTTGGGCGAAGGAAATGGTGGCGTTTTGGTGGTCGCGGCCAACGGTGAGGTTTTTCGTGGGAAGAAGTGTGTCATAACCGTTGGCGCGTGGACCAAGAAGTTGGTTAAGTTCGTTAGTGGAGTGGAAATTCCAATTCAGCCCCTAGAGACTGCAGTCCATTATTGGAGGATTAAGGAGGGCTATGAACAGGATTACGTGCTCGCCGGCGACGAGGGCTTCCCGACATTCTCCAGCTTCGGCGATCCATCGATATACGGTACACCATCATTCGAGTTCCCAGGACTGATCAAGGTCACCGTGCATGGTGGTCAAAAGTGTGATCCTGACACACGAACGTGGGGTCCTGTCTCAGTGGTAGCGGTTAAGGAATGGATAGAGGCTAGGTTTTCTGGTCGGGTAGACTCGACAGGACCGGTGAAGACCCAATTATGCATGTACTCGATGACGCCAGATGAGGATTTCGTGTTGGATTTCTTGGGAGGGGAGTTTGGGAAGGATGTGGTTGTTGGGGGCGGGTTTTCGGGTCATGGATTTAAGTCGGCACCTGCTGTGGGGCGGGTGTTGGCCGATTTGGCGCTGAATGGGGAAGCCGAGGGAGTGGAATTGGACAAGTTTAGGATAAGGAGGTTTGAAGGGAATCCTTCAGGTAATGTTAAAGAATTTTGATTTTTGAAGACCAAATCAAACATGTAGTGATGAGTCATCACATCACTTCACTTTTTTTATTAATAAATTCAACAAATCCCTAGCTAACCACATCCGGTACTAGGCTTACCGGAACATGGTTCTTTTTGTTTGTCTTTCCATTTTTCTTTGTGTTATGAGTTAAAAGAATATCTTCACTGTATTTGTCTACATTTATATTATAATTGTTGTAACATAGAAAAATTAGTGTTGTATGACTTTATACTTTAATACATAATGTTATTTTTACTATTTTTTTATCATTATTATAGTTATTCTGGAACTTATAAAAGTGAACTTTTAATATTTAAATAAATCAAAAATGAAAATATTGTAATAAATTACATGAAAAAAAATCAAGACAACAATCAATAAAAATTAAGCATGCATTTGGCGTCAAGGTTTAACTCAATCCAAATTCAAAAAATTTAATTTATTTTTTGTCTTTTTCTGAAATGACAATTTCAGTTTCACAAGTTTCTGTAAATAAAACTTCAAAACATAAGAGATGGGTGAAAAATAATTTTTATATAAGGTGGTGAAAAATAATTTTTATATAAAGTAGTGAATTGCGTTTTTTAGAAAGTAGTTGAAGTAAATAGCAAGGTTTTAGAAATTTTAAAGTATTGTTTAAAAAACAAAATACTTAAAAAATAAATACAAATCTACCATGTAAATAGAAAATTTACTAGCTAGATGAGATATTTACAAAACGTAAATGAATCATGTACTTGATAAATCTGACCTAAATAAATTATGTGCTTGAATATTTTAAAAATTGCTATTTATTTCAATTATTATCTGAAAACTGTTATTTATTTTTTTCTCTCTTTTTGTATTCTAACACTCCGCTTCATATGCATGCCAGTGCAATTTATAAATGTACGGATAAATATTGATTGAAAAGTCCAATAGTACAAATATTTTAAGAAGCTCAAAACATATTAAAAACCTAACATATGATGATAATAATAATAAAGGAGATTAAAGAGTGCAATTACATGAATTTAAACTTAAGATTTCTAACAACCCAAAAATATATTATATAAAAATATAATCACTAAGGGTCTCCCTTTATCTTTACCCTTTGTTCTCTCAAATTTTCATATCTCAAGTTTCTCTGTGTGGGACTTCCACCTCTGCTGTCACTGTATTTCAGCGGGAATGGAGTTGGAAGGTTCTAGATGAGAGTTTCTCAATTAGATCTAGCCGACAAGCTTTCAATGGTTTGGGATCCAGTGATACCTTAGTGGCCTGATGGTAGGTGTGGTAATCTCTTACCTCAAGTCGATTGTTTTCCTCTGAGTTGTAGCGTACAGCCTGCGAAGTGATTGTTTTATGTGGGGTAATGATTTTGCAGTTGATTTTTTTTATATTAATGGTTTGTTCTTGCATTTTAGTTTAAATTTTGTAATAAATGAGGTAGTTCACCCACCTCTCTCTGTCTCTCTCTCTCTCTCTTTTTTTTTTTTTTGTATATTTTCCACTTGAGTTATTTTCTAATGGTATATGTCTACTGATTCCGTTATTTTATAGCTTGACAAAATTTGTTGTAGTTTCTGTGCTACGAGTGACTGTCTTTTGATCAATTAGAATATTCCATTGATTGTATATCTTTTTTAAAAAAAAGCTTTGTACATACTCGATTTTAGGATTGACGAGAAATTTGAGAAATTTCCTTGTTACCGGGTCTCGGCTTATGTCCTCCTCACTGAGTTTTATCAGATTTTAATGATGGAATCGGTCTTAGTCGAGGGTTATGTCTCTTGTATCATATGATCGTTTTATCTTTGTTATTGATGTTTGTATCCCGTTTTATCTTGAATGATAATTTCTATTTCAAAAAAAAAAAAAAAAAAACTCAAGATCTCTAGATTAAAGTGTGCAATTACATGAATTCAAACTCAAGATCTCATGTTCTCGTACCATATTAGTTTATCAATCCGTTTTAAAAATTAAGCTTTTCAGATGGACTAATAAACTAATGGAAATAATACTATTTTTGGTAGGGGTGGCAATTCGTGTCACGTGTCGAGTTCGTGTCGTGTTAGAGTCGTGTCGATTTTTTTCTTCTCCGACCCGAACACGACCTGTGACATGAACACGAAACGAAACCGCGACACGAACACGATACGGGTTGACACGACACGAACCGAAATTGACCCGCGACACGAAATTGACCTGCGACACGAAATTGACTCGCGACACAAACGTGACCCGAACTTGACCCGAAATTAACACGAAAATTGACACGAAAAAAACGGGTCCAACCCGAACACGACACGTTTTTTTTTTTTTTTTTTTTTTTCACCCCTGAACACGACCCGCCCCCTATTTTTCCCAACCCGAACTCGCAAAATTCATGTAGTTTTCGAATCGTGTCGTCGTGTTGCGACCCGTATTGCCACCCCTAATTTTTGGTTCTCAAAGGATATGCATGTGTCCTACTACCACTATATGATCATCTACCACGTTCCCGGTCCACATTTCATGACAATTTTGACAAATTATGCATAATAAGGACTTTTAATTAATTTGAAATATATTAAAGAAAAGGATAAAATTGAGCTGCCTCATGGTCCTTCTTATGAATTATTATTAGCTTGAAAAATGTTGCCATCATTGGTGTACCATATACATTTTAATTGCAACTCTAATAATTGGCACCAATGACGCTGATCCTTTTAGTAGAGTTAGACATAATCTTTAACGAGGACGTACACTAATTTTCTTCTTCTTCTTCTTCTTTTTTTATACATAAAAATTAAAAGTTAATATTTTAGTGGAAATTATGAATGAACTCTTAATTTTTAACAGGAATGAAATTAAAAATAATAAAATTTTTAGCATAAAATTAAAATAAAAAAATTTTAATGGGGTCATAGACCCAACTCGACCTTTTAACAAGTTTGTCAATATTAAACATTTTATGTCAAAATTTAGTTACATTTTAATCGAATAAAAATAAGTTCTATATAAACACTTCTACGTTATGACTTGATGAAAAGCTTGAATAGTTTAATTCGCTACTAAAAAAAATTTATTGGCATTGTATTACATTTATTTTAAATGACAAATGGGTTAAAATTAAATGAAAATTACAAACATCAAAGATAAGACAAATGATGAATTACAATACATGAGACATGAATATATATAAAAGACCGGTTTCATCACAAAATATGATGACTTTTAAGGAAGAAAACATAAATCAAGATTCGACAATGAGAAATTAAGTTCCTTAGAACACTAAAATTCGAGGAAGAATATGCCTTTTTTTTTTAAGAGTAAATTATACTGACACCCCTTGAGTTTTGTCAAAATTACAAAGATATCCCATTGACCAAAACAAATAACGTCAGCACTCCCTGACTTTTTTAAAAATTACAGTGACACCTCCTCTATTAGTTGACCATGATAGAAAAGTTAAGTTTGACTTTTAAATTTTTTTTTTTTGAAATACCGAAAATGCTCTTTCCAACATTAGAAAATTTTATCAAATATATTTAGCACCAAAAAATTATTATAATTGATTTATTTTTGCAACAATATTTTTAATTGTTATTTGTTCTCTTTGTTTGTTCGTTTGTTTGTTTGTTTTGGTTTTTGTTATTTATTTTTCTGAAATCTGACTTGTTATCTTGAAAATTAACTTTATATTTGTTTTTGTCTTGAAAACTCACTTCTCAACTAAAAAAAAAAAAAAAATGCTCGTGGGCGAAGAGGCACCATTGTTATTTATTAGTGCCCACTTCATTAATGCAAATAAACATGAAATTCTGGCTGAAGTTAGCACAGCCCAGTTCGTCAAATCTCAAATACGCAACGTTAGTAAAATCGAAAACCAAAAAAGTAAAAAACCAATATCATACAAACCAAAGCAAAAATTAGAAGAAACCCAAAAAATGATTGATGAAGCTTCAGAATGACAAGACCTGAACATGGAGAAGACCAAAACCTGGAAAAAGTGAAGCTTGATAAGGAAGGAGCGGAGAATCGGGGAAAAAATATTGGCCCGGTGGGGAAAGCTTGTGGGGTTAAAAGTTCGGGAAGGCTGGAACGGCGGCGTGAGCAGAGATGAGCTCACCAGAGATGGGTGGCCGATAGAGAGAGAAGGGAACACGGATGGGTTCTCTTCTTTTAAGCATACGTTTGGTGCTAAGGTTTAGATGGTAGAATTTGAGTTTGGATTGATTGTGCGTTTATCGAGATATTTAGATTGCTTGAGTTAAAATGTTTTAAAAATTGAAGTGTGTTTGGAAAAAAAGAATCAATATGTAGCTTGTTTCGTTTGTCTCGAAATTCTATGTAATTTAAAAAAAAAAAAAATCTCATTTGAACTTATATATGTAAAGTTATGGACTTTTAAAGTTTGAGTTACAAAACTGAATGAATAGTAAAGCAGAAGAAAAAAGATAAAAATTAGATTGTAAAAGTAATTTTTCGATTAGAGGTCCAAACATATGCCAAGTATACCCAAAGAAATCAAGGGCTAGGATTTAATCCTCTTAGATCAAGGGTCCAACTTAATTAGGGTATTTGTGTCATATTATATTCAAATTTAACAGAGTTTAGTTAAGGAGGTATTACTGTTTTTTAGTAAGGTCAAAGGGGTGTCTCTGTAATTTTGATAAAAGGCAGGAGGTGTTGGTCTGCTTAACTCTCTCTCTTTTTTTTTTTTTAAAATAATAAAAACATATACAACTTATGAAAGTTATTATGATTGATCGAGAGCCATAACTCTATAGCTCGAATATCACACCAACTCAACATAGAAACAAATCTAACAGAACTTGAACAAATAAATTACTGTCAATACTCAAAGCATGTACTACATTTTATGATTAGATAATCTTATAATTAGATTCAAATAGAGCTTCATATTAAATCTTAAGATTCGATATTATTGAGATGGGTCTTGATAAATAATAAGTACGTACACAAATATCTTTTTAATAAATAATTACTTGATAGTGTAATTTTCTGGGAACTTTCTTTTCAAGGCTTTGTTGTCGATTAAAAAGAAAATGAAAATTTATGATATAATTAAGATGATATATAGTTTTAAGACCGCATGATATAATTGTCCAAAGATGATATATAGTTTTACTTGATAGTGGCATACTCGTGTAGCTCATGTGAATCTAAATTAGTGTCGTAATACATGTAGAGTCCATGTCTAACGTTGGGAGTGGACGTGTCTAGTGACTATTTGTCCGGCAGTTCAGTTACGTGACATTTCCAAAATATATTCTGTGCCTCCAATCTCTAACTATGAGCATGGTCATGAGTCGACAAATATTTGGGACACCAACAACACTAAATATCACTAACATTTAAAAAAAAAAAAAAGGTAAGTTTTATTATGAGTCTTATATATCGTGAAACTTATTTCTTGTGAGCGGTGTTTAACATTATTGATATGCATTTTAATATTATTACTTTATGTATCCATATCATCTGCCACAAACATTGTTTTACACTTACAAGTTACAACTATATATATATATATATTTGCTTACAAGTTACTAATTTACAAGTTACAACTAATTAAGAATAAGGTAAGTTATCACAAATAATAATAATAATAATAAAAGAATAGGGCCGTTTCAATTCATCGAAAAAAGAAAAAGAAAAAAGAAAAAAAGAAAAAAGAAAAAAGAATACAAAGAATGGGTCATTTCATCGTTAATCTTTGTATGAAAAGTAATAATAAACTAAAAATCAGAATAGTGCAAATGCAAATGTAAATTAAGAATTGAAGTCAGGGTCATCTTGACCCAAATTAGTCCATAAATTAGGAGCAACTTATAAAAATAATCTAAAAATGAAACAAAAATTGAACATACTAACATGCATTTATCTAAAAGAATACTAATTTAAAACAATGGAAATAAGTTATGATTTTATTAGTTTTCAAGGGATTGTGTAAAGGAGTTGATTGGTGATACCATATGTCATGCTATTTATTATGGGTAAATTACTTATTTAGCTCCTAAATTTTAACCTTCTATAATTTTTGTCCCTGAACTTTTTTTCAATGCCCCTAAACTATTACAATGTTGTTAAAATAGTCCTCTTCGTTACTTTTTAGATAGAATTTGTTGGTAAATTGATTAAAAAGTGGTGCTAATTATGGATTCTGTCTAAAAAATAACGGAAATGACTACTGTAGCAACGTTTTTAATAGTTTATGGTCATTCTAACTACAAAACAAAGAACATAGAATGCCCCTAAACTATTAAAATTTCACTATAATAGTCATTTTCGTTAATTTTTAGATGAAATCCATAAATAATTTGTTCAAAAAGTGATGCTAACTAATAAATTCTGTCCAAAAATTAACATAAAGGATTGTTGTAATAATATTTTAATATTTTAGGGATATTCCAACTACGAAAAAAAGTTCACGAACCAAAGTTGCACAAAATTAAAAGTTCAGGGATCAACTTAGCAATTTACCTATTTATTATTTTGTGTTCATAAAAAAGAAAAAAATATTGACTTATGAGTGAAGATACTTTAATAATCTAATGGGAAAACACCTAAACAACATAAACTTGAACACCACTTTACCAACATGACACAAAATTTTGTCACTTTACCAATATGGTACAAAATAGTTCTAGTTAAAGGTCAACCTACAAAGCCAAAGGTCAACCTAACATGTTTTTTCTAAATTGCCTCTATTACTTATAAAATTGAGTATAAACCATATAAATTGTGTTGGTCTCTAGCTCTGCCCGCCGTTTGCCGAAATACTCTAATAGAGTATAGTGTATACTCTACCAGAATATTTAAAGTTTTTGACATGGATGGCCAAACGTCTCCGATTCTGGCTGTTGAGAGCATTCGCCAAAATAATCTTGTAGAATATAGTTCATACTCTAGTAGAGTATGCACCATACTATATAAAATATTTTAAATTTCCAACATGTATGGTCAGAAGTTTTTGGCTTCGGCTACCGATGGCAATCGCTAGAATACTTTAGTAGAGTATAGTGAATACTCTACTAGAGTATAGTTCATATTGTAGTAGAGTATAATACATACTCTACTATAAGATTATAATTTTCAACATAAATAGCCGTATGTCTCCGATTCCAACGGTTGGTGCCGATCGTTAGAATACTCTAGTAGAGTATAACCCATACTCTACTAGAATATTTTAAGTTTTCAACATGTATGTCCAGATGTCTTCGGCTCTGGCCGTAGATGCCAGATATCGGAATATTCTAGTAGAATATATTGCATACTCTAATATAGTATAGCACATAGTAGAATAGTTTAAATTTTCAACATGGATAAACATATGTCTCTGACTCCGGATGTTGGCGTAGGTAGTTGAAATATTTTAGTATAGTATAGTCCATACCTAGTAGAGTATAGTGCAAATTCTACCAAAATATTTTAAGTTTTCAACATGGATGACTGGATGTCTTCAGCAGTCACTGGAATACTCTAGTAAAGTGCATATTCTAATATTTTAAGTTTTCAATATAGATGGTCGGATGTCTTCGGTCTATACTCCAGTAAAGTACTATACTAGAATATTTTGAGTATTCTATTAGAATTTTTTTGGATATTCTAATATAATTTTTTTTAATCCTTTTCTTTTACTAAAAAACAATAAAATTACATTAACAACAATACAAGATTCAAACCCACACCACATTACTATACAAAACATAAAATTCCATATGAAAATTCTCAATTATTACCAAAACAATCATAGTATAAAATTAAAAAAATACGATAACAAGAAAAATCACCAACTGCTTTTTCACCAATTGCAATTTGTTAATTCTATCTTCATTTAATATGTTCAAACTGCCGCTAAGAAAAATTAAAGCATGATAATTTCACGTCATTATCTCAATCGTTTTCTTTTCTTTTTTTTTCTTTTTTTTTTTTTTACAAAAAAAGATACTCTTTATTGGCAATAAATCTTGAGCACTTATTTGTTCTATACTCCTACATACCAAAGCATTATATAAAAAAATGAGACAAAAAAAAAAAAAAAAAAAGACATGAAAAGATGACATATCAAGCAAAGCCTAGACGACATAGAACCACTTCTGCCAAGAGTTAATAATGAGCATGCACTGATCCGACATGCTTCAATCTATCCATAAATCTAGAGAAAACATAATAGCTATTGATAAAATGAAACATAAAAGCTAAAAAAAAAAAAAAAAATCATCAACATGTTTCAATATATCCATAAATCTAGAGAAAATATATAATAGCCATTGATAAAATGAAACATAAAAGCTAAAAAAGAAAGTCACCCACATGTTTCAATCTATCCATAAGTCTAGAGAAAATATAATAGCCATTGATAAAATGAAACATAAAAGCTAAAACAAAATCACCAACATGCTTCAATCTATCCATAAATCTGGAGAAAACATAATAGCTATTGATAAAATGAAACATAAAATCTAAAAAAAAGGAATCACAAGCACTTACAGGAAGAGGTGGAACACTATCACTAATCAATTTAATATAACCAGCATGCTTGTTCCACCTTCATACAACAAAAATTGATTTCAGATTGTAAAGTGGTCATAATTGAACATAAAAACCATGCCAGACACATCTGACAAGGCAGATCAATTTGACGTTATTTTAATGTGTATTAATGAGAGAGAATATGTGATATAAATGGAAAACATAGATTTAAAAAAAAAAAAAAGAAAGGAATGGATGTATAGTGAAATGAGTGGCTCTATTGGTTACATATATTTGTATTGAAATTCAGCATATAAGGTACTCAAATAGACATTATATTGTATTGGATATATTTATTATTATGATAGCACATTTCCTTTATTATTTAAAAAAAAAAGATTATAAAGAAATAAAAGTAAAATGAATAAAACGTGAGTATCTTTATCTAAATTCTGAGCTATTTTACGAATTGTTGATGACGTAGTTTGAAATGCATTTTCAATACAGGCCATCCATGCTCAACGAAATATCGTTTTGGGAAAAGTTTGAAACTTGAACTTGATTTCCCTGGAAAGAAAACTTCCAACTTCAGTCATGCTTGCAAAAGCTTGTAACTTTGAGTTCTTGTTGCAAAAATTACATGCTGAAGAGGTTAATTTTTTCCCCATCTAGTTTTAAATCTTAAGGTCTTGGAAATAAAAAAAAATGGAAAGTCATGTTCTCATCTTGATCAGCTTGTCTTGGAACCAGTTTTTCCTTGTAGGATATAGTTGAAAAGTGCAATATACTACTTACAGGCATTTTCGTGAGTTATCTTGTTTCAATAATTTAATGGAAGAATTTAGTTATCACATTTACACCTGACGTATATTCAGGAGTTGTGTTTCATTGAAGGGTAGTTCCGATGATTCTAAAACTTTACCCGATTTCCTTTCGATCCTGTCTATGCATTTTCTGTAGAGACTTTTCTTCACATATTTAATTTGGGAGGTTACAGAAATTCTTTTTAGTATTGCAGGGTGTTATGGCCTGTACTGAATGCAAGAACAAATTTCAAGTCAGGATATCTGCGGATGGCGTGAGTTGTTCTTTGACAACGGAAAGATTTCAAGTGTTTTTTTTTTTTTTTTGCCAATATTACCATATTGACTGTCATTATTTCTGCAGATTATGGAACCTCCTTGGAAAGCCCACAATGTATTAAGAAAGATGGATATTATCCCTATGAGGCTAGTACCATGTCTTGTTCTCTTCCGCTTATTATGACATTTACTGAGAAAAACTTTGTGATTTTTAATCTTCCATATGAAATTTTATTTTTCATTTGTTCTACATCAACTTAAACACATTGGTATTCTATATAGTACCAGACATGACTTGTTGGCTGTTTTAAGGATCCTAGAAATATTGCGATAAAAGATATTCATGCAAGTGAGCATAGAAACTCATGAATATAATAGTTTGGTTCTTACCATTTTTCTCGATTTTCTGTAGTGTACAACTTCTTCCCTCTTTCTATTTTCCCAGTAAATGTCCTTAAAATTAAATTTGCATTCGTATTTAAGGAGTATGATAAACTTAGTGTGGGGTTCAGATTTCTTGTTCTAATGTAAACTTTTCAACCTGTCATTGTTTCAGCATATAGTCCATAGCATGAAGGATCCAAGTATTGCTGCCTTTTGGTTGTTTACGTTGCTGGAGGTTGCGGGTGGTTTTGAATATGATGATGATGATGTCAAGAAGAAAGTTTGTTTGCAGTACAAGGTTTCTTTCTGTCTTCTTCTTCCTTGTGAAACTTGCTCTTCTCTCTTTGTTTTTAGACAAGAATTGTTGCCCGCAAATGTGTCGGGTATTTTGAGCAAACATCTGAAACTTCAAAGAATACCAAGTACTGAAGTATTATCGAGAAGAATACATGAACATATTGGTTCCTTCATTAACTGATTTAAAATTTATGAAAACTGTGCTTCTGGGGATTATATTCTGATACAACACCATACTTGGAGTTGCAATCCAAGCGAGACCAGTAGAAATATTTGTACAAATTCTATTGTAAATCCACGGAACTTTAATTTATTGCTTAAGTTCAATAGGGATTTGCTATTTCAGAAAAGTATAATCTCATTTTGTTCCTATTAACCTTTTAATGTACACAATGACAAAAGCATTCACTTAAGTTCAATAAGGTGCACTAGCAAGAAGAAAGGAGCTTTTTCTTTTTTTTTTTTTTTTTGGTGGCTTATGGCCGCCTTTATCAACTCCTTTTTTTTTTTTTTTTTTTCCTGCATATGTGTGTTATTACTGATGTTATTATTTTTTAATTATCTTGGTCGACATCTAAAATTTAGGACTTTGATTTTATTTGAAGAATTGAAATCATACTTTCGAACTTGTAAGTCATAGAATAGATGACTAACTTGCACAATTCCGTATTACCACTTCTAGTAAAACACTTGATTCAGATATTTTTGACTTGTGACAGGCTTTAATTTCCATCGACCCTGCTCGTGCCGGGGATGATCCTGTTATACTGAAAAATGTCCCATATATACTACAAAGCCAAGAAGGCACTTGAAAGCAGAAGCCAAGAAACTCAGTCCTCCGCCAAGGCCAAAAAATTGGGGTGTGAGTATCGTCTAGAATCATTGTTCTGCCAGCCTCATTTTGCGCACATTTTAGAACGTTTTTCTTGTTTCAATATTTCTTTGATTTTCTACCGTTCAGTATTTTCGACTCTTCTAAAGATTGTTCTTAAGTAACGTCAAGTTTAAAAAAATAAAATAAAATAAAAAAAATAGATAGTACATAAGATGTTATGTTAGGACTCGAGTGCACGGATACGTTAGCTCCTTGTTTGGATGGTTTAAAGAAACATAATTGGCACCGAAATTTGAATAAAGAAACATGAATTATGGAAGTCAAATGTTAAAATGATTGGCAAAGGGGCCATTGGCGTAACAATAAAAAGCTCAGGAGAGTGTGATGTTTAAAATTAGAAGTTGGAGGTTAATCTTAACGTGTATAATTCGAGGGTCATTCATGAAATTAACACCTAATATTACTGTTGAACATGATAAGTTTTGCATTTTGGTCTTCTTAGCCATTTAGAGATTACACCATAAGAATTATGAAGTAAAACATCAGGTTAATGACGGCCATCTAAGCAATCTTAACATGCTTTCTTTTGTTAATCTGGAGCTTCATCTAATCTCTTATTACAGCGACTAGGACTCTTTTTGGATCATGATTTCAAAATGTCTGGATTGCTTTTTTGGGCCGGGTTGAGCCTTTTAATAGGGCATTGTATGTAGTTGTTGCAAGCTGTTCCTTCATGAATGCCATCTAAACAAACTTGTGGTCTATTTGGATGAGCCATTGGAATAACTATTACTGTGTTCGAATGCAATACTCATTTGGTTGAGTCACAACTGGAGTAAACTATTTGAATGTTTTAGTATGTCACAATAATTTAACTCAAATGCAAATTCAAATTTTCATTCTTTAGAAATCCGTATAACACAATTTTTCTACCTTTTATACTATTTAAATATTATATTTAACAAAACTCACACACATTCAATTTGAATATATTCACTCAAAAAAGAAAAAAATCAATTTGATTACACAATTTGAATTCTACATTTGAATGCAAATAATTAGTTTAAATGAATATTCAATTGCAAGCTATTATTTAAATGGGTCATTAATATGCTGTCTTTTTTTTTCTTCAAAAAGAAAAAAAAAAAGAAAAGAAAATGAGAGGAGGTGAAATAATTTTACCATTGAGAAAGCATCTAGAAAAACGTACTCAAAAGTTATTCAAGGCTTTGTTTAATGGGAATTTTACACTGGTCTCCTCTACTAAGGGGGTGTTTGGTGAATGAGTTTAGTTTAAGATTTTTAAGTTTCAATAGTAATTTTTATTGACTTTTTAGAAAAGACAAAAAACTTTTTCAGAAAAAAAAAAAAAACAAAAACTGAGATGAAAAAGTACAATATAATTTAAAATGAGTTAAAATGCCAAACACACCATAAGATTTGAAGTACTTACTGTGATGTCCTAGAAATTACTAAACTTGATTTCATGAATTATTATCATTTAATCATATATTTCTTCATAATAGACTTCTAATGAATTATGGAGATCAAATTTCTGGATTATGAATGATTTTATATGTATAATCTATATAATGATGTCGATGATCTAACAATATTGAATTTCTCTATTTAAATGAGAAATTATAGATACATAGAAAATGAGTCGAATGACATATAAATTTATACGAAAAATTTATTATATCGTATTAGATGGATAATTGTTAATTTTTGGGAAGGAACCCCAATTATTATTAGTAAGTCAATTTGATGATTTTAGTATTTATTTTGGTCATATCAATATTTAAGTATTAAAAGTATGATTGGAAAAATTAAAGTGTCACATGGATAGGAGATGAATGGTTAAGATTGATTATGAGTAAATCCAAAGGTAGAGGATTGATCAAAAATTAGGATTAGATTGGAAATCAATGGTGCAGATTTCATGTGAAAGAATCCCAAGTAAATCCATGGCCAAGTTTTGGACACTAAGTGATCAATGAGAGGTTAGGTCAAGGATTGGTGTGGTGGATGATCAAATAGGTGAGAACAAAGATGATAATGCTTGATCAATGGATGGAAAATTGGAAGAAAGAAAAATAAAAATAAAAATGGGAAAGTAAGAGGGAGAATCGGATATTGCTAGTCAAAAAGCAATAAGAGGTTTGAATTAAGGTGAAAGTGGTGTGTTGTGCATGCATGCAAACATAAATAAGACAGCCCCAAAAGACAGTCCCATTTAAGACAAATATTGGCTGAAAATGAACCCTAATGTCCTAATTTATTTTCACACAATTTAAACTTAAAATCCTAACTCTTCTAGCCACCACCAAGCTCAAAAACCACCAACACTATTTTCCATCTCCCACACCCTTCTAGCACCCTCCTCCTTTCATTTGTAAGCTCCAAGTAACCCTATTACTAAGTTCGAAGAAATGTGAAGCAAAGTTAGAGGGTGTGTTACTAAAGGTAACCTAGTGGTTCCCTTGGTGTTTTGGTCATATTTAGATAACAAAAGCATGTTATGTAGTTAAAATCTTAATGTTAGACTCTTTCTTACCTAGGAAAAGGTTTTGAAAAGAACTTTGGACATCTAAGGTCTTAGAGGATCCACGGAGCATTTCAATAAGATCTACGAATTTTGTTAGAGCTTGTGGTTGTTGTGATAATATGGCATGTATTAAAACTTTGGCATGAAAAATAAATTATATGATAAGATTCGACAAATGATAAGCTTTATTTTAAGCTTTAGAATCACTTGGTTTGCTCATGTATGTCTAAAGTTATGTGTATTTGAAGTCATAACACAAAACTGAAAATAAGAGAAACTTTCGGGGTACAGTCTAGCCACATATTTTATGAAATTCGAACCCATTAAGCCCAACATTTTGGATTTTAAGTTATATATCTAAAAACTATATTCTTTAATCTTTCTAACAAGGTATCTTTCGCCTTAAGAGGATAAATATGTAATTTTTGGTGAATTTTAAATTTAATATTGCGAATTGAGAGATTTTGTTGGAACCCCATACCAGTCACGGTTTTTGTATGTTTTGGGTTAGGAAACCATTATATTTTGTAAAAATATTTTCATACATAAACTAGATATTATAAGCTTTCCAATGACATATCGTTTTCTTTATTTGAACTTCTAAGTGAAGTTTTATGACTTTTCTAAATTTAACCATAAATTTGAGCATACGGTACATACGTGAGATTAACAGTAACTAAACCTCGTTATTCGACATGTAAAGCTCCAAAAGTTAAGAAATAATTTTATGGATGTAAAGTAGACATCTTAAGATTTGAAATGAAGTGTTATATTTTAAAAATGGATAAGTACACAAGTTTTAAGAAACCAAACTACGTTAGATTGAAATTTGGTAAACTGAGATTTTACTATGGGGCACTAAGGAAAACATCCATATTAAGATTTGAAACCTTGAGATTTTGGAAAATAAATTATAAGGATAGAAACTAGATATATCAAACTTTCCAACCAGTCATCAAGTGTCTAAAACAGAGTTATATACAAATTTAAATAAATATTAAAAATTAAGATCTCATACCAACAAAATGATTAAACATTAAATATGTGACTTGAGGGTAAATTATAACATATGGACATAAAGATTAGTGAAATTAGATGGTATTAGGTATATGATCAAATAAATGTGAAAAACCCTAACTTTATAAAGTTGAATCAAAAGATTTAGATGGGGTCAAGACAAAATAAATTAGAGGATTACTAGACATACGTCAAGAGGCTATCTTAGCATGACCATGGCTAATGAGATTGGGTTTTATTAGCCCAATACTTAATAGAAGATAACCCATTTAGGGATAGACGCTCAGTGACTATTTGTCACCAAAGTGATGAATATTAATTAATTAATTAAAAAATAAATTAATAAACTAATAAATATATAACAAAATATATTTATGTTAAGAAGGTTAATTAATTTAATTAATTATTATTAATTAATAACTGATTATTGGTTGTATAAGAGAGAGTATTATGTTGAGTAATTACATAATTAAAATGCATAATAAATTAAATATTAATTAACCATTAATTATGGAGAAAATTATTAATATAATTATTGATGACTAATAAGATATTAATTAAACATTAATTACTAGTATAATCTAATTATTAATTATTAGTATAAGAAATGAATAATTGATAATTATTACATAATAAAGAATATTTAAGTAACATAATTTATTATTAATTATATACTTATTAATTAGTAAATTAAAATTATGTAATTTATTTATAATTATTCAAAATTAAGTACTAACTATTAACTAATTAATTGATTGATTAATTAATCGATTAATTAATCAATTAAATTAATAATTAATAGAAATTTATTTAACACTTAATAATTAATATGAAATAATTATTAGGTTAATTATATTGCAAGTAAATTAAGCTCGTTTTAGTTTATAAAATAATAATGATAGTAATAATAATAATAATAATAATAATATATTATCATGATTTGCTCTAATATCAATGTATTGTTAAATCATGATAATTTAGTAAATTTACGTAGTAGAAGGTATTACTTCGGTAGTATAAGCACATAAAATAGGTAAACACAAACATCACCTACAGTATGAAATAAAATGTTTTCTTTGTTGATATTTTATGTTTGTTATGATTTGCCCTAATGATGTGATGAATAGATGCATTATATATATTACTTTGATTAAGTATTTGACATGCATAATTTCTCTTGCACTAATATGATCAACATATCTCATAGATATTTGTGCTATAATGATAGATGTATAGTGACATATAAATCTACAAATTTTCATAATTAATAAGAATGAGACTAACAAAAATTAGGATTAAGCGTCTTACTAACTTTCAATTAGTGCGAGGATATGATAAGAAAGAAAGTTAAAAGTTACATGACTTTGGAGGTTGTTGGAAAATCGCTTTCCCAACTCTTATTGGTTGTGCGCATATGGATACGACTAGGGGCTTTTAAGTAGACAAGATATATATATATATATATATATATATAATGAAGCCTAATTAAACACCCATAAATCATACGTATTTTTGAACATTCATATTGTGACATGTGATGATATGATCTATGAATATTTTATGAGAAATAGTTTATACTTACTGAGTAAAAGCTTATATGTGTATGTTCGTATTATAGGTAACATGGGTAAGTAGGCTGACACTTAGATGTTTTCTGGACTGACAAAGCAGTGTAGAGGCAATAAAAGAAAGGAGTGTGATACCACCGCGAATTTAATTTTCACATTTAAACTTTTTAAATTATTTTGTATTGATTATATTTATATAATTCTCACATCTAACATAAATAAGTGTTAAAACTAAACGAATTAAGAATAAATAAATTTGTTAATAGTCTGAAAAATACTCACTGTTGGTGATAAACTTAATATAACCCGATTTATTTATTGATTTATTTAGAATTAATTCTGAACATAAAATCTTAAAATAAAAATGAGACGTGAGGGTCTCATGCATACCTCAATCTCTCTCTCTCCCTCTCCTTTTTTTTTTTTTTTTTTGAATTGGTTGTTCACAAGTCATACCATACCCCAAGTTTTTGGTCGACACATAGGGACAAACAAGGAAGTTGGCAATGTGGCAATGTGTTTAACGTTGGCGCGATTTGATATACACACACACTGTATTTAAGAATTTGACAGTAGATTGTACAAAACGAACACACCATTGTCTAGTCAAAAGTACATTAAATGAATGTCACAATCTGTTGTGCCATATTTGAATTTAATTTCTGTAAAAAATCCAGATGGAATGTAAGTGTTCTTTCTTTCATTACGTTGAATTATAGAAAGCTATCAGTAGCATTATCCTTTTTATTATTTTTTTTAATCTTTATTTTTGTTTTAGGCAGACCTTTAAATTATTATTTATGGCATATTTTTTAAACTTAAAGAAAAGTGAAAGGAAAAATATTATTTTTTTATTATGTTAGAAATATTATTTTAATTTTGAAGCTTATGCTTGATATATCAATTAAAAATTCGCCAGCACATCTTGATTTCAAGTATTGATGTTATAAATGAAAACTTAAAAAACAAAAATATGATCCATTCCTGAAAGCTTTATTAATTTATAAGCTGAAGAAGTAGACCAATATTTAGATAGCTAGGTTGTACTATACACATCAAACATAACGCTTAAATCATACAAATCCATTCCATCACTTAATAATAAATAAATAAATACATACATACATACATACATATATATATAAACTCATTCCTATTTAAAATCTACTAATCCTAAGTTAATACTTGTTTTTTAAAACAGTAAAAAAAGAAATGTTTCAATTAAATAAAACTGCTTAATCATCCGTGATGGTGGTATAAACAATTATCAATATTTTTTCAAATCTTTCTCCAATTTTAATATCAAAATTTAATGTTCATGTTTTATTTTAAGATCGGTCATAAACAAATTATTCGGAATAAATAGAAGTGCTTGAAAAACAATTTATACAAGAAAAATCATTTGAGACCGAGTCTTTCTTGCCGACATATGGCAACGTGTGAAGCCTAATTCAATCTCTTTCAGTTTCTCTCCCATGACTGATTCTGATCTTTCTTTTTTATTGGTTCGTTTGTTTGTTTGTTTGTTTTTTTTTTTTTTGGGAAAACGACCCATCTCTCTCTCTCTCTCTCTCTCTCTCTCTCTCTCTCTCTATATATATATATATATATATATAAAATTTATATCTGCTATGCTGCCACCATGAAAACGGAAGAGCCAATTTTAGGAATTTAATTACCCCCAGTCAAAGTCAAGCCTCATACAACTACACTCTTTTTACTCATTTTATAACTATTATTATCATTTTTTGTGGTTGGCTTTTGTTCTTCATGAATTATTTAGAAGATATTCAACTTCCCGTTGCAAATTCAAGAATATCTTTTTTAGGACCAAACAAATATTTAAATCGTAATATTGTGGAGTTTACGTGTTACTTCTTAGCTTCCAACTTTTGTCGGAATTTTTTTTTGACGGAAAAAAAAAAAAAAACAAACAAACAAACTAGTGTTTTGACGTTGGACCAGCTAATTTTGACACGGAATGTTATAGCCACTAATTGCAAAGGTTCAAAGTAATGAAGCTGCTTGGAGGCTGATAATAGTCAATCGAGCAAAGAAAAAAAGAAAAAATGTCCATTTCCCAATCAAATTTCTCTTCTCATTTCATTTTTAAAAAGTTATAATAGAATTAAAAAGTAAACTCTACAGATGTGGACAGTCATTCTATATATAAATATATGTGTATATATATATATGTAATAAAAAGATTTAAAAGGTTTAAATCCGAAGATGTAACTTTAATGGTTAGGAGTCTTCGATGTATACTTTTTAGAATAAATGATTCGAATTCTCTTCGGTGTATTCTTTTAGAATTATGCTCTCTAATGTAAACACATGACTTATATATCCTTATTTGTATAGAAAAATTTTGAATTATTTTCACATTTAAACTTTTTAAATTATTTTGTATCGATTACATTTATAATCATGTTTTCAATATTTTGGTATTGCTAAAATTTTCAATTTTCAATTTTAGTACATTTAACTCTTGAAGTATGAGTATGATTTTTTTTTTTTTTAAATTTCTGTATTTTTAAAACCTAACACAAATAAGTGTTAAGACTAAATGAATTTAGAATAAGTAAGTTAGTTAACGGTCTGAAAAATCGGATCGTTACACTTACCGTTGGTGATAAACTTAATATAACCCGATTTATTTAGAATTAATTCTGAACAAAAAAATCTTAAAATAAAAATTAGACGTGAGGGTCTTATGCATACCATCAATCTCTCTCTCTCTCTCTCCTTTTTTTTTTTTTTTTAATATCTACTTTTTTTGGATAGGCATTACTCATGTGTTCCATATATATATATATATATATATATATATTTTGTGGTTGAATTAGTTGTACACAAGCCATACCATACCCCAAGTTTATTGTCGACACGGAGGGACAAACAAGGAAGTTGGCAATGTGGCAATGTGTTGAACGTTGGCGCGATTTGATACACACACACTGTATTTAAGAATTTAACAATAGATCGTACAAAACGAACACACCATTGTCTTGTCAAATGTACATTAAATGAATGTCATAATCTGTTGTGTCATATTTGAATTTAATTTCTGTCAAAAATCTAGATGCAATGCAAGTGTTCTTTCTTTCATTATTTTGAATTATAGAAAGCTATCACTAGCATTATCCTTATTATTATTTTTTTTTTATCTTTATTTTTGTTTTAGGCAGACCTTTAAATGATTATTTATGGTATATTTTTTAAACTTAAAGGAAAAGTGAAAGGAAAAATATTATTTTTTTATTACGTTAGAAATATTATTTTAATTTTGAAGCTTATGCCTGATATATCAATTAAAAATTCGCCAGCACATCTTGATTTCAAGTATTAATTGATGTTATAAATGAAAATTTAAAAAACAAAAATATGATTCATTCCTGTAAGCTTTATTAATTTATAAGCTCAAGAAGTCGACCAATACTTATATAGCTAGGTTGTACTATACACATCAAACATAACGTTTAAATCATACAAATCCATTCCATCACTTAATAAATAAATAAATAAATACATACATACATACATATATATATATATATATAAACTCATTCCTATTTAAAATCTACTAATCCTAAGTTAATACTTGTTTTTTAAAACAGTAAAAAAAGAAATGATTCATAAAATTAAAACTGCTCAATCAACCGTGATAATGGTATAAACAATTATCAATATTTTTTCAAATCTTTCTCCAATTTTAATATCAAAATTTAATGTTCACATTTTATTTTAAGATCAGTCATAAACAAATTATTCGGAATAAATACAAGTGCTTGAAAAACAATTTATACAAGAAAAATCATTTGAGACCGAGTCTTTCTTGCCGACATATGGCAACGTGTGAAGCCTAATTCAATCTCTTTCAGTTTCTCACCCATGACTGATTCTGATCTTTCTTTTTTATTTGTTTGTTTGTTTGTTTGTTTTTTTTTTTGGGGAAAACGACCCATCTCTCTCTCTCTCTCTCTCTCTCTCTCTCTATATATATATATATATATATTTATATATGTATATATATATATATATAATTTATATCTGCTATGCTGCCACCATGAAAACGGAAGAGCCAATTTTAGGAATTTATTTACCCCCAGTCAAAGTCAAGCCTCATACAACTACACTATTTATACTCATTTTATAACTATTATTATCATTTTTTGTGGTTGGCTTTTGTTCTTCATGAATTATTTAGAAGATATTCAGCTTCCCGTTGCAAATTCAAGAATATCTTTTTTAGGACCAAACAAATATTTAAATCGTAATATTGCGGAGTTTACGTGTTACTTCTTAGCTTCCAACTTTTGTCGGATTTTTTTTTTTTGACGGAAAAAAAAAAAAAAAACAAACAAACAAACAAACTAGTGTTTTGACCCTGGACCAGCTAATTTTGACACGGAATGTTATAGCCACTAATTGCAAAGGTTCAAAGTAATGAAGCTGCTTGGAGGTTTATAATAGTCAATCGAACAAAGAAAAAAAGAAAAAAGGTCCGTTTCCCAATCAAATTTCTCTTCTCATTTCATTTTTAAAAAGTTATAATAGAATTAAAAAGTAAACTCTACAGATGTGGACAGTCATTCTATATATAAATATATATATACATATATATATATATGTGATAAAAAGATTTAAAAGGTTTAAATCTGAAGATGTAACTTCAATGGTTGAGTCTTCGATAAAGGGGGAAAAAATATTGAAGTTCTCAATTTTGATGGAGATGATTTTCTTTCATTTCACCAAAATGTTTTGTTTTGTTTCGTTTTCCTTTCATTGTCCATCAAAATGAATCCCATATAGTTGTTTATTAAATCCCATATAGTTGTTTATTATTATTATTATTATTATTATTATTATTAATTTTCGGATGAGATAAATAACTATATATATATATAAGCGCTGGCAATATGCCCGCATACGTAATGAGAAGCCAAGTCACTGTGTGACAGCTAAAGGATGTAGACATGCCTTGGGGGCTTATCTGTCATCTCTACGTGGCAAATCCAAGATATACGTTAATACTTTTTTTTTTTTTTTTTAAAGAAAAATGCTTCAGCATATTATCGATATTATCGATATGAAACGCCATTAATAATAAATGGGCATATTTATATGCTTCGTAACATTAACTTTACTTTTTATTATCAGATAATGTTAAACACTAATGATGTTACTTAATCCTGTTCAAATTTTTTTTTTTTTTTTTTACCCCAGAGACGTCATATGCACATCCCCCGCTCTTTATCATCTGCCACTTCATTGTCCTGCATTTGTAACAATCTTGACAACTTTACAATAAGAACTTTTTGTATCTTTTTTTAAAAATGAATTTGGGTACATGTTGGATGGTATTTTTGTCATTATATAAAAATTATTTAAATTAATTTTTATTCAAGTCAATATAGGTAGGAGCCTACCTAAGGAAGGGGACAACCTAGGTAGGAGCCTACTTAATTATAAGGTAGGAGACAACCTAGGTAGGAGCCTCCTTAATTAAAGGTAGGAGACAACTCAGGTAGAGACAACCTAGGTAGGAGCCTACTTAATTATAAGGTAGGAGACAACTCAGGTAGAAGTCTACTTATTTAGGAGGAAAGAGACTACCCTCAAGTAAGAGTATTCCTCAGGTTATATCAAACGTCAGAAGGAGAAGTTCAAGCGTCTACAAAGAACAACGTTCAACAATTAATAGGAGTTTACAAAGGGAACTCAATCGTCTATTTAAAAGTCCATATTTATTACATATTAAATCACCGGAATGTGAATAGTTCATTGTAATTAAAGAGAGAATTAACTCTCAAATTAATAGGAGAATTAAACTCCTACATTCCCAATGTATTATAAATTCTTTTGAATTAAGAGGAAAATGACAAGACACAATTTTCAATACAAAGCCTTGAGGCAATTATACTGGACTCTAGTTTTCTCTATATTGTTCTTAAGGTTCTTGTGTGTTCTTGTGTTCATGTTTAATGTTCTTGATTATTTCTTTCGTTTGATCTTGTTTTGTTTCAAGAACGTTTATTTGGTGTTGGACGAAATTTTGCTCCAACAGTACATATATAACATTTAAGGTCTGCATTTTACCATAGTAAAAGGTTTACATCATGTCTTTTATATATATATATATATATATATATATATATAAGAATACTATTCCAACACTTATAACATCTTATTTTGTATATTGTAATTATTAGTTAATTTATATGTTATTTTTTTATTAAAAATCTTATAACATTAGTAAAATGAATAAGTATCACTGGAGATATTATATTAAAATCTGCTAGTTTTATTACAAATATAAAAAGAAAAAATTTTTAGTATTTTCTGTACATGTATCGCACATGAGAGCTCCAAATATATATATATATATATATATATCACTATGATATGTAATTTCGAATGTGAGATTATGAAAAGATTGATCATAGATCCGTTCATTTGGTAGAGTCGATATCATCATATATATATATATATATTAGCAGATTATATCCTTATATATGAGCCTTTATTAACACCTTAGTCAGGAATTCTTGATACATTATTATTATTATTATTATTATTATTTTGTGAATAAGAATATGTCAAATTATTTTTGTACCTTATCACAATTTTTGAATAAAAAAAGATTGAAAGTCCTCCAATTGAATTCTTTAGCTCGTCGACATTATTTGTGCGTGGACATTTTGAGTACGTAGCGTCTCTTTTTTGGCAGTAGTACTACTACATTTACATATAGAATCTACACTACATATTCCTACAATAATGACTTCATACCAAAAAAAAAAAAAAAAAAAAAAAAAATCTCATCGGAACAACAAGTTCAGACAGAGTTTTAAATACTTAACTTCATACCTCTCAAATCTCTTATATTCTAATTTTAAGTCAATTTTTTTTTTTATTTTTTACAACTTGCACCAAATGATGAGATAAATGAAATAAGATCTGTTTTGCATATTTTTTTTTTTTACGAACACATTCCAAAATTTTAAATTATTTTTTGTATAACAGTTTATTTTTAATTCACACTTTAATAAAACATACATTTTTCAATTTAACCTTTAAAACTCTATCAACAATTGTCATCTCAAACGACCCAATGTTGAAGTATACACCAAACACAGGAATTTAGTCGCCCAGTTATATAAATAAAATAAAACTTCACATTGATATTTTATTGGTCCGCAAACTATAATTAATAACATATTACTGAACCTAAAATTAGTAAACTAAATTCAATTAATTTGGTGATTGGACCGTGCAGTAACTTTTAATACATTATAGCTGATATATATATATATATATATATATATATATTAGTCGGACAGGTGCAATAGTAACAATTTATTCAGAATCTTGTAATTATTAACGATTTACATCTAACCTTTTATTTAGATTTCTGTAACATTTTATTATTTTCTACTAAATACAAAAAAAGTATAAATGCAAAATATTACATTAAAATCAAAATAATTGTTGTAATAACATACAAAAATAAGTTTCAAAATATCATCTTATAAATGTGCTCGACCAAGAGAATATGGGTGCTTAAAGCACCTTGGAAGGGGAAATTTAAATTCTATATCTTATATAGAAATTGCAGTAAATAGCAGTTTTATAAAAATAAATATATTCAGTTACAAGATTTTAAAATATTTGAAGTATAAAAATATATCATTTATCTAATTTACTACTATTTACTTTACATATTTTTAAAAAATTCTACTTATTTTATTTAATAAACATATTATTTGTTACAAAAAAGAAAAAAAGGGAAGACTAAAAATGGACTCTGACTCATTTGCCAATGAAATACGTGATAGATTAGATCATCAGTGGAGGTGGTATGATGACAAAAAAGTCATTGTCTTTGTTTTTATTAACTCTCAAATTTGAGTCTTAACTTATACGCTTTGTCTAGTCCTTCAAAAAAAGAATATGTACGGCCACATTTAATACCTGAGGGTTAAGGTTATTAGCGGTTGAAGACCTAGGATTAGGATGCGATCCCCCTTTTTTTTTTTTTTTTTGTATATAAAATAGTATGAAGTGATAGGTTATGTAATGAGTTGGGTTCTTATGTTGGATCATAGCGTTAGTCATGTAAATTGTGTGTCATTATTCTCAAATAGAAAAAGCATTTGCTTTCTGTTTTTGTTTTTGTTTTTAAGAAAAAGAAAGTAAAAGAAAAAGTAGGACCCACCCGCTTTAGTAAATTTAAACCTAAACGTCAAAACTGGTGACAATTGTCGGCCAATGGCCAGCCATGCCTTAAGAACAAAGTTATCCTAAACCACGACGTTAAATGATGGTGAAATCAACTTGGATTATTAAAAAAGTTTTTGTCAAAATCACGAATACATTTCCCTATTATTCGACAACTATTTGCTTATGGATAAAGCCAACTACAATTTTTTAAAATTTGTCAATGTCATAATTAATCATCAAATTCGTTCATACTTCATGCCGTTTCACCGAAGTGAAAAGATTCCAACTAAAAGATATTAATTGATCTGTCTGACGGGGGAATTTATTAATTATTCTTTAAAATATTCGCCTAATTGGAGCATCTTCTTCTAAAGCTGTTATATATATATATATATATATATATATATATATTAACACATATTAATATTATTCTAAACGAAGAAATTCATTTTTTGCTGCAGTTTTTCAATAAACAATCACGATAAATTTATAAGGAAAATATCTGTTTGCTAGTTTTTTTTTTTTTTCAAGGTTTATTTATATATTTTTGTTGTTTTATAGAAAAATATGAATTCTATATTCTGATTTTATTCTGTCTTTTTAATTATCCATTATGACAAAAAGATATTTTTCCACCACTTATTTAAAAAAACTGTTTTTGTTTTCAAAATAAAAAACCCAACTAAGATAATATTAAAAATTTTAAAAAACGAAAAACCCTAAGTTTACTGTGATTCATAAACCGTCTATATAACTTGATATATATATATATATATATTACTCGACTAATACCTCCTCCGTAACTTCTTCTCTCCATTTTACAGTCTCTAATCCCAGTTAAACAAACGGCATGGATAATTCCGGCGCCGTCAGAGAAACAACGACAACGACGACGGTAACGACAACATACGACGTGATAGTGATCGGCGGCGGCGTCATGGGAAGCTCGACGGCGTACCAGACTGCTCAGCGTGGCGCGAAGACTCTCCTCCTCGAGCAGTTCGACTTCCTTCATCACCGTGGTTCCTCCCACGGCGAGTCACGCACCACACGCGCCGCCTACCCGGAGGACTACTACGCGCCTTTGGTCCTTGAGTCCAACGCGCTCTGGCCACGCGCCGAGGCCGAGATCGGCTACAAGGTCCGCTTCCCGGCCCGCCAACTTGATATGGGCCCGTCGGACTCTCCTATCCTTCGGGCCCTAATCTCCTCTTGCGTGAAACACTCCCTCGCTTACCGTCTTCTGGACGGCCCAAAGGTCCAAGATGAGTTATTGGGCCGGGTCCAGATCCCAAGTAATTGGGCCGCAATTTACACGGACCACGGCGGGGTTGTCAAGCCCACAAAGGCCGTTTCGATGTTCCAGGCTCTCGCCTCAAGGAACGGCGCTGTCTTGAGGGACAACACGGAAGTGACAGAGATCAATAGTTTGGGTGGAGGAAACGGCGGTGTTTTGGTGGTCGCGGCCAACGGGGAGGTTTTCCGTGGGAAGAAGTGTGTCGTAACGGTTGGCCCGTGGACCAAGAAGTTGGTTAAGAGCGTTAGTGGAGTGGAAATTCCGATTCAGCCCCTGGAGACTGCGGTCCACTATTGGAGGATTAAGGAGGGGTATAAAGGGGATTACATGCTAGCCGGCGATGAGGGCTTCCCGACGTTTGCCAGCTTCGGTGACCCATTGATATACGGTACACCGTCATTCGAGTTCCCGGGGTTGATCAAGGTCACAATCCATGGTGGCCAAAAGTGTGACCCTGACGCACGAACATGGGGCCCTGTCTCAGTGGCAGCGGTTAGGGAATGGATAGAGGCTAGGTTTTCGGGTCGAGTAGACTCAACGGGACCTGTGAAGACCCAATTGTGTATGTACTCGATGACGCCGGATGAGGATTTTGTGTTGGATTTTTTGGGAGGGGAGTTTGGGAAGGATGTGGTTGTTGGGGGCGGGTTTTCGGGTCATGGGTTTAAGATGGCACCTGCTGTGGGGCGGGTGTTGGCCGATTTGGCTCTGAATGGGACAGCGGAGGGAGTGGAATTGGACAAGTTTAGGATAGGGAGGTTTGAAGGGAATCCTAGAGGTAATGTCAAAGAATTTTGATTTTTGAAGACCAAATCAAACATGTAGTGATGAGTCGTCCTATCACTTCACTTTCTTTATTAACAAATTTAATAAGTCCCCAGGTAGTAGCTAACCACATCCGGTAGTTGGCTTACACCCTTCATTGACCGGAACATGGTTCTTTATGTTTGTCAGATTTTAAAAGACTATCTTTCATGTATTTTTCTATATCAATATTATAGTTATTATAGTTGTTATGTAATAATAAAAAAATAATATTATATTACTTTATATTCTAATGTACGGTGTTTTTTTTGTTGGAAATAATGTTATTTTTTATTATTTTTCATCATTATTATATTTATTTTGGCACTTGTTAAAGTGAATTTTTAACGTTTAAATAAATTAAAAATGAAAATATTGTAATAAATTAAATGAAGAAATCAAGACAATAATTGATAAAAAAATTAAATTTTAAATTTGGCAGTGGTTTTATGAATTTGTCATCAAATTTAGTATAAAGTAAACTTGGCATCGAAGATAATACTTTATTGTAAAACACTTTGTTTTAAAATTTATCTAGATATCGAAATTTATCATTGCATTTGAAATGCTCTAACGATAAGATTATAACCAATAATAATTGGAATTTTAGAAAGACAGTTGACATGTTTAATACAATTTCTGTTTTTAAAACTTATTCTCTCAAATAGTATTGCCTTTGGTTATTTTATATAAATATTTATTGAAAGATCACGTATTTAATTTTCCAAAAAAAAAAAAAAAGTATCAGATAGCTGAACCTTTGTTATGTACGGTTTTGCAGTATATAGCTAAGGAACTCAACAGAGGCTTTGATACGTGTATATATATGTACATATACATATATACATGTATATATGTGATAGAATATTAAACTATTGTTTGAATAAATCCACAATCTAACAGTGCAGTGGCGTACACGAGAAGCCAAGTCAATTGTTTCAAATTTCTACATCTATATAAATATATATATATATGTCACATCTAAAATATATATATATATATATATATATATACGCGTATAGTGTTTTGCCTTATATTGGACGTGGAGGTGAAAGCAACCTCCGGGCCAATCTGCTTACAACATGCGTGGCAAATCCAAGCCAGATTTTACACTTTACGCTGGAAAGAAAAAATGTAGGGATCAACATTATTGATTTTTTCTTTCAATTAGTCAGAGATTGAAATATAATTAATTGTACGTGGGGACTTAGTATTGTCATTAATGGCCCAGAAATTTACCATTTTAAAGTTAATTCTTCGAATTTTATAGCAGGATACTGTATTGGCATGACTGTTTTCAAGTACTAGATATGTGTCAAATTTTTATATTTTTATTTAATTTTGATTAAATATATATTAAAACAAACACATTATTGACAAGGGTGCTCCATTAACAAAGGCTTTTTTTTTTTCTCTCTCTAGAATTGTTAGTTTATCAATCCATCTAAAAATCTTGAGCTATTAAGAGATGAGTTAACAATAATTATTATATGAAAAATTGTAATTGATAGCATTTTTATGGAAAAAAAAAATTGAATTATATAGTAAGGTTTAAAAATACTTGAAGTAATTAGTAAAATTTACTTAGTAAATGAAAAATTAACTAGATAAATTACATATTTACAAGACGTAAAAAAATCATTTACATGTTAAATCTAACTTAAATAAATCATTTACTTGAATATTGTAAAAAACTGTTATTTATTTCAATTATTTTTTAAAAATTGCTATTTAATTAATATATTTCTTCTTTTTATATTCCATCACTCTCCCTCATATACATGTTAGTACAATGAGTGAACGTATAGATAAATATTAATTATTTAGAATGTTCAACACAAATATTTTAAGAAAAACCTGAAACATATTAAAAACTTGACACGTGATGATAATAAAAATAAAGAGGATTAAAGAGTATAATTAGAGATATTCGAATTCAGAATCTCCTTCTTAAATACCGTGTTAGTTTATGAATTCATCTCAAAAATAAAAATGACATTATTTTCGGTTCTAATGGGTATGCATGTGCCCCACTACCACTTTATGATCATCTGCCACGTTCCTGGTCCATATTTAATGACAATTTTGACAAACTTATGCATAATTAATAAGGACTTTTAAATTGAAGTACCAGAGAAAAGGATAAAATTGAGTCATCTCATCGTCCTTCGTATAAATTATAATTAGCTTCAAAAATGTTTGCCATTATTGGTGTACATGTACATTTTTAGCAGCAACACTATTAATTAGCACTAATGGCACTGATGCTATACAGTGACGGAATCAAACATAATCTCGAGTGAGGATGTATATCAAATTTTTTCTATATATAAAAATTAAAAGGTAAATATTTAGTGAGAACTACGTAGGATTTTTAATTTTTAGTAAGGGATGAAATAGAAAAAATAAAATCAAATTTTGGAGTAAAAGAAAAAAAATTTTAATGGGGTCTTCAAGCCCGACTCGTCCTCTCACAAGTCTGCCATTGATCCTTTATATCCCTATATTAAACATTTTATGTCAAAACTTAATTACATTTAAATCGAATAAAAATAGGCATATATGACTTAATGAAAAGCTTTAATAGTTTTGTTTTGATATTAAAAAAAAATCAATTGACATTCTATTACATTATTTAAAGGATATAATTGCATTCAAATTAAATCAAAATTAGAAACATCAAAGTCAACGCAAGTGATGTTTCGCAATACACGAGACATGACTCTTGATATTGACTCCATCATAAATCTAATGACGTTTAAGGAATAAGACGCATACAAAGACTCGACAATAATAAATTAAGATACTTGGAGCAAAACGTCAAGCAAGAATAAGTTTTTTTTTTTCCCCTTTTTTGGATGAAAATGTCTACAATTGTTGAAAATTATTATGATCGATTAAGAGTCACAACTCTGTAATATGAAGGAGTTGTAATATGAAGGCCACCTGGTTGACATAAAAACAAATCTAACGGAGCTTATAAACAAACAAATCACCGTGTACTATATTTTATGATTAG
Source organism: Ficus microcarpa (assembly GCA_025413485.1). Taxonomy (NCBI): domain Eukaryota; kingdom Viridiplantae; phylum Streptophyta; class Magnoliopsida; order Rosales; family Moraceae; genus Ficus; species Ficus microcarpa. The sequence continues at coordinate 28,511,367 of CM046383.1, read as the reverse complement.
ATAATCTTAAAATTATTCATAAAAAAGATTAAAAAAGAACTTGATATAAAATCTTATTCTATGACATCATTAAGACAGGACTTATATTGATAAAGAATAAGTACATACACAAATCTCTTTTTAATCAATAACTACTTGATGGAGTATAACTCTTCACCTTAGTCATGTGTGTTTATTAAAAAAAAAAAAACTTTATGATATAATTAATGTGATATATTTTAAATGCAAATGACATAGTTCTCCAAAGTTTTGCCAAGTCAATGGCATATTCGCGTTGATCATGTGAGTCTAAGTCAATGTCGTAATACATGTATAGTCCGTGTCTAATTGGTGTCTAGTGACCATTTGTCCTGCAGTTCAGTTACGTGGCATTTCCAAACATATTTTTTTACCTCTAATCCCTAACTATATGTAATGAGCATGCCCCTCAGCCGACAAATGTTTGGGACACCACCGACACTAGGTTTGCATTTGGTTCGTCGATTGAAAATGAAATTTTAAAATTAAAATTGATTGACTTTTCAAAAACTAGTCATATATTTTATTGAATTTTCAGAGAAAGACAAAAACTGAGATGAAAAAGTAAAATTTAGTTGGAGTTAAACTTTAATATCAAACAAAGCCTTATTTATTTTTTAAATACTAATTCCAAAAGACGGAAACAAGTTATGATTTAATTAGTTTTCACGGGATTGTGTAAAGGAGTTGATTGGTGATACTATATATATGTCGTGCTATTTATTATTTCGTGTTTATAAAAAAGAAAAAGTATGGACTTATGACTGAAAAGAAACTTTTAACTACGAAAAGGCAACTTATTCAAAATAAAATTAATTCTTCAAAAAATGTTAATGAAAATAACTTTCGAAGCGTTTTTTTCCCCTCTTTTTATCACTCCTTACTCAATAAACTATAATAATCTTTTTCCTCTCTGGAAACGAATTACTAATAGAAATTAGAATCATTAATTAGTAACTGACATGTAAGGTGTTTTCAATTTTCAAGTCTTATTATTATTATTATTATTATTATTATTATTTTTAATCTGGAGATGGGAGAATCAAACTTAAAATGAATATTTGGGAGGACAATTGGAGATCAAATCTTGAAAGTTGTAATTGAATTGAGTTTTGAAAGTTATAATTAAGTTGAGTTTTAGAAATGTATGTTTGGAGAAAAAGTGTAAAAACAAATGTGTTCAGGAAAAAATAATAATATAGATTTAATTTTTTTTAATCTCGAAATTCTATGCAATTTAAAAAAAAAAATTGTCTTTTGGATTTAAATAAGAAAATTATAAACTTTTAAAATATAAGTTTTTTGAAATAAAAAAGATAGATTTTAGAAAGTGAATAGTAAAGTTGGTTTATTTTTCAGTAAAAAATCAACAAAATTTTAAAAAAAGATTTTTCCAACTCTCCTTCCAAACAGGTATTTAATATGATGACATTAGATATGAAATTAAGGTCGGCTATATCTATAACTGGCCTCTCATAATTAGGCAACTCTTTATTGTTACCCATTAAAGTTTCTTATGATAATTGAAATTATATCCATATCAATATCTATCAATATTTTACTTTTAGAATTTATCTGCTTCGCCAAAGAGAAACAATGTAGCAAAACTATGACAGTCTTGACTTATTTTCATTTACTTAATACATGACGCTTAATTACCACAAGTTGGAAGACTTTCCTGGCTGCATTAATAATGCCTTTTTCTTTTCTTTTCTTTTCTTTTCTTTGGGTCCTTGCCGACATAATTTAGCAAAATCTAACCTTTATTTCTCTAAAAAAAAAAAATAAAAAAAAATAAAAGGTAATAAAAATACTATTAAGTTCTTTTTAAAGAAATAATTAAATATAATTTTTAAAAAATTATTAAAGTAAATAGCAGATTTTTAAAGTATTCAAAGTAAACAATAGATTCATCATATAAATGATTTATTTATATCAGATTTAACATATAAATTATTTATTTATGTCTTGTAAATATGTCATTTAATAGTCCATTGACTTGATAAATCTCCTATTTACCCTAAATATTTTAAAAACTTGCAATTTATTTTTATTATGTTAGTAAAAATATTGTTTATTACAATTTTCCTAAGTGATTCCTAAGTGGGCATCTATAGGTAAAGGGATTTAAATTCTATAATTATGATAGAGTTAGGTGTAAAATTATCATCAATTTTTGCATAATTGTTATTTTATTTTTATTTAATAATGACAAACGCTTTTTTTTTTTTTAAATAATGACAAACGTCAGAAATTCATAATAAGTTATGGGAAATAAATTTGTTACATGTGTCTCTATAAAGAGTTGCGTGAGATTTCCATCAATTAAAAGAGAAAATAAAGACAATATTTAAAAGATATGTATACATTATTATTCAAAAGAAAAAGATTCATATATAGTACCAAAAATAAAAATAACAGTAAAAGGATATATATTCTAGATGCAATTATTATAAAAATGACAAAGCAAGAAAAAAATAATAATTCGGAGAATCACACCTCAACACATGCAAACATGGTCCACCAAAAAGAAAGGAAAAAAAAAAAAAAAACCTTTATGAACTCTGATTATTCACTCATATAAATTTTTTATTTAAAAAAAAAACTCATGAAAAGCTAATTATTTCTCTAACCAATTAAAAATAATTATTTGTTAAATATATTCTCAGACAATTTTGGTCCCAAAGAGAACCAAAGTGACCAAAACTATAACGGAAGATGACAACGGCGTTATGATCACGGCATTTGAGTTTTGGTTTTGAGACTCTGGCGGCGGCGAAGACCTGCCACCTGTCTGCGAAGAAGGCTCGCCACCAGACGGTGTCGGAGTCGGCTGCGCAGACGGGGGTGTCGTCGATGATGTCGCCGGAGGCGGCGATGTAGCTGGAGGAGTTGAAACCGGTGAGCTCGCCGGAGCATTGGAAGACGGTGATGGCGAAAACGCCGACGGAGGTTGCACCGGCGAGCTGCTCGGCGACTTGGCAGGCGGCAACACGGATGGCGAAAATGGAGATGGAGCTGAAACCGGTTCGCTGGCCGGAGACTTGGATGCCGGCGACGGAGATATCGCAGGAGAACTCGACGGAGCTCTAGTTGGAGTCTCCGATGATGTTGGTGAGGGAGACACCGATGGCGAAAATGGCGATGGAGCTAAAACCGGTGAGCTGGAAGGAGACTTGGATGCTGGTGTCGGAGCTGTCGCCGGAGAAGTCGCCGGAGCTATGGCAGGACTCTCTGACGACGGTGATGGAGTGGTCACCGGGGGATGAGAAGACGAGGGTGGGGATTGTGATGGTACCGGAGCAGAGACCGGAGGATGAGCTCCGGCAGCCGGAGGTGTCGCCGGAGGAGCATTTGGCTTCGGTCTGACGGCCAGAACGACGACAATGAGCTTCTGTCCTTTCTGGCAGCTTCCTTCCTTGCCACTGATGAAGAAGAAAGCGCCGGACCTGTCAAACTTGAACTCGGAATCTCCATCTTCGAGTTTCTGATTAGGGTTTTTGGTGTTGCAGTTGTCGTAGTCGTTCTTGTTCACCACCAACACCGAGTCCGATCCTTTCTTGTACTTAAAATCTTCCCAAATATAAAAAATTGAAAATTAAAAGATTATCGATATGTTTAAATCAACCTTAACGGAATTTCATTTCAAGTTTAGATAAAAATGCTCGAAAGGAATTTAAAAAAAAAAAATTATAGATGCATAGACACTTATGTAAGCGTGTGTATTTATATATATATATATATATGTATGTATGTATATATGAGAATGATAGAGTACTTACAGAGGGTGTCATTAACTTGGAATCGGTTTCTCCCCGCCCACTGATTGAAATTCTCAGAAGGGTTCAAAACCCAGCCATCTTTTCCACCCACGTAGAATCTGTAAGCTTGAGAAGAGGACACAAATAGACAAAATAGAATTAAGCAAAGAAATCTCTGGAAATCCATGGTGGACATAGAGATTTATCTATTAAACAAGAAGATTTGATATATATATATATATATATAGCCGTGTTTGTGTGTTTATATGTATATGTATGGTGGATAGAGATTTTGATTGAGAGGAAGAGAGAAAGTGACTAGAAAGGAGTACTCCAGAAAATCAGAGTTACAACTTGTTTGGAAAGTGAAGATTTTGATTGAGATTAGGCTTATATATAGGTATACATACGCATATAGAAAAATATATATTTATACATATATATAGAAGCTTAGCCTGGTTTTTTTTTTTTTTTTTTTTTTTTTTTTTTTTCATTAGAGGGGGTTACCGTTGCAAACAAGGAAATAACACCATTTGGTAACCTTTTTTTTTGTTTTTTGTAGCCGTTGATTTTCTGACCTACCTGTGTTAAATGTGCACGTGTAATGGTCTCAATGACTCAACGGTTCTATTTGAGGAGACTAGCCAAGATTGTATTTATTGTGTTTGGGTAATGTATTTAGATATATATATAACTGTACTTTTATTCTACAACTTTATCTTCTGCGTGTGTCACACTGTAAATGATGGTCGTTTCCGTGAATGTTGATAAATCAAACAGTTTAAAAATTAATTTAACGGTTAAAATAATAGTACTAATCGATAAAATAAAGCTAAAGTTTTTATCATAAAATTTATTATATATTTATGTTTGAATTTGAAGTGGAGAACTCTATCTGAATGACATGTCCATTTTCGAAAAAGAAAATTTCTTATTTTAAATGAAAAGGCCTTTTCATTTTGTAAATGAGATGGTGTTTCGATATGTAAAAAGATTTCTTCTTAAAAACAAAATGTTGTTTGGAATGAGAAGAAATAGTGTTGGGAATTGTGCATTGGGAGAATATTTTAAAAAAATTAATTTTTTTTTTCCAAAATAGTATCATATAAAGTAAGTTTAAAAATGAAATTGTTTTTCTTTTTCGAAATGAGAAAATGATGAACAAAGTGGAGATAAGTATTTTTTTTTTTTTCAAAAATTTTCAAATTTCTGAAACTGGACCTCTCATTCAAACAGAGGGTAAAACTTTGTATTGTGTGATAGGAAATTACCATTGGAAAATGTTTGTAACGAGTTTGATTTTTAATTTTTGTTTGTTTTAGGACGTCCAAAGTTCCACCACGGGCTGTCTGGTATATTCAAGACTAAAGAGCATAATCAGAACAAAATTGTTAATTTGTTTCAAAATGCTAGTTGATTACTAAGTACGCTCTTCTTTGTGCTTTTTAACGTTAATATTGGAGATTGCAACTTTTGTCTTAAGAGAAAATGAAAATTATTACTTTTTTTTTTTGGCCATCATTTTAATCTTTTCTCTTTCTCTTTCCTTTTCTTTTTCTTCCCTCCTTTTCTTATATTTTTTTTTCCTTTTATCTTCTGTATTTAATGATAATATATATCTATTTATGTATATATATATATTTTTTAATTTGGATAATTTCATTAAACTCACTAAGGAGATACAAAAATACCAAAGCTACAATTAATGAAACTTAAAGCAAAAATAAAATTACATATATATTGATAGTCATTCCCTAATAAAAAACGTATTAATTGTAATTTATTTCTCCGAATTAGCATGTCCATTCCACAAATGCTCAATTAATGCATTTCGAAGTGGAATGTTAGCCTCTTTATCCTTAATTTGTCTATGTCAAGCAAGAAATTCTTGAAAATCAAGCATTGTCATTCACCACATTGTGATCTAAACAATTAAGTAAATTAAATAAATTAAAACTATTTATTTAATAGAAAAGATATAAAAGGTAGTAATTTTGTTGAAAAAAATTATACAATTGGTGTAAAATATAGATTTTTAAACATGTTTTAGGCACTTTTTATTATTAAAAAAATTAAAAAAAAATGTATAGCACAAACGGGCTATCCCTACAGTATTGCGCCATTGACGGCGGAGTATTATAGCTTCACTCCAAAATAGAGCCAAAAATGAGGCAGGTTGGAGAAACTTTTAAACGCCAAATTGACGATTTGTACTATTATGGTGCTCGGTTGGTTAGGGTCTTAGTATCAAATGAAACGACTAAATCACATACGTTTGGCGTATGAGTTTGAATTGAGTTTTTTGAGGTTGGATTTGAGTTAAATTGCTATGCGTTTGGTGCACATGTTCGAATGACTGGAGTTGAAAAGTGTAAAAAGTTGAAATGTATCGAAAAAAAAAAAATAACTTGGAACTTGTTTCATTTATCTTGAAATTTTATGCAATTTGAGGGGAAAAAAAAATTCATCCTATTTGGATTGTTTACGGAAGTTATGAACTTTTAAAGTTTAACTTGTAAACTTATAGTAGTAAAATGTAAATAGTTTAAACTGAAAAAATATTTGTTTGTGATCCGAACCGACAAAACATGACACGATTGATTATGTGTTTAAACGCACTTCAAATACACTTTGAAAAAAGGGGATATTCCTAAGGGCATCGCCGATTTTATTTTTTCAAGCCCACAAATAGATTTGAGTCTTTTGAGGACTGTGGACATTTAAACCAAACTCAAACCCACAAATCTTTGGATCCAAAAAGTCTATTTGTTACTCAAATATTCACGAGCTCATATACGCTCTCGCAAATTCTGCATAGCTTTTTATTTATTTATTTATTTATTATTTTATTCACATTGCTAGAAGTTATTACATCCACAGAAATTTAGGATGAATTGAAATCCTTTTCGGGGTTTATCGAAAACCTTTTTTTTTTTTTTTTGTATAACTGTTATTTTAGTATGTAAAACTGTTGTTTTCTAATGATAGACGTAGAATTCGAATAATTTTCTTTCAAATTTAATAATAGTATTAATATAGGAATGTTTTTTATTTGTTATTTTTTATGTTAGTCGGTTTTCTTTGTTTGGGCTGGTCCCATAGTTGTATCATGACCACATTATATAGTAATTGACATGTATCCATAGCAGGATTTTTTCTGGTGTCATGACCAAGGCCATTTTTCTTGGCTCTATGATTTTCTAGCTGTGTTTTTCTCTCTAGCCAAACACTAGCTACGTACCTGATCAGTTATAAATAGAACGCCTTGAATTTAGGTAAAGAAAGGCTGGTAAGGCTTGACCGGCTGGCCTATTTGTCGGTGACAATATGTTCTAATTAATATTTTTTTCTTACTGTATTCAAAGCTTTGAAATAAAAATCTCAGCTCTACTAATTATTACTATATATGCACTTTATTTGGTTAGCTATTCAACCATTTCGTTTCCAATATAAGGAAAATCATTTTGAGAAGAAAGTCGAATTTTATGTATCATGTAATATATATAGCATAGAATTTTGAGAAGACTTATATATATATATTTTTTCATTTTTTGTGATAACATGACATATTAAAATAGAAATTATATGTAAGTTACCGTATAATAGGAAATTATTACGGAAATCATACAATATAGCATATTTGATAAGTACTCACGAAATATATAGCATATTTTTTAAAAATTGATAAATTATAACATATTTTAATTATTTTCTAAAAATAAATTTACTTATTTTCAAATTTATCCTTGTTTCTCTCACCTCACTTTCTCTCTCTTTCCTTTCCGGCTCTATCAATCTATGGTGAACAAAAATTTAGTCGCCGGAGAAGATGAAGCCCAGCTGCTGCCGGAGAACGCCTGTAAATATCGACACGCGAAGCTCTCGAAGAACGCCTGCAAATCCCGACGCGAGAAGCTCTCGTGCGCTTGAACTTCACTCTGTCTTGATCAGCTAGCTGCCATCGCAGGGCTCGACCTAGGAGATGCTAGCGCGATTTAGTTGGGTCGCGATCGCGATCACCATTTAGACTTGATTAACCATCGCGTGAGGCGGAGTGTCACAAATCTCGTCGTTGCGAGCCTCCATCTGGGGGGAACCATCGTGAATCCCACTCAACACGAGCTTGTAATTCGAGCGATCTGTGGGTTAGGGTTTGATTTATTGCCCACGATGTTCTCTTTAGAATGATGATACTTGCTTGCGGTGGGGGGAGATAGCGGAGACGACGAATCGGGCTCTTATCGAATGCGTGGTTTCGAAAGTCGTTTGGTGTCTCTCTCAATTGGGGCCTTTGATTGTTAAGAAGAGCGGAATTCCTTTTGCAGATGTGTTGTGACAGTTGGCTTTTGATCTCTCGTAGGTGGATCTAGCTTTTTTCTACTGGATGTCTTGGAGACTACGGGGTGAGCGAAATAATACTTCACACAGGAAAGATGTAAGCTCTCCTAAATCAATTCTTGAGTTGGACGTGACAGGCTTGGGGGAATGGTTCAATCTTTTTTATGAGAGCCCCATGGAGCATGGAACTACTGCGGGATCGGATGTCTGGTTGCCTCCTCCGCCGGGAGAGTTAAAGCCTAATGTAAATGCTGTAGTGATTAGTTCTGCTAATTTTGTCGGCATGGATGGGGTTGTGCGGGTTCACAACCGGGTTTGTCTGTGCCACATTTGCTAAAGCAATTCCTAGTTCCTTCAGAATGCTTAGCTTTTGTCCGTGATGTTGTGTTGCTGGTTCATGCAGTGAAAAGTGATGCCCTTAATGTTATAACGGCTATCCAATGTGTTCTTTCTTTAGAAGATACAAGCGTTGTGTTGGATAATGTTTGTGAATTACTAGCCTCCCTTAATGGTCAATTGTAGCTTCTCTCACGTAAGAAGGTCTACTAATCATGTGATACATTTATTGTCCCATTTTGCTTTTAATTTTCATTCTTTGGCTATTTGAGTTGATGAAACTCCTAGTTATATATTCAGAATTGTATTTGTTAATTCTATTATAAAATAAAAGTAGATCCTTCTTATTTAAGGAAAAAAAAAAAGCGCACATACATCTTAAAAAAACTTGTTGAGGGAAATTGGCCCCACTTCGTCTAGATAATTAGCTACAAAGTGAAAAAAAAAAGGGGTAAAATAATCAAAATTGAATATGATTATAGATAAAACTTGATTACGTACTTGAATTCAAACCTCTCGTTCCGAATTAAAAAATAAATAGATAAATAAAGCGAAAAAAAACAAAGGCCAAAGCACCGATGAAGTAATTTTTGAGAAGTAATCAAATGATTATAAGAGAAAACCAAAAAAAAAAAAAAAAAAAGGAGCTCACCTATAAATAGATAAATATTGTAACACACGTTTTTTTATTAATTTATTTTTATTTTTGTCTCTCAATTATTACTTATAACACCAAGAGAGAAGTTTGAAAACGGGCAAAATCCACTCCTTAATTGAACTATTTTTTTTCTTTTGTTCAGATGATCACTACATATGTAGACAGATAAAATGGGAAAATGATACAGAAACTGTAACAAATAACATTCTTACGAAACTTATAAAATAAGTAAATAGCAGGTTTAAAACATTTGAATTAAAAATGCTATTTACTTGTTTCTATTAATGACCTTTTCTTGTACTATTCAATTTTTTCCAGAGTTTTTTATTTCGTGTGGATGATTTACGCTGCCGCCGGTCGGGGCATGGGTCGGGGCATGGGTCGGGGCATGGGTCGGGGTCAGGATCGGGGTTGGGTTCAGGGTCTGATGCTCGCTCTTAAGATTCCAACAGAAGAGGCACTCGATTTTCGTGCACAAAGGTACGCATTGGTCCCTGCAGTGCGAAGATGACGAGGTATTTCCAGTAGCCGTGCACTTACGGATGCAGTTTGCATAACACGCGTCCACCATGCGGTACCGGATGGATTCAACCACATCCATTGAGTCGAACACCACCATTGTCCCGAGGATGAACATCGCCAAGGCCATCTTTCTTGACACCATTTTCTTTTTTACTTGTCTTATTTTCTCTCTAGCCAAACAGCACTTAATTTATTGCCTTAACCCTGCCCCTCAATTGGTGTGACTTTTGTGAAATGTGTATATATATTATATACGTATAATATATACACACACAAAACACAAACCAACTTGGAAAAAGAGGGCTGGTTAGGGCTTTGGTAAATATTGTTCTTTGTTGTCTGACAATTTTTGAAAGATCCAAGTTAATGGTTTTTTTTATGGAGATTTTAGGGGTTTTTTATATGTTGATTAAACAGGTGGTTGTTACAGGTTGATAGCTATAATAAGGTTTGTGGTTCAGAGTTAACTTTGGAGAGCCAATGGTGGTAATCAAGAGTCAATTCATGCCGTCAATAAGAATCAAAACAATTCAGATGTCTTAGCTAATTATAACCCCCTCGTAAGTGGTTATCGGCATGTCGTTTACTAATGGCCTTTCTTTAAAAAAAAAAATCTGAAAATACCATCGATACTAAACATCACTATATTTAGATGGTGGGTTCTATCTATGAGATAATTTCGTAGGCTCAAGGACTTATCTTAGATTAGGGCAAATTACTCATTTAGTCCATAAATTTTTAAGTTTGTATAAATTTGTTTCCTGATATATGTTTTATGTAGTTGGAATGCCTGTAAACTATTAAAATCATGCTACAATAGTCCTTTAAGCTAATTTTAGATGGATTGTAAGTAACTTAGCCAAAAAAAAAAAAAAATGCTAATTTATGGATTACTTCAAAAAAATTAATTGAAAGAACTACTATAACAACATTTTTAATAATTTAGGGTTACTTCGGCTAAAAAAAAAAAAAGGGTTCATGGATGCGAGTTACATGGATTTAAAAGTTTAAAAACCAACCAAACAATTTAAAAATTTAGAGACGAACCTAGTAATTTAAAAGTTTAGGACTAACTTACTAATTTATCTTAAAAATTATTATACTCACGTATATTCAAGAGAATATGTTTAATTAAGGGTTCATATATTTGACCTAATTACAAACTCTTTAGATCGAGAAATAGTTTCTTCGATATGCTTTCACATGTAGTGAAGGATGTTGAAATTCTTAAATTATTGAGAGAACAGCACCCTTGTTCTACAGCATGGTTCTTTAAGAAATGTTAAATGTTACTTATTATATCACTCTCTCCTATCACGTCATTGATTCCAACATACCTATAAGAAATTTTATTTTTGCTTCTAAAACTAAAGATTTTCTTTTGTCTATTTTGATTTTACAATTTTATCCCTTAATTATCCCCCTGAAATTGTTTAATTAGTACACTTGCGTTAAATTTTAAGAAAATTTTAAATTTCACTCAAATTTATTTATTTTTAAATACTCACATTTAAAATTTAGTAACTCAAACGAATCAAAATCAATTATACTACCATATAAATTGAATTCACAATTTTTTGAATTTTAAACTTCTTACTTAAACTAAACTCAATTACAAGTTTAGTTCATTTAAGAGGAAAAACTAACCAAATATACATAAGAAAATTAGAATGAGAGCCATGTTTTGAGTACTACCTTATAATTTTACCCATTTTAACATAAAATTGATAATTTTAATGTTATGAAATGTTAAAATTATCAATTTTAATAATATGACATGGGCACAAATATAAAGAGGTGTCAAAATTTTGACATTCTTGCATATAACCCAAGATACAAATCAATAAACGATGGCAAAAGATTTATCGTTGAAATTTTGGTTTAAATTTTTTTGTTTAATTCACAAAATTAAATCGTTGGTTTGCCCTATTTTATACTGTGACTTTATCACTCTTTAATATCTTAAAATTTTTCCATGTATAATTTCTGAATTCTTTTTTTCTTGACTCTCACAAACTTTTTTCATGTATTATTTGTCAATTCTTTTTTATTATTTTATAAGCATATCGATTTTTTTTTTCCTCTCTCATTTCTTTCTTCCTTTCAAACTTCGTTCGATATATATATATTTTTTGGGGCTAGAATTATCAGTCAATATTTCTCGATCTTCCTATTTTTTCAAGTAGTTTTGTAATATCTTCCTGAATATTTAAACGGCTAAAAACACAAACAATAAATAGTATATTCCTTTTTCTAACCTCTTTTTTTGTTTGTTTGTTTGTTTGTTTGTCTGTTTTTTTTTTTTTTTTTTTTTTTTGGTTTGAGGTAATCCTTTTTCTTACCTTTTAAAATAGAAGAACAGTTATTCCTTCTTCTGGTACCAGTTTAAGGCTTTCTTCCTCTCTCTCTCTCCCTTTTTGTGATGGAAAATTTGTAATAAATAATAACAACAAAACCTTCTAAGATTCTCTCTCTCACGATGAAAAAGATAGTGGCAAGGTTACCAAAAAAAGCAAAAACGATCCTTATATTTTTGTCTCACTATTTTCAGAAAGCAGCAATTTGGTCCATTTTGTTCACAGTGTTATCAACAGAAGTGTGGCAGCTTGGCAGGAGAGACCACAGATCAAACCGATCCACAAGCCCTGTACCGAAAAACATAACAGAATATTTGAAAAACCAACTCACAAAATACTAATGTCACTCCTCACATTTCAAACAAGGGAATGAGTTGGTTCACCTTGACATATAGATTCAACTTGAATGCAAGGAGGGCGGCGAATGTCATCCCGACGAAGTACAACATCGCCGAGTTTGCGTACATCGATGTTCTAGCCACACCTGAAATTGAAAATGGAGAGAACAAATTAAAAAATAGAAGGTTAAATTGAAATTGAAATTGAAATTGAATTCTAAAGATTGTTAGTACTTTATGAACTACCAAACCTTGCAGCAGCGCTAAGACCGTAGGTAACCATGTAAGCAATTGTTTCCGTGTTGACGCTGATAGAAGAAACATCTGCAGAAGACAAGTTCAGTTGTTACAGAGATGAAATGTTAGAATGGATAAAATCAAGGTAATACATGTTATGATCAGATTTACCATGTTGCAATTAAAGAAGTTGTTACTTCTGTGTTCGGCATTAGTCCCCGCTAAAAACACAAGAATCTCAAAAGCCCAGCCCTCCAAGCTGCAAGAGGACCATAAATTGCGAGATACGTACTAGACATGAAGTTAACAAAATTTTTATGAAGCACCAGACTGCAAGATTGAGGCAACATTTTGAAGCTTCTGGTTTGAGTTGTCGGTGAGAATTCTTTATTAATTCTTCGCAAAGAAAAGAAAAAATAGTGGACCGTACTAGTACTTACCACACCAAAGCTGCAGAGGGAAGAGCAAGTTTCAAGTTTGTGAAGACGTAACAGAGGGATTCGGCCGAAAATCCTTGCCAGGTATGTTCAAACTTCTTCGAGAACATAACGTAGATGGTTAGAACAAGAAACGACAACCAAAATGTGATTGAGGCTGCAAGTGGAGCTCCTTTGTAACCAAGAGGTGTCAAGTTCACCAAGCAATATGCAAGGCCAGTGTGAATGGCCAACGGGATCACGGAGAACAAGACCAGAGGCCTCACAACTAGTTGTGTCTGCAGATACCTCAAGATGTTTTGGAGAAAACCATATGCAAATATGCCCGGGATCAGAAATTTCATGCGGTAGCAGAGATGGGTATTCTAAAGAAAAAAAGGGCTTTTAGAGCGAAACTCAGAACGGAGTTGGCTTGTTAGAGCTAGGCTGTTGTGTTAAAGTAAGCGAGCTAGTCATACGAGCCAGTGAGCTAGGCAGCTTGCTGCAGTTGCTACGGTAAACTGGAGTGAAACGAGTTGGCAGTAGAGTCCGAGGATCTTGGCAGACCAATATCAGTATCGGTTCTGTTAAGAACCAGATGAAGGATATGATGATAGAGAAGCGAAACGACGTGATGCAGGCCGCTTGTAGATGAATTCCCAATATGTTGTACGACTTCGCGCCAAATCCTTGCCCGCAGAGCGTCTCAAGAGCTCCGCATAACCCGACCTGAAACAAGAATTTAAAAAGAAAATGACCAATACTCATGGTGCAAATCGATTAACCTCAGAAAGGGTAATGGACGAAAGGAGTAATCCTAGCTGAAAACGAGTTTCGTTAGCATTGTCCAACTCAGAAAACGACCAAATTTGCGTCACTAAAACACGATATTCTGTCCTTTTTTTTTTTTTTTTTGGGGCATAATTTAAACAGAATTGCTAATGAAAACTACATAAGTTCTGTTTCACCAGAAAGTTATGTAAAAGGTAAATAAATTGTTATGAAAAAAGACAAGAAACTATACTTTGATAAATTAAACAGGTACCATCTTTGCTGAGCTACTCTCTGACTCTTTGAGTATTGTTAACTTGTTTTCTTCCACTCTTTTTCAGCATCAAATTGTTGTCCAATTAAGATGAAAACTCCATTCACAGCTTAGAAACCAAAAAAAAAAAAAAAAAAGACGCTTTGATAATAACTTCTCTAGTCCAGATTCAAACATACTATAAACTCAATTCAAACACATAAAAGAAAATGTAGGAGAAAAACATCATATAGAGGAAAAAAAAAATGATGGAAAGAGGTTAGAAATAGTAGTTGCACCATGAAAGCGAATCCAGTGACGGTGGCCCACGAGTTGGCGAGGGTAGCGCCCGTGAGCTCTAGCTGGCCGGCGAACATGACAGAAACCAAAGTGATCAAGTAGTAGAAGACGTTTTGTAGCCACTTATTATAAAAAAAAGAAAAAAAAATTTGTAGCCACTTGAAATAAAACAGAGATGAAGAGCCAAACAGGCATACGGGAATACCCACATTGTGTTGTGAAAGCTTGTTCCTACTAATTTTAGATTCAAATGGATACCTTTCACTCAGAATTGCTAAAAATAAGTTTACAACAACCGGCTTTCATTTGATACATTACTCGTTTAATGGTTGCCAAATTATCAAAAAAGTTGACGTCAAGGATATTCAATAGATGGCCTTGTGTTCTTATAAATAGGCCTTCATTCATCTAGCTTTGACACACACAAAGAAAAAAAAAAAAAAAAGCAAATCACATCTAGAGAATTAATAGAAGAGAAAGAGAGAAGCAAGAAAGAGTAAAGCAATTTGAAGGAAATGAGAGAGAAGTATTGTGAAGATTAGAGGTGTAAGATAGAGAGAGAGAGAGATGAATGAATGGGCTTAATATTAATAAGGAAAATACTTTCTCTCTATATTTTGATTTCTCTGTATTGTTATTTATTTATATTGCCTCTATAATATTTATATATCATCCCCCAATTCATAACACATTGAAAATTATAACAATTTTTTTTCCTACCCATATCGAATAGAACATGTTGAGCCAAACCTTCTTTCTTGTAAAACTTGCTTTATTTAGATAGGGAAAATCGTACTGTTTTATGAAACCGTGTGCTATGACTCAAATCCGTAGTCAATCCTATTTCCGATAGGAACGGTTGACAATTGAATCCAATTTTTTCATTATTTTCGTATTCGTAATAGTGCGAAAAGAAGGCCCGAGTCCAAGTTGTTCAATATTAGGAATAAGACTTAGTTTACTTATGTGGCCAAGTACGCTTATGTGGCTGCTTATGTGTTTGGCCCTTGTGGCTGTTTTATGTTAGTTAGATTTGTTATAGGTTTGTTACAGATTGTATACGTGGAGGATATTGATTTGTTTGTGCAGAGTATTTATTTCTTGTTGTAACCAACTTTAGTGTAATGAGAGATTAATCTTTCATTCTCAGATTTACTTTCTCTCTCTACTTCTTCTCTTTCTCTATCTTCGAGGACTCTTCTTTCTTTCATGGTATTAGAGCCATTTCAGACGATGCAACATTTTCTGGTGACGGAGAACGGAACTCAAGCCGAAGGTCCTTCAAGGTCAACGACAATGGCGATTGAGGCGAACTCACAGCGATTTCTTCCCATTTCTTTCTCGCATCCGATTGGGACAAAGCTAGATCAGAACAACTCCCTGATTTGGCGAAAACAGATTCTTTCGTTAATCAAATGTTATAGTCTTCAACATTTTCTTTTTGCTTCGATTCCACCACCAACAAAATTTCTTTCTGCTGAAGATGAGATTCTTGGCCGTGCTACTCCTGAATTCTTGGATTGGGAGCAACAAGATCCATGACTGAGGGCATTGTGTCTCGTATGGTGAACTGTGAATCTTCTACACAGATCTGGAGAATGATTGAAGTGTATTTTGCCAGTCAGATTCGAGCCAAGGTAACACAGTTTAAAACTCAACTCCAATCCACCAAGAAGGGGTCTTTAACAATCAATGAGTATCTACTCAAGATTAGAGGGTTTATCGATCTTTTAGCCCTAGTAGGTCATAGTATGATTGTGAAGGATCAAATTGATGCTATTTTTGAGGGTTTACCTTTGGAGTACGATTGTGTTGAATTAGCCATTAGCTCAAGAACAGACAATTACTCTGTTGAAGATGTTGAGGCACTTCTTCTTGCCTATGAAGTCAAGCTTGACAAGAATGTTAAGTTACTTGATTCGGCTCTGGCCAATATGGCTACTACAAATTATGTTCAAACCAAGAAACAATTTTTTCCAAATTCTGGCCATGGAGCTCCTGGTTTTCGTCTTCCTTATAGTGGTCCATTTTACCATAACAGTCGTGGGGGTGCTTCTGGTGGCAGAGGTCGTCTTAATGGTAATGGCAGATTCACTGGTGGTCGAAGCAATTGGAATCCTGGATGGAACACTGGATGGAACTTCAATGGCAATTGGAATCTTACTAGCTCTGGAGTTAATAAGGTGGTTTGCCAGCTATGCAGC
Source organism: Ficus microcarpa (assembly GCA_025413485.1). Taxonomy (NCBI): domain Eukaryota; kingdom Viridiplantae; phylum Streptophyta; class Magnoliopsida; order Rosales; family Moraceae; genus Ficus; species Ficus microcarpa. Next base: position 28,494,858 of record CM046383.1, on the reverse strand, counting down.
AAAGTAGGCCATGAAGTACTGCAGTGTTATTACAGGTTTGATCCTTCTTATAAGGGACCTGGACAAATTTCTGGTAGAGCTCAGGGCAATGTTGCCTATTTTGGTGGTGATTCGTCTCACAGTCCTGAAGATCCTCAGCTCAATGCCATGCTTGCTACTCCTGAGACAGTGTGTGACAATAATTGGTATCCTGATTCAGGGGCCATTAATCATGTAACTTCAGAAGCCTCAAATCTAATGTCAAAGATTGGGTATGATGGACCTGAGCAACTCCATGTTGGTGATGGTAAGGGTCTAACGATTACTCATGTTGGTCAATCCATGTTTACCTCTCCTTTAGAGTTATCTAGGTGCCTATTGTTGAAACAATTACTCCATGTTCCAAAAATTACAAAGAATCTCCTTAGTGTCTCTAAGTTTGCTCATGATAACAATGTGTTTTTTGAATTCCATTCCACTGTCTGTTTTGTCAAGGATCAGGCTACTCACTCGGTTTTGCTGGTGGGGATGTTTAAAGATGGGCTCTATGTGTCTGATAACACTTAAATTGCTCTTCAACATGGTCCTGGACTGACTTCTCAGTCATCATCTGCTTCACAAGAGCACAAACCTACTGTTTTTGCTTCATCTATTAGTTCTCCTAGTTTAGAGCCTACCGATGTACTTAATAAGTCTTGTATACTATTTGATTTGTGGGATAATAGACTTGGTCACCCTTCTGATAAAGTTGTAAAAATTGTACTTGATAAATGTGCCATTTTATATTCTAATAAAGTGATTCCTTCTCTGTGTCAAGTATGTTGTTTGGGAAAGTTGCACAAACTTCCTTTTCCTAGTTCTAATACCGAATACACTGAACCTCTACAATTGATACATTCTGATTTGTGGGGTCCTTCACCCTTAACTTCTACAAATGGATACCGTTATTATGTTCATTTTGTAGATGCTGCTACCTGTTTTACTTGGATCTATATGCTTAGACACAAATCAAAAACCCTTCAAACCTTCAAAAATTTTAAAAAGTTGGTTGAACTGCAACTTAACTCTAAGATTCTTGTTGTTCAAACTGATTAGGGAGGAGAATACAGACCCTTTACTAATTTGTTACAATCTTTTGGTATTGTTCATAGACTTCCTTGTCCCCATACTCATGAGCAAAATGGTCTTTCAGAAAGAAAACACAGAACCATTGTTGAACATGGTCTCACCCTACTTGCAAAAGCCTCTATGCCTTTAAGGTTTTGGGATGAAGCTTTCATGGCTTTAGTTTTTCTGCATAACAGGCTTCCCACTTTTGTTCTTCAAGGTATGTCTCCTCTTGAAAAACTTTTTCATACTCCTCCTGTCTATTCTCAGTTGAGAGTTTTCGGTTATTTGTGTTTTCTCAACTCTAGACCTTATAGTCATCACAAATTCAATTTTCATTCTTTTCCCTGCACGTTTTTGGGCTACAGCCTAAATCATAAGGGGTACAAGTGCCTAGATTCATCTGGAAAGGTCTTTATTTCTAGAGATGTTCTTTTTGATGAGTACACTTTTCCTTTTACTCAATCAGTTAGCACAGAATCACATCCACCGTTACTTTGTCACCTGCATTAGGTCTTCCCCAACCCTGTTCTGTTCCTTCTTCCAATCTCTTTAACAAAACATCACCAATTGTGCCTGTATCTGTTTCTGAACCTGTACCTGTCTCCACATCTAAACCAGTATCATGTTCTAGTAACATGGATGATACCACTATTGTTAGATCAGTTTCTTCTCCTACTATCATCGACAGGGTTTCACATGCAGATAATTCCAAAAGACCAGCTGCTGCTCCAACCCATTCCATGGTCACTCGAACTAAGGATGGAAGTAGAAGATCAAAAGTGTATATAGCCAGTAAAGAGCCTGCAACAGTTGATGATGCTTTACAAAATCTGCAGTGGAAACAGGCGATGGAAGATGAATTTTTGGCACTACTGAGAAATGGGACATGGTCATTGGTTGATCTTCCAGTAGGCAGGAAGGCTATTGGCTGCAAGTGGGTCTTTAAGGTAAAGGAGAACCCTGATGGTACAGTGAACAAGTACAAGGCTCGGCTGGTAGCAAAGGGGTTTCATCAAGAGGCTGGCTTTGACTTCAATGAAACTTTCAGTCCAGTGGTCAAGCCTACAACAATCAGGGTCATGCTCACTATTGCCCTTTCTAGAGGTTGGTCGATTAGACAACTTGATGTTAATAATGCTTTTCTTCATGGGGATTTAATGGAAGAGATCTATATGCAGTAACCTTATGGTTTTCAGGATCCCAGCAGCCCACACAAAGTATGTAGACTTCATAAGTCTCTGTATGGACTCAAACAAGCACCACGTGCCTGGTTTGAGAAACTTTATAACACACTAATTTCTCATGCCTTTGTGTCAGCCAAGTCTGATCAGTCTTTGTTTGTCAAGACAACTCATCAAATAAACTTGTTTGTGCTGGTATATGTGGATGATATTCTGTTGACAGGTAATGATAATCAGGCTGTCCAGAACTTAGTAGATCAGCTGAATGGGAGTTTTGCACTCAAGGATCTTGGAAAAGTTGAGCACTTTGTTGGAGTTCAGGTCAGTCACACTGAATTAGGTCTACTTTTATCTCAGACCAAATATATTACTGATATTTTATCTAAGGCTAAGATGCAGTATGCCAAGCCAGTTACTGCCCCTATGACACATGGGTTAAGGTTGACTGCCTATGGTAGTGATCCAGTGCAAAGTCCTCAATTATACCGAAGCATTGTTGGTGCTCTACAGTATGTCACTATCACACGGCTAGAGATACCTTACAGTGTCAACCGAGTATGTCAGTTCATGCATAATCCTATAAAGGCACACTGGAAAGCAGTCAAGAGGATACTGAGGTATTTAGCTGGTACACTGGATTTTGGACTTCATCTAAGGAGAGCTGATTCACAAAACTTGAGTTTTGTTGGCTTTTGTGATGCTGATTGGGCTTCAGACTTGGATGATAGGAGATCAACTTCAGGTTACTGTGTTTATCTAGGTCCTAAACTAGTGTCTTGGTGTTCAAAGAAGCAACACACAATTTCTAGGTCTTCAACAGAGGCTGAATTTCGGGCTTTAGCTAATCTGGTTGCAGAACTTGTCTGGCTGCAGTCTTTGTTGGGAGAACTTCAAGTAACTCAAGCTACTCATCCTGTTATATGGTGTGACAACATTAGCACGGTGATGATAGCTAGCAATCCAGTTCTTCATGCTCGAACAAAGCATATAGAACTGGATCTTTATTTTGTTAGAGAAAAGGTGCTGCAGAAGAAGGTTGAGATTAAGCATGTTCCCTCACAAGACCAAACAGCAGATGTGTTCACTAAGGCTATCTCTAGTTCTTGATTTGCTCAGATGAGATTCAAACTAAGAGTCAAACAAATTTCCACTCTTAGTTTGAGGGGGGATATTAGGAATAAGACTTAGTTTGCTTATGTGGCCAAGTATGCTTATGTGGTTGCTTATGTGTTTGGCCCTTATGGCTGTTTTATGTTAGTTAGATTTGTTATAGGTTTGTTACAGATTGTATACCTGGAGGATATTGATTTGTTTGTACATAGTATTTATTTCTTGTTTGTAACGAACTTTAGTGTAATGAGAGATTAATCTTTCATTCTCAGATTTACTCTCTCTCTCTACTTCTTCTCTTTCTCTCTCTTCGAGGACTCTTTCTTTCTTTCAGAATAGTGGCGTTGAGTTTCTCGACCCTTTACCTTAGGATTAGTCAGTTCTATTTCTCGATGGGAGACAAGGGAAGGGATATAATTTGTGGATCTGAAGGTTGCGTTTGTTTGGATCTTACGTGAGGCCCAATATTTAACTTGTAGTTGAAGCTTCTCCATCAGACTCTCTTTAGTCTTTACCTAGGTCCCCCTCCCTAGTTGGTGGACACCCCTGACAACTGCCGACAATGGCTCGTGAAATTGCCTGACCCCAGCGACCTTTGACAAAACGGACCCTACTCCCCTCCCCCTTCCATGTGACAAGCAACGAGCCCCCCAGGTGGACGTTGAGCCCCCGACGAGGAGACCATCCAACCTTCCACCGATGAAGGTTGGTATTTTTTAAAATGTCTTTTTTTTTTTTTTTTTTAATTTCTTATGCTTCATTTGGTATTTCAACTAAACTTCAACTAATCTGTACTTTTTAATCTCAATTTTTATCTTTTTCTGAAAAGTCAATAAAAATTATAATTAGTTTTTAAAAAATCAACTAATTCTAACTTAAAAATTTCATCTCCAATTAACAAACCAAACACAAGATCAGTCTATAATATTATGTGATAAGGTGCATTATAATTATCCTACTCTCAACCGTTTGATTACATCTGAATGAGTTAAAAATGATCTCTACCAGTTAAGTATATAAAAGGTCTTTGTATTACAAACTTTCCCATAATTTATTATGTTTAATAAAAACTGTTATTTTGTTAAATAAGGTACATCAAATATGCTATATGTTGTGATTTCAAAAAATGAGATAAGCCCTCAATTATCTATTTCCCTTTATAGAGAATTCATGTGCTTGGGAGTCCCTGATGATTAATGATTAAATAAACCAATATTTTACCATGACTGCAATTTTAGAGAGATGCGAAAGCGAAAACCTATGGGGTCGCTTCTATAATTGGATAACCAGCATTGAAAACTGTCTTTACATTGGATGCTTTGGTGTTTTAATGATCCCTACTTTATTGACCACAACTTTTGTATTTATTATTGCTTTTATTACTGTCCCTCCAGTAGATATTGATGGTATTCATAAACTTGTTTCTCGATCTCCACTATATAGAAACAATATTATTTCTGGTGCCATTATTCCTACTTCTGCAGCTATAGTGGTTTTCATCCAAACAGGTGGGCCAAAGTCTAGGAAAGAAGTTGCTCTTATTTTTGTTGTCTTTTTTTTTTTTTTTTTTTTCACAAAACGTTTTTTTTGTTGGGAGCAAAGTTCCACTAAACATCCTGCTGTTTATTTTTATGATGTATTGATGTCTCAATATATATGATCCTCTTTGAAGAGCCAATCAACACATCAAGTAATGCCTCACTCCTTGTTGAAAAAGGAAAGAAAAAAAAAACCATAAGAATTGGTAGTTTTCACTGAGCATTCACTTAAAAAAAAAAAAAAAAAAAAAAAAAAAAAAAAACTATGGGTAGGTTAGGGTTTACAATTGAGGTTCTGGATAATATTTTATGCAAATGTATCATATACATTTTTAACAAAAGATACTATACCTATGACTATCTTAAAGCAGAGAATTTTCCTAAAACACTGTTTAAAAATTTAGTTAAGTTATTTTGTCTTTTTATGATGATGTTATTTTTCCCCTTCCTAGGCTGCCACGTGCTATGCACATAGTTAGATATATTTGAGAAAATTAATCTAAATGGGGGAAAATTGAAAGCAAAAATAAGAAAAAAAGACCAAAAAAATCAATAAAGGACCTGAAAAAAAAAAAGACAGGAAAAAAAATCAAAAAGCTATAAAAGGATTAAAGTGTAAAAAAAAAATTCAAATATGAAAAAAGGACTAAAATGAAAAAAAAATTATGTCAAAAAAAAAAATTCAAAGGACAAAAAATAAGTTAAGAAGTTTTTTTTGGTCCAAAATGCAGCGGATGAAAGTATTGTTTCGATTCTATACCCTAAATGGAGATGAAAGTATGTTGTCTTATTAAAATTGAAAAAAGAAAGGATAAAAATATACCCAACAAACTGGACTAACGGAGCTGAACATGTGATGCGCACATGTGCAAACTAAACGGGCAAAGGGCGTCATTTTCGCTCATAAATCTCACTCTCGTGGCCTTTGGAGGGATTAGCTATCGTGTTTGAGAAGAGAAGATCAAAAGTTATGAAGTAGACCATAAGTTCACCAGTGTGACATGAACTGAGAACTTGAGAGGGCTTCCAAAAACCACTGTTTGCAGGAGTTTGGGCCACTAAAATCTAGTGTTGAAGAGAAACGACAATGGTCATTCTTCGATGGAATGAAACAGAGAACTCCGAGAATGGTTGTGAAAGCTCTGATTTTGATTTTCTTTTGTTCAGGCACCATTTGATGTGATTGACAATTTTTTCCCCCTATAGTTAGATGGTAAAAGAGGATTATTATTAGGCATGGATATTTGTCATATATATATATATATATATATGAAAGCATTTTTTTTTAAATGGGTGTGCCCTGTTTTTTAATCCCAAATGGGAATGGATTATATTTGGAGAATTGAAGGATGTTTTATATAGGTGGGGAGGCGATGTATCATGACTGGTGTTGTAGGGATTACCTAATTATTCCCACTAGTGTTGAATGACCTACTCGAATTCAAGCATTTATGAGAGAAAATGACGCCCTTTACCCTTTTAGTTTGCTCTTGTGCGCGTCACATGCTCAGCTCCATTAATCCAGTTACTACCATTTCCAATTTGGTGTGAATTGCAACAAATTCTTTAATTTAAAGTGTAAATCATCGAAAACAAAAGTTGCGGGTGTAAATTACTTTTGAACAACGAGTTCAGAATATACCAATGTAAAAAAACCTAATAAAAAGAAAACCTTCTAAGATTCTCTCTCTCACTATTGAAAAAAATAGTGGCAAACCTAGTATAAAAGGCAAAACAATTGTTTATATTTATTTCTCGTTTTAAGAAGAAAGTAGGATGTTAGGTGGCAATTGAAAAGAATGTGTTAAAACAAGGTGAATAATGAATACATTAATTAATTTTGTTGACTTTATCACTCAATGTTCATGATCATAATAGAAGCTTATAGAATTCATCAGGACTGAAAATGACATATAGATGTTTATTTTGCTAAAATTAAAAAGTTATTACAATTATTAAAAAAACATACACACGAAAATCATTTTCCTAATTATCTCGACTCTTCTTACTCTTCATCCTTCCAACCAAAAGAAAGCTTATATTGATAACAAAACATGGTACAAAAAGTGATTACAAGTATAATTTAAAGGTAATTTTACATCTGACTCTATTATATAATCGTAGAGTTTGGGACCTCTCACCCCGAAGATGAGGGGAAAAAAAATAGAGATGAAAAATGCGAAAAAGCATACAACAAAACACGTGGCAATCACTTACTCATGTTTAATCTTAAAAAGCAATGCATGTGTGCCACACACTGATTTCTAAAGTTAAAATGTCATGAACAAAATTCCTAACAACTCAAGCCCAAGTATTTTCCCTAAAAATCATTGTTGTCTAACAAAAGCAATACCAAACTGTTATTTAATCTGCTTGTACTTAATTTCAACCCAAAACTGGATCTACTTTCTCACTATTTTCAGAAAGCTGCAATTTGGTCCATTTTGTTCGCAGTGTTATCAACAGAAGTGTGGCAGCTTGGCAGGAGAGACCACAGATCAAACCGATCCACAAGCCCTGTGCCGAAAAACATAACAGAAAATTTTGAAAAACCAACTCACAAAATGCTAATGTCACTCCTCACATTTCAAACAAGGGAATGAGTTGATTCACCTTGACATATAGACTGAACTTGAATGCAAGGAGGGCGGCGATTGTCATCCCGACAAAGTAGAACATCGCCAAGTTCACGTACACGGCGATGTGCTGCCAACCGCACCCTCTAGCCACGCCTGAAATTGAAAAAGAAAATAACAAAAAAAAAAAAAAGGGTTAATTGAAAAGCGTCGATGTTGAAATGTTGAATACTAGAGATTTTTCGTAACCTGATAGGACACCCTGCAAGGCATCAAGCATTATTGACAGTGCAAGCAGGGGAGTCATGGAAGCGAAAGAGTTAATTATTTCGGAACTGTCGCTGAAGGACCTGGCCCAGAGGCCGTGACCCAATCCTAAACCCACGACTACTATAACGGCGAGAAATCCAGAGAGCTGGAGGGAGATGAACATGGCGCTCTTAGCCTTGTCTGGATGGCCTGCGCCTAACTCGTTCGACACTCTTGTGCTGTCACAATGAACTTTGTTCATTTGAGAAGAATGTAGAAATGTATAAATGAAGAAATGTAGAAATGAGAAATGAGCTACCAAACCTCGCAGCAGCGCTAAGACCGTAGGTAACCATGTAAGCAATCGCTTCCGTGTTGACGCTGAAAGGGGAAATAAACAAAGAAAACATGTTCAGTTGCCACAGAAATAAAATGTTAGAAAGGATAAAATCAAGATAAAACATGATGTGATTAAGCTAACCATATTGCGATTAGAGAAGTTGTTACTTCTGAGTTCGGCATCAGTCCCGCTAAAAACACAAGAATCTCGAAAGCCCAGTACTCCAAGCTGCAAAAAGACCATAAATTTCTAGATTTGTACTAGAATTAAATGTAACAAAATTTTATGAAGCACCAGACTGCAAGAATGAGGCAACATAGCTGCAGAGAAGAAAAAATTATGGACAGTACTAATAATTACCACACCATAGCTGCAGAGGGAAGAGCAAGTTTCAGGTTTGTGAAGATATAACAGAGGGATTCGGCCGAAAATCCTCGCCACGTATGTTCAAACTTCTTTGAGAACATAATGTAGATGGCTAGAACAAGAAACGACAACCAAAATGTAACTGAGGCTGCAATTGGAGCTCCTTTGTAACCAAGAGGCGTCAAGTTCACCAAGCAATATGCAAGGCCAATGTGAATGGCCAACGGGATCGCCGAGAACAAGACCAGAGGCCTCACAACTAGTTGTGTCTGCAGATACCTCAAGATGTTTTGGAGAAAACCATATGCAAATACGCCCGGGATCAGAAACTTCATGTAGGTAGCCGCGGCTTTAGCGATCTGAGGATCTTGGTGGACAAAGATCAGTATCGGTTCAGTGTAGAACCAGACGAAGGAGATGATGACCGAAAAGAGAAACGACGTGATGCAGGCCGCCTGTAGATGAATTCCCAATATGTTGTACAACTTTGCACCAAATCCTTGCCCGCAGAGCGTCTCAAGAGCTCCGCTTAACCCGACCTGAAACAAGAGTAGAGATGAATTTGGGAAGAAAATTACCAATACTCATGGAGAAAACCGATTAACCTCGAAAGGGTAATTGACGAAAGGGGTAATCCTAGCTGCAAACATGTTTCATTAGCATTGTCTAACTGAGAAAAGTACCAAAACTTGTATCACCGAGACAAGATTTTCTGTCTCTCTCTTCTTTTTTTTTTTTTTTTTTTTTTTTTTTTTTTTTTTTTCGCATAATTTAAACAGGATTGCTAACGAAAACTACAGAAGAAGTCCTGTTTCATCAGAAAATTATCTACAAGGACCGGTGCCATCTTTGCTTAGCTACTTCTTTTTGATTTTTTTTTTTTTTTTTGTATTGTTAATTTGTTTTCTTCTACTCTTTTTCAGCATCAAATTGTAGTCCAATATTAACAAAACTCAATTTCACCGATTAGAAACCGAAAAAAAGAACAACACGTCCTAATTATAACTTCTCTAGTTCAGATTCAAACATGCTATAAACTCAACTCAAACACACAAAAAGAAAATCTAGGAGAGAAATATCATATAGAGGGAAAAAAAATTATGGAAAGAGGTTAGAAATAGTAGTTGCACCATGAAAGCGAATCCGGTGACGGTGGCCCAAGAGTTGGCGAGAGTAGCGCCGGCGAGCTCAAGCTGGCCGAGGTGGCCGGCGAACATGACAGAAACCAAAGTGATCAAGTAGTAGAAAACGTTGGTGAGAATCATAGGCAGTGAAAAAAGTACTTGTTTTTTGGCCTCATCTTTGTCCCACACTTTGTTCCACCATTTTTCTCCTTCATTTTCATCTCCATTTCTAACTCGTTCCTCTAGTAACGGCAATTCAGTTGTTGCCATCTCTCTCTCTCTCTCTCTCTCTCCCTCTCTCTCTCGCTCGATCTTATATTGTACAATATATGAAAAAATAAATAAATAAATATATATATATAGCTATTGTTTCATTTTTTAGGTCTCAGAGAAGGCGACAAAAGTAAAGAAGAAGAGGAAAAGGTTAAGTTTGTGTCATGTGGACCGAAAATTTTTAAAGCCACTATTTCCGGATTCGTGTGAACATGAAAAGTAGTAGGGTGGGGTTGGTCTACAGTTGACATTGTGGATGGTATACTTAATAATGCAAGAAGTGTATCATATTCATTTTCAACAAAAGATATATATACATATATATATATACACACACACATATAAGAGTTGTTATATATATACATATATTAGGGATGGATTGCTATTCGCCATCATTATAAGACGGTATTTGTAACATTTTTTTTTGTGAGATGTTGTAATAGGCAGGTGATTTAATGTAATTTAAGTGATATATATTTTTTGTACCAATAAGCTAAATAATATTATGTCAAAAGATTTTTAAAATAAAAAAAAGTTACATGTAAATCAACTAACTATTACAGATTTCTAAATAGAAAATTATTACTATCGGATCTATCCGTCTATTGGATACATGATTTTTCATATATATATATATATACACACATGGATATTCATGTTAGTATATCTTCTACTTTAAGTTTGTTTAAGAAGTACATTATTTTCTTTATACCTCATCAACTATACACAGGATATTAAATGTGTACCAGATTCGTATCACATAGAGGTCAACATCAATATTTTTTGATTAGATTCATGATGTAATTTGTGGAGGGGAAAAAAAATCAACGTAATGAACTTTTTTTACCTTGTTGTGTTTTATTTTGGATTTTTATTTTTTTCTTTCAGGGTATTTTCATCATTTAAAAAAAATTGAATTTTCTTTAGAACAATGATGAAAAAAATTAGAAAAGCCAAGTTTTTTTGAAACATCAAACAAAAAAAATCATTTTCTTTCTTGTACGAAGAACTTTTTTCTTTATTTTTGTTGTTATCTCATTTTGGATTTTTCTAAATTTTTTTCTTTTTCTTTGAGGGTATTTTCATCTTATATAGTGAAAGATTTTCTTTGTTCTGATGTTTTAAAAACGTTGGTTTTTCTAATTTTTTTTTTCTTTCAGGGTAATTTCATCGTTATTTTAATAAAAAAATTAAAAAAATTATATAGTAAAAATTGAATGTCTAAGACTTCACGAGTCATGGCATTAATTATATATATATATATATATATAATGGCCCGATATGGATGTGACGATGTCCAAAATGGATATATATATATATATATATATATTATACAATGTAAAAGGATTACTATAAGGATATTGAGCGGTGTACTATCTAAGACAAGAATTCAGTCCCGTAATATATGGATTATTTTGTGAATTGGTCTGTCTATATGTCCCGCTTAATACTGTAGGATTTATATTTGAATTTAAGATCTTATCGAAAATAACAAATTATTATTATTTTATTAAATATCTTGGATTCTGTGCAATTTTGTATGAAAAAATGGATGTATGATATTCAGTGCGAAGTTATCAACTTCTATCTGGAGTTAATTTGTGTTTGGTTGAAACCTTTTAATTATTTATTCTAACTTTTTTCATCGTTTTCTTTATTTTATATTACACCTTTTTTACATTCATTTTTTCTCAACTTTTCCTCTCTAAAATTTTCTTGTATTATCTACTACAAGTTTGTCCTTTTATTTATTTATTTATTTATTTCTGCTTTCCTCCCTTTTTTTTTTCTTCTTTATTTTCTTCTTTACTTGTCCTTTAAAATTTTGGATCTTTCAAATATACCTCATTAAAAAAAAAAAAATTTTCCTCCTCAATCGTCTTATTAAAATAATTTCTTAAAATGAATCCCTATTTAAATTTTACATTCAAATATCGAAAAGTACAATAGATTAAATATGCACGTGTAATGTACATGCTTCAAAACTAATATTAAAAAACTAATATTATAGTTTTCTCTTAAAAAAAAAAAAAGAAAAAAAAAACTCTGTGAAACGAGTTCAACAACAACTATGTCTACTTTAATCAATTGGTGCAGTTGACATAGTTTAAGAACGAGTTCCACTTTAATCAATTGGTGCGATGGAGATATTATTGTTTCAAAATTGCCTTGCTTGGTCAATACCATACTACTTGGAAAGCTAGTTTTAATCAGAATCTTTTTCCATTAAATTCGGTCTTACTAAAAAACAAGAGAAAAAAACAAATATAAAATATTGCTTTTCATTCCTATCATGTGGGCATTTTTTTTCTTTTTTTTATACATTACCCAAAAAAAAAAAAAAAAAAAAAAAGGAGTAAGAGAGTGACATTCCACCAAACTCATATGAACGTCTGTCTAGCCACTGTGAGAGGACTCCCGTCTTATCTAAACTCAGTGTATATAAATTTTATTAAATTGTATTGCATATAGCCCAAAAAAAAAAAAAAAAACTTTGGTATCACATACATACATATTTATATAAGAATTTTACAACAGGATGCGAAAAAAAAATCTATTTATGAGAATTTGTTTAAACTGTTAAATTTGGATAAAATTATGTTAATTTTGTATATCTTTAGATTTTGATGTGATTTTACTCATATTTAAGAAGGATGCATCATTGATGGAGATCTTATATAAAAGTAATTTGAAATTCTAGAAAAAAAAAAATAATTTCATTATATATATAATTTGTTTGGCTATATAATATTTTTAAGGAAAAATATGCAAAAACACACTTTGTATTTAGTCAAAATAGTTGCATTGTATAGAAATGCCTAAAGTATCTCTTTGTATTTTTTAAATGTAAGTCTCAAGACATGTCTAGGATTGATTAGATTTTTTAAAGCACCAATAATACTGTTCTTATTAATCATTAACAATTATTTTTTAGATATCAATTAATTAAATTGTTTTTAACCGTAGAAGATCTATAATTCTTACTTACTAAAAAAGGAAACGAAAACACAATTATTGTGAGAAAGATCCATAATTCTTACTTAATAAAATTGGACTTGAGAGTTCCAATCTAAACCCATTATTTTCCACTCATTGAAATAAATTCATCACCAATTGTAGCTTGCTATAATAAATTGTAACCAACGACATTTATGTGTACTTTGACAAATTAGTTTCTCCTTTATTTATTTATTTTGCTGGCAAAATTGACAAAGAAGTAATTTAAAGAATATATATATATATATATATATATATATATTAGTTCTATCACATTGTAGCTGTATAAATAACAGTTTCTTCATATTCTATAAGAAGCATCCGTAGAGTCAGCTTACTATTTTAATAAAAGTGTACATTGGAGAATAAAATTTTTTAGAAAGACTTACATAGGAAACAGGAGAATATAAAATTTTTCAAAAGTAAAGTTAAAAAAGAAAAAGGAGAGGTTCAAAGGGTTTTGCGCCCCCGTTCAACCATAAATGGCTTCACTTCTAATCAGAACAGTAGATAGGATGTGTTTTGTTCGAGGCAAAGATGGGCGGAAAAGGATAGATAGAGAGATTCAGAATCCTTTATTTGGTTAGAGGAGTAACTCATAAAAGAGATGAGTCTCAATTTATTGTCCCTCCAATGATAGAAAGATTCATCAAATCCATTTATTGCCATTAATTTTAGCAGAACTAGAACTAGAAGAAAAATACATAAATAAATAGATGGATAGATACCGAAAACACGTGTCGTCCTCCTGCCGACTTTCTCTAGTCAAGATTCTTATAATATACATATATGTCTCGACTCAAACACATAAAGAAAATCTAGGGAGAAATCATATAATGAAAAACATACTAATTTGTAATTACTCGACTTTTTAAATCGCTAACCAACTTACTTATTCTTATTTGATATAGTCTAAACACTTGTTTATGTTTGATTCTACAAATGCATAACTTTTTTTTTTTTTTTAAAGTAACTCATACTTGTACTTGAAGAGTTTAATAAGCTAAAATTTTAACTGAGAAAATTGAAATTTCTACATAATAAATATTACATTCAAATTCATACTTAGACAATATTTAAAAAACTATAATATCATGTAAGTTAAAATGAAAAATCTTAAAATCTTTAAGTACTCCTACTAGTTTAGTAATACCGGAATATTTAAAACATAGTTGTAAAGATAGTCTATACAAAATAATTTAAGAAGTTTATATGCAGAAATTAAATTCGTGATGGTATCATACTCTCTTTCTTTATCGCTTCCACACCACTTCGCTTGTCCATAAAACTTCTAAGTGGTGAGCTATTTACCTGCGTTACCAATGGCATGAACACACACGTATGAATTTTCGCTCAGCAAGTACAATCTATATCTCAGGAAACATTTTCGTAGATCATATCATCACACATCACAACATGAATGTTAAAAAATGCACGTGATCTATATATATTCAATTATGCTTTATTATATACATGTCTTGTTTATTTAAGGGCCATTGTGTCGTATTTATATACGCGCAATCAGTGGGGAGTTTGGGGAGCGATCTTTCAACAACCTCCAAGGTCATAACTTATAACTTTCGTTCTTATTATATCCTATCAACTAATTAGAGATTAATACAACACTTTATCCTATATTTCATTACTCTCATTCTTATTAATTGTGACAATGTGTAAATTTACATCTCATTATGCATTTATCATTATGGCATAATTATCTATGAGGCATCATGCTTATCATATTAGTGCAAGAGAAATTATGTACGTCAACTGCTTAATCAAAGCAATACATATAACTTGTATAGTGAGAAATTACATCTCACTATGCATTTATCATTATAGCATAATTATCTGTGAGGTATCATGCTTATCATATTAGTGTAAGAGAAATTATGTACGTGAACTGCTTAATCAAAACAATACATATAACTTGTATATTCATCACGTCATCAAGGCAAATCATAGCAAACATAGAACATCAACAAAGAAAATATTTTGTTCAATACTGTAAGTGAAGTTTGTACTTATCTGTTTTATGTGCTTAAACTTCCAAAGTAGTATTTCATACTAAGCAAATTTGGGTAATTATCCTGATTTAACAATATCTTATTATTAGAGAGAATTATAATTATATTATTTTTATCTATTTATTTATTTATTTATCTTTACAAATTAAAATGAACTTAATTTACTTGCATCATAATTAACATTAATAATTGATTCATATTAATTATTAAGTGTTAAATAAATTTATGTTAATTATCATTTAATTAATTTAATTTAATTTAATTTAATTGATTAATTAATTAATTAGATAATTTTGTAGTACTTAATTATTAATTTTTTTAGTTGAGTAATTATAAATAAATTAAAAAATTTTATTGACTACATAATACTTATATCATTAATAATTAATTATATTACTTAAATATTATTTCTCATGTAATAATTATCAATTATTAATTCTGCTATTAACAATTAATAATTATATTATGCTAATAATTAATGTTTAATTAATTTATAATTAATCATCTATAATTATGTTATAATTATATCAATAATTAATGATTAATTAATCTCTAATTAACCATCCAATATTATAATAATAATTATATTCATAATTAATGATTAATTAATATCTAATTAATTATGTATTTTAATTATGTAGTTACTTAATATAATAATCTTGCTTACACAACTACATATCATTTATTAGCTCTTATAATTAATTAATTAATTATTTTAATTAATTACTAATTAATTTTATCAACATAGTCATATTGTCTTTTGTTTTTGTTAATTTACTATTTTATTAATTCATTTCTTAATTAATTAATCATCCTATATCATCTTGGTAACTAAGAGTCACGTAAGTGTATACTCTTAAGTGAATTTTCTTTCATAGATTATTGGGTATCTAAGACCAATTTCCACTAGTTGTTCGCGTGAAATTGAGTCAAGATAGTCTCTTAGTGTATGTCTAGTAATATATCTTCTAGTTTACTCTACCTCAGCCTATCTAAAAACTTATGATCAACTCTATAAGGTTACGGTTTTTCACATTTAGTTGATCATACACTTAATGGGCAATTCATTTTATCAATAATTATGTCCATATGTCATGACTTACTACTATATTATATTTTTAATGTTCAATCACTTTGTTGTCGTGAGATCTAAATTGTAAGATATATTTAAATTTGTGTATAATTTTATTTTGGACACTTGATGACTTGTTGAAAAGCTTAAAGTATTTAGTTTCTGTCCCTATAATTTTTTTTTTTCCAAAATTTTATGGATTTCAAATCTTAGTATGGACGTTTTCCTTAGTGTCATATAGTAAATCTTAGTTTATCATATTTCAATCTAATGTTGTGTAATTTATCAAAAATTATGTACTTATCCATTTTAAACATATGATAGCTCATTTCAAAGCTTAAGGTGTCTAATTTACAACCAAAAAACTATTTTCTTAATTGTTTTGTGCTTTACATGCTATACAGTGATGTTTTATTACTGTTGGTCTCATATATGTATCATGTGCCCAGATTTGTGGTTAAACTTAGAAAACTTATAATAATTCACTCACAAGTTCAAATATGGTAAAATTTATGTTAGTGGAAGGCTTATAATGTCTAGTTTACGCAACATAAACAGTTTCACCAAACATGATGTTTGACTAATTCAAAACATACAAAACCCGTAGCTAGTATAGAGTTCTAGTAAAACATCTTGGTTCGTAGTCTTAACTTGTAAAACTCATGAAAATTTAAAATTTATCTGTTGGAAGCGTATAAGACTTTGTTGGAAAGCTTACAGAATATATTTTTTAGATCTATAACCTATAATTTGAGCTTAAGCGAATGTAATAAAACCCGTGACTAAACTGTACCTCAGAGGTTCCTTTTCTTTCCATTTTTTATTCCAAAGCCTAAAATGAAGCTCATTCTCTATAGAATCTTACCATATAATTTATTTTTCAAACCAAAGTTTCTAACTCATGCCATATTATCACAACAACCACAAGCTCTAAGAAAGTTTATAGATCTTACTGAAATGCTCTGTTGATCCTTTAAGACTTCGAACCTCCAAAGTTCTTCTCAAAATCTTTTCCTAAGTAAGAAGAATTCTAATATTATGATTATAACCACACAATATGCTTTAGTTCTTTAAAAATGACTAAAACACAAAGAAAATTACTAGGTTACCTCTAGTAATATGTCTTTTTACTCCGCCTCACATTTCTTCAAACTTAGTAATGAGGCTGCTTGGAGCTTGAAAATGAAAGGAAAATGGTGTTAGAGGGGTGTTGGAGATGAGGGGTAGTGTTGGTGGTTTTTGGGGCTCGTTGGAGGCTAGAAGATACTAGGTTTGAGCTTAAACTTTGTGAGAATAAAGTGAGATATTGGGGGCTTGTTTTTAGTCAACATTTGCTTTAAAGGAGCTGTATTTTAAAGGGTAAAAATGGAAAATATTGGTTGATTCTCTCCTTGCATTATCGCCACTTGAGGGAGGGGGTTGGTGTGAAATTTTGTTTAGCAAAGTAGGAGAGAAGTGGTCACTTTCACTTGTACCTTCTTAGTGTCATATTGCCAAAACAAGCCATGTAATCTCTTACTTAGGTTGCATGCATGCACCACTTTTTTTTTTTTTTTTTTTTTTTTTTTTTTTTTTTTCAGTTGTTCAAATTTCTTCTTACTTTTGACTATAATGATCCGAATCTCCACCTTAATTTCTCATTTTCGTTTTTGTTTTTCTTTCTTCCAATTTTTCCACCATCGATCAAAGGTTTTCATCATTGTTCTCATCCGTTTAATGCCCCACCATATCAATCCTTGTCCTTAGCTCTCATTGGTCACTTAAAATCCAAAGCTTGGCTATTAATTTCTAATCTAATCACAATTTTTGATCAATTTTCAGCCTTTGAATTTACTCTTAATTAATCTTAACCATTCATCTCCTATTTATATGACACATTAATTTTCCCAATCATACTCTCAGTAGTTAGATATTGATATGCCCAAAATAAATACTAAGGTCATTAAAATGACCTACTAATAATAATTTGGGTTCTTTCCTAAAAATTAACATTTATCCCTCTAATATGACATAATAAATTTTTCATATAAATTTATATGTCGTTCGACCCACTTTCTATGTATCTATAATTTCTCATTTAAATAGAGAAATTAAACATTGTTAGATTATCGACATCAACATATGGTTGATACATATAAAATCATTTATAATCTAGAAATTTAATCTCCAAAATTCATTAGAAGTCTATAATGAAGAAAATCCATGATTAAATTATAATAATTTATGAAATCAAGTTTAGTAAATTTCAAGAGCATCACACTGATAGAAAGAGGTCAGTATAAATTAAATAAGAAAAGAAAAGAATAAGAGCACAAAGATATTTAATGTAGATGTGTTTATGTTCACGGACCAATGATAAAGAATTTAGGGAGAAAGAGCAAAATAACATTTTTGAACAAAGTAATAGTAAATTATACCATAAAATTTTAAACATAGTAATAAATAGCATAATCAAATTTATGATCATATAATACATTAAAAAACCCCCCCTATCCCTCCTCTCTTGTTCTAACATGAAACTATGCATATAAATTTGTTGTTATAAATTAACCGTAAATCTGACATATTTTTACAAAATCCAAGTAAATCTAAGGATTTACTAGAAATATATGTTATAATTTATCATCTTTTAAAAATTATACTATAAACTTCAAAACTACCTATAAAATATGCTATTCATTACAATTTCCCGAGAATTTATTAGTCAAGAGCACTCTAAACAGGCTCTCTTAATATAAATACAAGTTACAATAGACAAAATTCGGTAAGTTGTATAATACTTCTAAATAATCTAAAATCAAGAAATATCTTAAGTTAACAAATAAATAAAAAGTTCCTAAAAAAGATAATTACATACAAAATAATTTCTTTCCTTAATGCAAATACTAACTTTCCTAGTACTTAGAACTTGCACCATGAAAGTGATACCAGTGACGATGGCCCACAAGTTACCGACACTGGCGAGCTTAAGCCGGCCGAGGTGGCCAGTGAACATGACAGAAACCAAAGGTATCAAGTAGTAGAAAATGTTAGCGAGGCAGTGGAAAAAAAAAAAAAAAAAAAAAAAAAAAAAAAAGAGCTTGTTTTTTGGCCTCACCTTTGTCCATTTTACTCCTCCATGTTCATCTCCATGCCTAACACGTTCCTCTAATAAGGTGGTACTACTATAAATGCATTAGCCTTTAGCGAATCCATATTTACCTTTTTTTTTTTTTTGGTTAAGGTTCCAGTGAAGGCGACAAAAATTAAAGAAGGAGAGGAAAAGAAAGAAATGGTTACGTTTATGTCATGTGTTTTTAATTTTTGTGGATGAACATGAAAAGTAGTAGGATAGGGTAGGGCCTACATTGCAGATTGTGAAAAGTCAAAGTATATTTTATGGATGTGATCAAGCAAGTGTATCATATCCATTTTCAAGTTAAAGAAAAAAAAAAGAACGCTATAAATATATATAGACACAACAAAACATGGTACAAAAAGTGATTATAAGAATTATCTATCCATAAATGGTAAAATAAAAGTTGAGTTTGGATCGAAACAGAATAATAATTAAAAAAAAAAAAAACAACAAATCACATAGAATTCGCTTACTCATTTTTATTCTTAGAAGCCAACGCGTATGTGCCATGATGATTTCTAGAGTTCAATTGTCATGAAAAAAATCCCTAAATCAATGACATTTTAGAGACGACATTTTGAAATTGATATAGTGACGACTTTTGTCATCTCTGAATGATGCTTTTCTTGTGCACAGTGTCTATAAAGCAATATCTAGATATTGTTTAATTTGCTTGTCATTCATTTCATGCCAAAACTGGATCTACTTTCTCACAATTTTCAGTAGATTGCAATTTGATCCATTTAGTTCGCAGTGTAATGAACAAAAAGTGTGGCAGCTTGGCAGAAGAGACCACAGATCAAACCGATCCACAAGCCCTGTACCGAAAAACAGAACACAAAATTTGAAAAACCAACTCGCAAAATACTAATTTCACTCCTCACATTTCCAATAAAGGAATGAGTTGGTTCACCTTGACATATAGCTTGAACATGAATGCAAGGCGGGCCGCGATGGTCATGCCGACAAGGTAGAACGCTACAAAGTTCACGTACGCAGCGATGTGCTGCCAACCGCACCCTCTAGCCACGCCTGAAATTGGAAATGAAGAGAAAAAAAAAGGGTTAATTAAAAAAAAAAAAAAAAACATTGATGTTGAAAAAGGCATCAAGTTGATTAGTTCGCGATTGTCGCCGAAGGATCTAGCCCGGAGGTTGTGATGGAATCCTAAACCAACAACAACTACTACAACGGCAGTAAGTCCAGAGAGTTTGAGGGAGACAAACATTGCACTCTTAGCTTTGTTTGGAAAGCCTGCGCCTAACTCGTTCGACACCCTTCTGGCACAATAAGCTTTGTTCATTTTAAAAGTATGCAGAAATGTGAAAGTTGACTTTGAAAATTCAAAAAAAGTAAAATAAAATTTTTCCCGGGTTTTTGGATACTATGTGGACATATCTAAAAAATCGAGGATATTCATGGACATTAACGATATATTTGGATATTTTAGACATCTGAGGGACATTCCGAGAAGAATATCCTTCTTCTATATTATTTATATTGAGACTTTAAAATATGAATAATGTCGTAGACATTTTCATCTATGATTTAAAGTAAAATCCATCCGCTGATGCTCCTCCAAAACAAGGCTGGAGCCTGGAAGGATTGTTAGTTTATGAACTATCAACCTCGCAGCAGAGCTAAGACCGTACGAAACCATGTAAGCAATAGTTTCCGAGTTGACGCTGATCATCGGAGAAACATCCAGAGAAAACAAATTCAGTTGCCACACAAATAAGAGGTCAGAATCAAGGGCGAAAGCAGTGAAATTTTTTTTTTTTTCCTTTTAATTTTACCCCGAAAATTTTTTACCACAGAAAAATCAAGGTAAAACATGATGTGAAGCTTACCATATTGCAAATAGAGAAGTTGTTATTTCTGAGTTCCGCATCAGTCCGGCTGAAAAACACCATAATCTCGAAAGCCCAATCCTCCAAGCTGCAAAAGGACCACAAATTGCGAGATTTGTACTAATATTAGGATTTCAAGTTAAGATTGAGGCAAACGTCGAGTCCTAGTTAAGAATGCTTTATTCTTTGCGAAGAAGAAAAAAGAACTTACCACACCATATATAGTTGCAGAGGGAACACCAAGTTTCAAGTTTGTGAAGATGTAAGAGAAGGATTCAACTGAAAATCCTCGCCATGTCTGCTCGAACTTCTTCGAGAAGATCACGTAAATGGCGAGAACAAGAAAGGACAACCACAAAGAAATTGAGGCTGCAAGTGGAGCTCCTTTGAAACCAAGAGGTGTCAAGTTTACCAAACTATACACAAGGCCAATGTGGATGGTCAATTGGATTGCTGAGAAAAAGACCAGAGGCCTCACAACTAATTATTTCTACATAAACCTCAAGATGTTTTGGAGAAAACCGTATGCAAATATGGCTGGGATTAGAAACCTCACGTAGATAGCCGCAGTTTTAGCGATTTGAGGATCTTGGCGGACAAAGATCAGTATCGGTTCCGTGAAGAACCCGAAAAAGCATATGATGATCGAGAAGAGAATCGACGTGATGCAGGCCGCTTGTAGATGAATTCCCAATGCTTTGTACTTCTTCCCCCCAAATCCTTGCCCGCAGAGCGTCTCAATGGAAGTTCTCGTTTAATCACAAAATTATCTACCATGTGGAGGGAAAGAAATAATTTGTTTAAAGAAATGAAACAAAATACTCTTGACAAATTTAAATAGGTGATCTCAATATCTTTTCCGTCAAATTATTGTCCAAAATTTTAACAAAACTCCATTTCACAGATTCGAAACTGAAAACACATCCTTGTATTAGAATTCAGTGATTTTTTTTTTTCTCCATTTTCTATAAATTTGTTTGATTTCCTTGTTTTATGGTTATTTACTGGCAAGATAATTAACCCTATGTGTGGATTTGATTTAGAGGATTTTGTTGTTCTTAATTAAGATCTTAGTTCGATGACTAACCTCTATATATTTGTATTTTCTTTTCTGAAAAAATAAAAAATAAAAATAAAAATAAAATGTAGCATAATTTTTCCTTTGTTGAGATGGTATCATAGCCGTAAAGCTTTGTAGATTTTTGAACCAGATGAATATTGGAGAAACTTCTTCTTTTTTTTTATTTTTTTATTTTTTTGGAATTGAGCCAAAGCCTGAAGATCAAAACTTTTGAAATGCAACACGAGCAAACTCTCTATCTCCGAATCCCCGTCGAACATCTCCACAAATCATCTACTCGTTAAGTCTCTGTGCCGTAGACTGTGCTCGGAAATTCATGTCGCCAGTTCGTTGTTTTCAACGACCGTCGAATCTTGAATCAGAAAGCCATCACCAAATCCTCACCGTCGAAGAGCGCAGATGTCGAAATCAACCAGTCGTCATGATGACATGCTGATTCTCGCTGTGTTCACTTTCCATTCGCCACCTCACAATGTGAATCCTGCTGTGGTTCTTGTTACAGCTCATTTTAAGATCAGTGCTTGATTCTTGCTCCTTATTGCGCCGTTACATTCATAAATATATATATATATTTTTATTTGGAATGGACGATTTGAATTCTGCACCTTTAGGTGAAGTCATGTATAATATTACCGCTAGGTTATTCCTACAATCACTGCTTTCACGTGTCAAAGAGGCGCACATGTTGAGAGGGAAAAAAAAAGGTTAAAAAAGAGGAGAGTTAAAAGTTAAAAAAAAAAAAAAAAAAGAATTTGACAAAAGTTTATCATTTTTATCCCTTGTGGTCCTTAACACTTGATCCACAGACGAGAATTCTAAAGGGACTTCCACTTTCGCTGAAATGAAGACACTAAACGAAAAGATAAAAATGTCTCAACATTGACAACAACTGCACCTGATTTCTTGCGGCCAGTGAATCATATTGAAGCATGTGTTGTCAAACTCATGTGAATTTCAATCTGGCATGTGAAGCTTCTAAAATTGAAGCTTGTGCTGTGAAACTCATATGGATGATTTAAGCCTGTCATATGAAGCTTTGGAACTTGAGTTTGGCGTGTGAGATTTTCAAAGATGTTCTCAAAGTTAGAATCCATCAATTTTTTCTATTTTATGAAGATTTATTTGATTTCCTCGTTTTATGGTTGTTAGCTGACTAGATAATTAACTAGTGGCATGTTTACTTTTCTGTAATCGGAGTGATTATGAATGGGAGTGGGTAGGATTCAGAGTGGGCTAGATTCAGAGTCAGGATTCGAAGTCAGAATATGTTGTTTACTTGGGTTCCAGGAATCGGAGTCGGAATCATTGTCAATCTCATTCATGCGTTTACTTAGAACAGGAATTGAAGTCAGTTGCTGTAAATTTACTTGTGTACCCAATTATTTATTGTGTTTTCAAAAATGAAAAAATTGATTAATTTTTTTTTAATTTATTATCATACTATTAATCAAAAGTAAAATAACCATTATTAAATTAAGGCAATAAAATTGAATTATATAATTTTTTGTTTAAAAAAATTAAAAAGAGAAAAAAAAAGAATTAAAATAAGTAAAGTACAAAAAATATGAAATAGAAATATAATAATTTATTGTGATAAAAAAAAGTTATTTATTTACTCTAATAACGTTAATAGTAATTAGGATAGTTATATAATATTAAGTTAATAAAAATATATTATATTGGATTAATAAAAATAATTAATATAAGTTATTATTATTTTTTAATACAATTTTTAGCAAATAAACTAAGGATAAAATGGTAATAATATTATGCAGATAATTTTTTAAATAAAAAATCAAACTTTGGGATAACTAGTTTGTTCTAGTAAATATTTAACTTTTTTTGAAATATAAATTTGCTTTAAAAAACATAATTTTGAAAAAAATTAAGGTTATTTCAATTTTTTACTGTTCCTTTTCAATCCTCAAATAAGAAAGTAAAATTGGGGGTAAAATAGTAACTTAACTTTAATATCAGGAGTGAGAGTGCTAATCCGGTGGGGGCTTGGGATTGTCAATCCTTTTGTTCAATCCTAAATTTGTATGGGCTCCACACAATTTTACTCTCATTCCAAAATAAAAGTAAGTAAGTAAACATAGGATTGATTATCGTTCCATATTATAATTCTCTATTCTTGTAAAGTAAACAAGCCATTGATGTTGGGGCCTGATTTAGAGGATTTTCTTGAGGATTTTTAGGACCTTAATTAGCGTCTTAATTGAATATCCAATCTCT
The DNA here is from genome assembly GCA_025413485.1 of Ficus microcarpa. Taxonomy (NCBI): domain Eukaryota; kingdom Viridiplantae; phylum Streptophyta; class Magnoliopsida; order Rosales; family Moraceae; genus Ficus; species Ficus microcarpa. The sequence goes on along the minus strand of CM046383.1, from coordinate 28,470,632 downwards.
ATATGTTTGTATTTCTTTTTCTCATGAAATTAGAAAAAATAAAAATGTAGCGTATTCTTTTCTTTGTTGAGACCTTGTCCTGGTCAACTTTCTCTAGTATACATACATTTATAGTTATGTATAGTTTATAATAAACTCAATAATCCAAACACATAAAAGAAAATCTAGGAGAGAAACACCATATAGAGAAGGGAAAAAAAACGATGGGAAGAGTTTAGAACCATGAAAGCGAATCCGGTGACGGTGGCCCACGAGTTGGCAAGAGTAGCGCCGGCAAGCTCAAGCTGGCCGAGGTGGCCGGCGAACATGACAGAAACCAAAGTGATCAAGTAGTAGAAAACGTTGGTGAGAAAATAAGGCAGTGAAAAAAAAAAAAAAAAAAAAAAAAAAAACACTTGTTTTTTGGCCTCACCTTTGTCCCACACTTTCTTCCACCATTTTTTCCCTTCATTTTCATCTCCATCCCTAACACGTTCCTCCTCTAATAACGGCCCTGCAGTTGCTGCCATCTCTCTCTCTCTCTCTCTATACACACACATAAATATACTTAATTCTTTTTAATATTATGTTATACTACTACCACTACACAAGACGTAGAACAACATATATTCTTTCAGCCATATATGTTATATTTTCTGTGGCAGTCTCAAAGTACTAGGAATTAGCTATTTATGTAATAATTTTTCCTTCTTTTTTTTTTCTTTTTTTCTTTTTTCCATTTTTTCAAAGACGAAGAAAAAGAATAGAAGGTTACGTTTATGTCATGTGTTTTTAATTTTTATTGATGAACATGAAAAGTGGTTTAGGGTTAGGGGAGGGTCTACATCTCAGACCGTGGAAAAGTGGAAATATATTTTATGGATGTGATCAATTAAGTGTATCATTTTCATTTTCAAGTTGAAAAGAAATATATATATATATATATATATATATATAAAGTACACAACAAAATATAAAAAGCATTATCACTTCTGATTTCAATATAGAGAGTAGAGTTCGAACCTATACGTTTTAGAAAAAAAGCATACAAGAAATCACACAGAATTCACTTGTGTTTTATCTTAAAAGACAATGCGTGTGTGCGAAATCAAGCATAAGAGTACTTATATTTAACCCCAAGCGGGGACCCCATCCAAATGGCTTTATGTGATGACTAGTGCCATCAGTCCTTTGATAAGCACCTCATTATCCCTTGTGGCATAATTATTTATTTATTTATTTATTTATTTATTATTATTATTATTATTATTTGTCTTTTCCTTTTCATAAGTGGTCTTTCCCATTCCCCTGTTCTCCCTCGACCTCTTAACTTCTTCGTCTCAACTTTTTTTTTTTTTTTTCCTTTTTTGCACTTTCTCTTTATTTATTGGCTGCCTCGATCGACCTAATTTAAGCCTTAACTTCTTTTTTTTTTTTTTAAATGCCTTTCTAAGTTTTTTCTTTTTTTCTTTTTTTAATTTTGTGCTGCTCTTTATCTTTCCACTCCAGTTCTCCTGATCCAATCTTTTGCTTCTCATATCAACTTTTTTTTTATTTAATCGTTCTTTTAATTTATATGTTCCTAGAATCAGCCAGCAAAGATTATTCAAGCATTTGATGTAAGAATTTTTTTTTTATTTTTAATTTTGCTGCCACTTCGATACAACAAAAGTGGTTAAAAACAACGAAAAGGAAAAACGGGAAGTAAGAAAAAAAAATGAAGAAGAAGATCTTTTTTTTTTGGGGGGGGGGGGGGGGGGGGAATAAATGAAGCAAAGAAAAACTATGAAATATTGTTTATATATCCATTGGCAATTGCAAGAAATTTTAATAGTTGAAGACACCTTTTCTTGGGAAAATTGTAGCAAATGGCATGTCTTATTACCTTTAAAGTTTACAATATGTTTTTCAAAAGATAAACAATTATAACATATATTTCTGGTAAATCCTTACAAATAGTATATTTTATAGATATCTTTAAAGTTTATAGTATGTTTTTTAAAAGATGATCGATTATAGCATATATTGCTGATAAATCCTTAGATTTTTTTTGGATTTTCTACTTATGTGCGCATAGTTTTATGTTAATAAAAGAGGAGGGGTTTTTATGATATTATGATATTATGTTGCTCTTGTTTGAAGAATTTCAATTCAAATATGTAAAAAGAAATTTGATTATGCTATTTATTACTATGTTTAAATTTTTATATTATAATTTACTATTACTCTCTTTACAAATGGTATTTTGCTCTTTCTCCCCCTTTTCTTTTAAGTTTTGCCATGAAAAATTTGGAAAGTTTCAGGAGTAACACATATCTGGAGATGACCATGAACATTATGGAAGAAGCGTAAACAAGTGCCCTGAAAAAAAAGGGAAAATGATGAAGGAAGAAGAATGAAGGCTGATGAGGGGACCCTTTTTTTTGTCTTTTTTTTTTTTATGGATGCGGGGCCCACATTCTAGGACTGCCATCTTGGATGGGGTTCTCACTGGAGAAAAATGCTTTGGAATATAGTGAGATCCACCTTTTATTAGTGAGTGTTATTGAACATCAATGCTTATGTTTAACATCATTCCGATAGAAAGGATAACTCAGGTGCCCTCTCCACTAGAGATGGCAGTCCAAGAGGGACCCAAGTGGCTGTTCTGCAGGCTTTGTATGGATCTCACAATTTTTTTTTTTTTTTAATCCTAATTCCACTAACTGAAAATTTTCTCCTCTTCTAAAATTTATCTGATGGAGATTTGAGACGGATGGCAAAACTTGATCATGGCCTCGTTAGGAAGGCAAGACACAGCGATAAAGTTCATGCCTTTCTCTTCCCTCCATTAACCCGTCTCCAGTGGAGAAGTCGTGGGGACAAAAAAATACCACTTAAACCCTTTCAGAAAGTGTGTGTGTATATATATTTATATATATACATACACACACACACTGAGGAGAGGGGGTGATGCTTGCTCTCTTCTAAGAGTTAATTAGTAAAATGATTCCAATCATTTTCTTTTATTTGTGAAATAATCTTCTTAAAAATTTTTATAAGGAAAATGAAATCAGAACGACCGAAAACAACTCGTTTTTTAGTTAGACATAGTTTAGTATTAAAATTAAACAAAAAGTTATTTTACTAATTTCATTTTTTAAGAAGGTGCAGAAAAATTAATGATTCAAAAAAAAAAAAAAAAACCTAAATCGTAAAGAAACAGAGGACCTGAGATTTCATTCATTGGAGATCTTCGATGCTTTGGCCAGGAAGATGACAGACATGAACAGGTTTTGGGATGTGAGGAAGGCTTTGTTTTTCCCCCTAAGAATATTGGTTTTCTTTCTTTATGTGAGTAAGGTGTTTGCTTTGTGTTTTTTTTTTTTTCATCCGTATATCTCTCCCTTTGTTCAACTCCATCTGTTTCTCTTCTGGGCGCTTTTTTTATTTTTTGTTCTTGATTCTGTCTGTTTATTCTTTAAACCCACTTTAAGTTCTCAAAAACAATCGAGATATACTTCAACTCATCTTTTAGTTTTATTATGTTTCAATTTTTCCTTTTTTTTTTTTCAAAAATAAATTAAATCTCACATTTTCCTGCACCTTTCTTCCTCTACAGCCATACTAGTGAGAACATATATCCTGTTAAAATTCCTTTTTTTTTTTTTTTTCTTTAATGAAGAGATATTTCATAAAGGCATGAAAACAAAGGAAATTATTTGTGCTGGTGTGAGTGAGTTGGTGTACATGTTGATGAGAATAATGCAAGATCCAACGGTGAATCTTCCTCTAATTGTCTCTGAATTTCTAAGGCTCCGGATGCCTTTGGAAACTATGTTTCCAAAAGTTTTTTTGGTCCCTTTCCTTGAATTTTACTATTTACTTTTCCAAACATTAAAAAAAAAAAAAAACATTGAACTTTAAATGTCTATAACTTTATTATATTAAATCGAAATGAGATTTTTTTTTTTTCCAAATTGTATAGAATTTCAAGATGAACAAAATAATATCTATATTGCTAATTTTTTTCCAAACACATTTTAAGTTTTATACTTTCTCACTTCAAACAATTTATTTTCACCAAATACATATTTCCAAAACTCAAACCATCTCTAACATCCAAAATATCGTCTTCAAATGTGTCTCCAAACAGGGCCTAAGTGTTGTTGGTGTTGTTGATGGCAGTCTAGACTATCCCCAACGTTTTGGATCGTCTATTCCTCACGTCGATTGCTAGTGTTTTGGAGAGAGACAGACTTTGAGTTTAATGATTAGTTGTTAAAATCCACCTGTTGGTGTGTTGATGATTGCTAGCCTTTTGTTACTAGAAAAGAACTTAGTCTAGCCATTAATTTTATTAGTTGAAGTTTTTGTATGACTTCTAACCCTTGGTTTTTTCCCTTCCTAATGTAGGGTTTTCTACGTAAAAATTTGACGTCTTGATTTTATTGATTATGTTGATTTATTTTTCTTGCTTGTTTGACTTGATATTGGATTGGTTTGCACACCCATATATTAGCACAATGAGAAAAACAAACAAAAAAAAAAAAAAAGAGGATTTTAATTTATTCCGCGGAGTTACTTTTGAGTAGAAGCAGTTATGAGATTATTAGTTTTTTTCCCAAGATAAACAAACTCCTAATATAACAAGTCAAGCCCACGTATTTTCTCTATACAAATTATTGTTGTCACCCACAATAAAATATTCTCTCTTTGGCACATTGTCCATAAAGCAATATGTAAATGCCGTTTAATCTGCTTGTCATTTATTTCAAGCTATAACAGGATCTACCTTCTCACTATATTCAGAAAGCTGCAATTTGGTCCATTTTGTTTGCAGTGTTATCAACAAAAGTGCGGCAACTTGGCAGGAGAGACCACAGATCAAACCGATCCACAAGCCCTAAACCGAAAAACAGAATTAAAAATTTGAAAAACCAAATCACAAAATGCTAATATTACTCCTAACATTTCCAATTAAGGAATGAGGTGGTTCACCTTGACATATAGATTGAACTTGAATCCAAGGAGGGTCCCGATAGTCATCCCAACGAAGTAGAACATGGCCAGGTTCACGTACACAGCAATGTGCTGCCAACCGCACCCTCTAACCACGCCTGACATCGAAAATGAGGAGGGGAAAAATGTTAATTGAAAAGCATTGATGTTGAAATGTTGAATACTAGAGATTTTTCGTAACCTGATAAGACGCCCTGCAAGGTATCAAGCATTATTGACAGTGCAAGCAGGGGTGCCAGGGAAGCGAACGAGTTGATTATATCGGAACTGTCGCTGAAGGACCTGGCCCAGAGATCGTGACCGGCTCCTAAACCAACAACAACTAAAACGGCGGGGAGTCCACAGAGTATGAGGGAGACAAACATTGCTCTCTTAGCCTTGTCTGGATAGCCTGCGCCTAACTCGTTCGACACTCTTGTGCTGTCACAATAAACTTTGTTCATTTGAGAAGAATGAGAAATGTGGAATTTGAAAGCATTAAAAAAATTTTCTAAAAGGCCTTGTTTGGTACGACTGAGAGGTTTTATTCTGGGTGAAGAATATGTAGAAGGAGATTTCTCTTATTATGTTTTGTGTGAAATCCATCCACTGATGCTCCTACCAAACAAAGCCTGAAGGATTGTTAGTTTTATGAACTACCAACCTCGCAGCAGCGCTAAGACCGTATGCAGCCATGAAAGCAATCACTTCCGTGCTGATGCTGATCATAGGAGAAACATCCAAAGAAAACAAGGTCAGTTGCCATAGAAATAAGAGGTCAGAATGGATAAATAAAAATCAAGGTTAAAAATGATGTGAAACTTACCATACTGCAGTTAGAGAAATTGTCACTTCCGAGTTCGGCATCAGTCCTGCTACAAGAACCAAAATCTCAAAAGCCCAATACTCCAAGCTGTAAAAAGACCATAGGTGAGGGAGATTTGTGCTAATTTTAGATTTCGAGAACAACATTTCTTTGCTATACTAATTCGCTCATCGCCGGTCCTCCAATTGCAAATTAAGATTGAGGTAAACGTTGAGTCCTAATTGAGAATGCTTTATTCTTGGTGAAGAATAATTAAAAAGATAACTGGTGATAGTGATCAGTCACTACAAAAAAAGAGTAAGCTATGTAATCCCATATTATTTTGGAATAGATATATATGATATGAGGTCTTTTGAGGTTAAGCTGAAGAATAAAACCATATGGACACAAGCTTTAAAGCGGATAATATCATAATAAACGTAGGCATGTTTCATTACAAATGATATCAGAGCCTATACTAAATCGGAAATGTGGCCAACAAGGATATTAAGTTCTAAAAAATGAGATGATTGTGACAGTTATTAATCTCAATAAGTAAAGGGTAAGCTGTACAGTTTCATATCGTTTAGGAATAGATATATATGTGATGATTCAGAAATAAATAGACCACATACTAATAGCATAGGCCTTTTGGGGGAGTTTAAGAGCAAAACCGTGAGGGTGCAAGACCCAAAGCGGACAAAATTATTTCAAAGGGAGGCATGAGTCCTTACAGCAACAAAGAAAGAAAAAATAAAATTATGGACAATACTAATTACCACACCATAGCTGCAGAGGGAACAGCAAGTTTCAAGTTTGTTAAGATGAAAGAGAAGGATTCAGCTGAAAATCCTTGCCATGTTTGTTTGAACTTCTCCGAGAACATGATGTAAATGGCGAGACCGAGAAAGGACACCCACAATGAAATTGAGGCTGCAAGTGGAGCTCCTTTGAAACCAAGAGGTGTCAAGTTTACCAAACAATATGCAAGGCCAACGTGAATGGCCAATGGGATTGCTGAGAAAAGGACCAGAGGCCACACAACTAATTGTGTCTGCATAAACCTCAAGATGTTTTGGAGAAAACCGTATGCAAATAACGCTGGGATTAGAAACTTCATGTAGATAGCCGCGGTTTTAGCGATCTGAGGATCTTGGCGGACAAAGATAAGTATCGGTTCCGTGAAGAACCAGACGAAGCATAAGATGATCGAGAAGAGAAACGACGTGATGCAGGCTGCTTGTAGATGAATTCCCAATGTTTTGTACAGCTTCGCCCCAAATCCTTGCCCGCAGAGCGTCTCAAGAGCTCCACTTAACCCGATCTAAATTAAAAATGGAAAAGAATTCGAGAAGAAAATGAGCAATTAAATAGGATGTTCTGTCTTTTTTGCATTAACTTATAAAGTAAACAGCAATGCTAATGGAAACAGCAAAATAAGTTTTCTTTTATAAAAATAATAAAATAATAATAATCTCCAACATGAAAAGAGACAAAACTAAATATTCTTGATAAAATAAATAGGTCTCAATATGTTTGCTCTGCTTTTTTATTATTGTAAAGTTATAAAAAAAATTAAGCAAATTCATATTCATTTACTCTCTTTTCTTTCTTCATCAAATTATTGTCCATAATTTTAACAGAACTCAATTTAACGGATTCAAATATACATATATGTATAGTTATAAACTCAATTCAAACATATAAAAGAAAATCTAGGAGAGAAACATGATGTAGAGAGAAGACATGATAGAAAAAGATTAGAAGTAGCTGCACCATGAAAGCGAATCCGGTGACGGTGGCCCACGAGTTGGCGAGAGTAGCGCCGGCGAGCTCAAGCTGGCCGAGGTGGCTGGCGAACATGACAGAAACCAAAGTGATCAAATAGTGGAATAGGTTGGTGAGAATCATAGGCACTGAGAAAAATACTTGTTTTTTGGCCTCATCTTTGTCCCACACTTTTTTCCACCATTTTTCTCCTTTAATTTCACCTCCATCCCTAACACGTTCCTCCTCTAATAACGGTACTGCAGTTGCTGCCATATCTCTCTCTCTCTCTCTCTCTCTATATATATATATATATATATATTCTTCTATTTGATCTTATGCTATACTATATCTATTACTACATAAGACCTAGAACAATACACACACACATATATATATTCTATTTTCTATGGCAGTCCCAAAGTCCTCGGAAACAAAGTAGCCATTATTGTACAATGTTTTTTAAAGGCGACAAAAGTAAAGAAGAAGAAAAGGTCGCGTTGATCTCATGTGTTTTCAAATTTTATGGTGAACGTGAAAAAGTAGTAGGTTTCCTTCAATATTAAATAAATAAATAAATAAATAAAAAGGGGAAAAAGGTAGAGTCGGAGGTTAGGATAGGGCCAAGTTAAAAGGGGGAAAAAATGAAAGCTATATCTATGCTCATATAATTAAAAAAAAAAGTTTTAATGAAAATAGCTTTTGAAGTTTTGCACTTCAATCTTTTTGATTTAAGGGTTCAAATTTAATCTTACTCCGTCAATTAGATGAAATTATTTAATTTTAGTTCACTTGTCTTCTTTATTCTCTCAGAACTCACACCACATACCTCACAATCCCTGTACAATGAACGTTTTTTTTTTTTTTTTTTAATTATATTTTATACTTAACTTTTGTTTTTGTGCTCACCATACTTCATTCTTTTTTTAATCGCAAGTGCTTAAGTTTTTTTGTGTTTTTTTTTTTTTGGGTCTTACAATGTTGCTCATTTACATATTTGTTCTCTAACTTGCTATTTAAAGTCAATTTTTCTCAAATTTTGCCAAAATGTTTCTTATTATATTATTTTTTCTCATTTATTCCTCAAAGTTTTTTTCCCCCCTCAAAGTATACCAAATTTAATAATAATTTATAAGAAAATTTTTACAAACATATGGAAATATATTATCTATATATCTCGGGATATTTTTCTCAAATTGTTTCAAACAACATCGTTTTAGTTCTCTCAGAAATAATTGTTCTCACTATCATCATAAATCGAATTGATGGCCAGAATAGTTTTATACTTTCTAATATCGAGAGATTCTTCGTGAATCTTTCAAGAATTTTTTTAGTTTTGAAATCTAATTTAGTCAACTTTTTAAAATGCAATCAATTCAGAGTATTTTGTGACTGATTTAGAGTAGGTATTTATGCAATAAATGGGAGATAGCGAAACTCGAACCCAGATGAATAAATAGGAGATGCCTAGAGAAGGTATTCAACTCTTTCGTCATCTCATCCACTCTTGTTGGTGTAGATGGACATTAATAAAAGTGACATGGAAATTAGTCACAAAAAAAAAAAATAATAATAGTCAGTAATAATAGCACTCAAAGTCACATGGCATGGGCAGTGTGTACTATATGGACCAAAGAAAAAGGGAGAGATATTTGGTCCGGATCTCTTTTTGCCAAAAAAAAAAAAAAAAAAAAGGAAAAAGAAAAAAAAAAAAAAAAGGCAACATACAAAATTGAAAAATATGTAAAATGTTGCATGATCATGTATATGATTAACCAGTCCGGAAGTTGATATGGGAGTTATGATTAATAATCATCACTAATGAGATATAGCATTGCGTTATTATTATTTTTTTTCCCTCTTTTTTTACCTGAAATTATGCTCATGAATAAAACATATAATATTTTCACTTTTTAATCAGCTGCAAAGTTACAAAAATACCTTCTCTATCCAATTAGATTTGTCAAAAATTTTGGGCATTTGTCAAATATTAAGGAATAATTACAAAAATATTCCATGCAGTGAAATATGGGCATTCATCTTGTGTTCTCACAAAAGACTAGTGCGGGGAAGTGGCTACGACACTTTTGTGTTTTAGATTTTACCAAAATTATAATAAATAGTATTTTTTTTTTAAATTAAATGAAGTAAATAGTAAGATTTTAAAATATTGAAAATAATTTTAGTAAATAGATTGTCTACATAATAAATTTGTTATTTAATGTTTTCTACTGTAAATATTTTAAAGACTTGTTATGAAGATGCTATTTACATCTCTCTCTATATGTTATTTAATCTTTTAAGCTATTAAAAGATAAATGAAAGCAATATTATTGTGTAGTAAGCAATTTTGAGAAAGTAATATTAAATATCTCTAAGGTATCAAGATGATATAAAAAAAAGAAAAAAAATTTGTCAAATAAAGTAGAACTACTACAAGCTACATATGAAATTATATTATCTATCTATAATTATGTTATTTTTCGCAAATTGTTTCAAACTGCATCGTTCTGATTCTCTCAGAAACAATTGTTCTCACTATCATCATAAATTGAATTGATTGTGAACTAGGTTTATACTTTCTAATTTCGAGAGATTCATGTATTATTATTATTATTATTATTATTATTATTATTTTGAATTTAAGGGTGGAGGATTTTAACTCTTGCATCTTTAAGTGAAATTAAGTATGATATTATCACTAGACTATATTTATAACCACAGATTCGTGTATGTCTCAAGAATTATTTTTAGTTTTGAAATCAAATTTAATCAATTCAGAGTATTTTATCTTTAGCAAAAAAAAAAAAAAAAAAAAATCAGAGTATTTTGTGACTGATTTACTGTGTATTTATGCCGTGAAAAGAGACTAATGCGGCCTTCTTTTTTTTTTTTTTTCCTAAACAATGATGTTTTGAGTATTTTTCCAAACAATAAATGTCTAATCTATAATTAGTTGATACTTTTATTTTGCGATATGAAATCTATAACTTCACTGGTGGGCTAATCCTGCAGGTATTTTAGATAGTCTCTTGTAGTTAACAAACCAAATTTAGAATTTAAAAAATTAATTAATTAATTAAAATAAATAAAAACTAACTAACTTACTAATTAACCAAATTTAGAATCATTTTTTATGTAGCTAAGTAATATAATTAGTACATTAGGTGAACTCTGACAAAGTAGTTTCTTGGATATGGGTCCTTCTAGAAAAGATATTGAAGAACTGTAATGTCTCACTGAGTAGTTTCAAGAAGTTTGACATAAATAAAAGTCACATGGAGATTTTTAAAAACTTTAAAGTACTAATAGTCAAATGAAATGGGCAGTGTGACACAATAAGGGCCAAAGAAAAAGGGAGTAATTCACCCCCAAAAAAGAAAGGAAAAAAAAAAGAGTGATCTTTTCAAAAGGAATAAATATCAAATTTACTTACATACTCATAATAAGTTTATATGTGTCAATAATTGTTTGATTATGCAAAAAGATATTTTATTAATTATATTAATTAAATTATAAAGTTTAATAAATATTAAAAGTGAATCAATGATTCTCATTATTATTATTTTACTTTTCCATCTTATTATATATTTTTTTTATATCGTTACTTTATGATTTGGTAAACACGCCTTTAATATTGTTCGTGTTTGCACTTTTACTTATGCAAATTTTGTCTCTCTTTAATATCCCCTGGTCACATGCTTGTTTTTGTTTGCCTTGTCTTTTGTCGGTTCAACCACAAAATGTTTAAATCAAGGCCCTAATTGCATTTCTATCTAACATATTTCAAACCTTAATATTACAAAGCACAAACGCTTTTTACTAACTACATTTCTATCTCTTCAATTTTCCTTTTTTTTTTTTTTTAAGTTTTCTCTCCGTCCTATTTTATTTCCTTTCTACTAAACGGAATTCTACACACGCATGCAAAAATGCAATTATATACCTCAGTCAAAGACTAATCCGAAAATTTTAAAGAACAAAATCCCATAAATCAATCATATCTTTAATTTTTTTTGCCCAAAACAAAAAATCAATTGGGCTTGTTTGGTGAGTTAGTTCAACTCAAACTAAACTGTACTTTTTTAAAAAGTTAATCAACTCAAATTTAAAATTTTCAATTCAAACAGTTTTACCAAACGGAGCCTTAATCTTTAACATTTTGACACTTCATTCCTGTCACGAAGAAGCCCCTCTGTCCGATCAAATGTGTTGTGAATTATTGGATATTTTGGGCCAAGAGACAAATCATGAATTATATGACTTACATTCACATACCTAGATGCTTCAAAAATGTAGGGCACGGAAAGAAAAACATTACGTGTGAGAAGTTTTGCTACGGAAGCCTACTTATTTTAAAATTATATGTAAATCAATCAGTATTTATAAGATAATAAATAAAATGTTATAAATGTCAAATATGTCCAACTGTCGGACATAAGTGCTATATATGTGTGTGTATATATATATATATATAATTTGTTGTCTTGTTTCTTCCTAAATGAAATGTTTTTCAATATTAAAAATAAAAAATAAAAAGAAAACAAAGTAAAATAAGGAGGGGAAAAAAAAAGTTTGGTAATGAACATGTTGTCTAAAGGTGTCAAATGGCTGATTGGGCCAACAACATAAACGGAATTCTCTTGGGCCACCCTGACTAAACGGATAAAGAGCGTATTTGTGAAAGCTAAAAAGTACATAAATTTAAAATAAATAATTATTTACTTCAAATTAAAAAAAAAAGAAAAAAGAAAGAAACGTACTCAATTATTCATCAATATGTTTTTTTTTTTAAATTTTGATATGTTTTTAATTATATTCCCCAATAATAACGAGCACGTGAAATGAAACATTTTAAAATATTTTAGGAATAGCATAATTACATAATAAGTAGTTTTTTTTTTTTTTTGACATATTTCAACTCCATTAGCTAGATTTTGTAATTGAACATCTATAGAATCGTAACTCTAAACCTTAGTCGTATGTTATGAAGTGATTGCGTGAATAACTTAGTGATTATGTCAAACCCTATTTCACTAAAGAGCGTACAATTTGAATTTCCTAACCTCCTAATTAAGGGTCCGTTTGGTGAATGAGTTTGAGTTAGAAATTTTAAGTTTTAATAGTAATTTTTGTTGACTTTTCAGAAAAGACAAAAAACTTTTTCAAAAAAGACAAAAAAAACTTTTTCAAAAAAAAATAAAAACTGATATGAAAATTTTGAGTTTGAACTCAAATCCCAAACAACGCCTAAGTGTGCATTTGGTAAAACGGTTTGAGTTAAAATTTTTAAGTTTAAGTTGGTTGACTTTTTAAAAATTAGTTATAAATTTTGTTAACTTTTCAGAAAAAGACAAAAATTAAGATGAAAAAATACAGTTTAGTTAGAGTGAAACCAGTGAGCCAAACAAGGGCTAAGTATTTATTTTTGTGTGTATATATATATATATATATATGAATTTACTGTGAAGCTAAAACTGTGAGAGATGTAATACCCGGAATTTTCATGGACTTAAGATTTCTCTTTTTATTAGAAATTAGAAGTCCCCATGCTATGTTTATGAGATGTTTTCATGAAAAATTATGAATCACATGTGAAATTCGTAATTTTATTAGCCAAGGTTAGAATTTTCTTTTAAACCGGCTACAAGACTCGAAAAAAAATGCCGAGGTTGGTAAAACGGCATTTTGAGTCAAAAAGGACGAAGAGGAAAGAAAAAGAACGAAAAAGGATGAAATTTTAAGAAAGTCAAAGGTTTGACCGAAAAAGTCAACTTTGACCAAAAAGTCAAAGGGTTGACCAAAAAGTCAAAGGTTTGACCGAAAAAGTCAACTTTGACCAAAAAGTCAAAGGGTTGACCAAAAAGTCAAAGGTTGACCAAGGACGGGTCAAAAATGTTGACACCGAAAAAAAATGATGATTTGCAGTATAAGAAGAGACTGCAAAGACTTTCTATGGTCAAGAAAGTAAAAATAAGCCATAATAACCACCCTAGAAATCAAGCACACCGAATCAAGTTTAAAGGGCAAAAAGGTCTCCGAAAAATTGGAGAAAGAAAGTTTTCGGTTCAATTTTTACAAGGATGAATTTTGAATCAAAATTATAGAGCACAATATTTTTAATATTTGTGTGACAAAAAGGAAAGGAAATGAATTATTTTAAAGGAGAAAAATGGCAAACAAGACCCTTATTTTAAGGGAATATGTGTGAACCAAGTTGGTGAGGTGTGGAGCCCTCTCCATCAACCAAAGGATGCCACTTGGCTCTCCTATTTTTTCAGCCATCAACAGCCCCCATTCTTCTCCATAAAGTCCGGCCATCAAGCCCCCCACACTCCATCATGTTCGGCCAACAACTAGACAAAAAAAAAAGGAAATGGTTTGGTTTTGATGACTAAATGGTAGTCCAATCCCAACTAACCCAATGAGCATGTGAGCTTGTGATTTTTCTCCAAAAATCCGGACACACAAGGGCCTTGGATACCCCATAAAATTCGGCAATCAATGAAGGAAAAGAAAGAAAAGAATTGAAGGAAAAGAAAGAAAAGAATTAAAGGAAAAGCAAGATAAGGCATAAAGCCTTGAATCAAGGGAAAAGTGAACCACTTTTCACCCATCTTCTAGCCTTTCTTTTTGTTAAAAAAATGAGTCAAATCCCATGCTTTTTCTCTTAGAATTTTCGGCAACAAACAAAAGGAAAGAAGGAGACAAGCTCCTTGAATTAAGGACAATCAACCAACTACTCCCTCATCCTTCAACAAAAAAATCCGGACAGCCCCTAGTCCCCATTTCCCTTCAACTTTCGGCTGCACCAAGAGAAAAGAAAGAAGGACAAGCAACCCATGTGGTAAAGCCATAAAATAAGGAGGAAAGTTGGTCAACAAAGCAAGCTAAACTCCCTCACTTTTTCCCCACAAAATCAGCTACTTGTCCCCCCTCCTTTCCCTTCTATTTTCGGCAGCAATCAGTCCATTCTTCCTTGGATTCGGCTGCAGCTAAGAGATGGAGAAAGGGACATGACATAAAGCCAAATTTTGAGGAAGAAAGCAAGTCATTAATCCTTCTTTTTCCCATGCCTTTCGGCAACCTTCCAAGCAGCAAACTGCTGCAAGTTTTCAAGAGAAAACCGAGGGAGAGAGAGAGAGGAAGAGAAGGAAAAATCTGAAAAAAAAAATGTAAGGGTTTGTGCTTGGTGTTCTTCGGTTTTCTAAGGGAGAAAGGAAAGAAATTTGTGAGCCATGGAGACCCATTTTGGGGCACAAAAACCGTGTGTTAGAGGAGTGAAAGAGAAGAGAGAAATCTGGAAAAAATTTATGGAGTGAACCATGATGAAGTTCGGCTTGGAATGATGGAGCCAAGAGAAAAGATTTTTTGGTGATTCTTGGAGCCAAAATCCGTGAGCATGGAGAAGGAAAAAGGTAAGAGAAAAACTTAGATTTCTCATCTTATAAAGTTGGTTTTGATGAGCAAGAAAGAAGCTAACAAAAAGTTTCTTGGATCTCTATTTTTCTTGCAAAATCCGTGAGCCATGGAGGAGCCAAATCCATGGGTGAGCAAGCCAAGAAGAAAATGAAGATTTTCAAACCCTAACTTGGGTCAAGGTAAACCCTTAAACTAATCTTGGATTTAAGCTCAAGATAAGCATTTTTATGATGGTTTAAGATGGGTTTGTAAGGACATAAGTCCATCTCCTTTTTCAGCCAATGATTTTCGGTGTATGTGCTTGATAGGGATTAGGGCTTGGTTGGCTTGTTTTATGATGTTTCTTGCATGATTTTTATGCTTGAAAAATTGATAGGATGCATGCTAGATGTGTTATTTAAGTCCCCTAAGCTATGGTCAAAAATCTGTCAAGCAGTGGAATGTATGGCTGCTTGTATAAGGTTGTTTGTGATGCTAGTTGATGAATGATGCAAGGATAGAACAATGCAACCCATAGGACGTTTTGTGGGCTGCATGGGCGTGAAGAATGGGCAAGAATGTATGCATGGGACGTTAGACACGTTGTTTGATGTATGTTTAAGCTCCCGATGTGATCGGTTGAGTTAGAATCCGCAAACTAAGACGTAAAACCGGATTAACAACCGAAACTGCCATTTCGGAGTCGAAACTGGCCAGTTTCGGGAAAGTGAAATTATCAGGTCCTTAGAGGCCGAACGGGCTAAAAGTTAAAACACAAAAGTTGTTCGGAACAACTTTTACTAGAGGACAACGCGGACAGAATCTTAAAATAAGGCTCCAAAGGCCTTCATTTTTATGAAATCCCGTGGCTAACTCCTGGAGCCAGTTTCACTCCGTTTTTCAGGATCACCCACATTCAAACGAGAACTGGTACTGATCTAGCCAGAACAGGGTTTTGTGCAAAACACGAAAGTTTTAGCATTTTTCGATAGCTACAACTTTCGTGAAGACAAGTTTTTCGGAAAATGAATGCATTTTTAATCTGGGTTGATTTTATGAAGAGTGCTCAGGGAATCCGCGAATTTCCAGCACTTGTTTATAAAAACGTTTTCTAGAAAAATGTTAAGTGTCTCTAAAATGTTATTGTGACTACGAAAATCGTTCCAATGGCGATTTTCAATCCGTAATGATTTTATGAAGTCCCGTTTTAAGAAAATGAATTTTTAGAGTTTTTGGGATTATTCACCCAAAGCTCTCAAGTTAAAGAGAAAAATGAGATTTTCCATAAGTAAAAGGAAAATGAGATTTTTCAAGAAGAGAAGTGGAATTTTAAGAGTTTAGAATTGAAATTCCACATTTTTCCAAGAAGAAAAGAAAGTGATGATTTTAGACAAGTATTTTCAAGAGTAATGAAGCAAGAGCTTTTTACAAGCAAATGAGATTTTTGGAAGATAATTATATAATGTTTTTCCAAAAATAATGAAATGGAGTTTTAAGGTAAAAATGGGTAATCAAGCCGATTATGAACGGTAACCGGAATTATATCCGAGTTACGGGGCTAAGCCCATAGCCCAACGTTAGACCCAAAGAGGGTTGACCTTAGTTGACCACATGTTGACTTGGGTTGACCAAGAGTTGACTTTAGGGTTACCCAATATAACCCTAAAGGATACCAATATTAATGAAATGAGCTAAGACCTTGGGTTATTGAAGAGATAATAGCCCAATGGATTATGAATCAAGAAAGGTAAATTATAAGCCCAAGATAAAGGAAGTAACCGATAAGGCTTACAAGAGATATTAGAGGGGACATATAACACACACATCTAGGATTGCTCATAGATGTTGGTTAGGATACCAACATCATATGTCGCGATTTATGGTAAGATAAGTTAATCTTATCTTACACCTCCTTTGAAACAGGATTATGAACCTGTTGAGATATCGCAAGGAAGGATGTACGTCAAGAGCGTAGGACTTAAGGTAAGTACAAACCTCACCTGTAGTATGGGAAAAATAATATGTATGTTCAAATGTGCTATGTTTCAAGATATGTTAAATTGTTTTTAAGATGTCATGTTTTGAAGATGTTTTCAACATGCCATGTGCTAAAGATATCATGCTTTAAAGATGCCATGCTATGTTTTATGAACGAAATGTTAAGTATGTATGATATAGTGACATCATGAAGTATGCTCACTAATGATAAGAAACTTGGTAAAAATACACAAGTAAGGTATCGTACCAACCTCCACCAAGGCGGAGTATTTTATGACGAAGTCACGGATTCGCCCTCTCGTCAAGACGGAAGGGTGTAATCACTTCTGTCTTCCTGGTGCAGTTAGGGACTTGCAACCCCATCTAACTGTACTCAGTGGCGCGCTATAAGCTAAAGGTACGTATACTAAGGGGCCCATAAGAAAGGTAAGAAAGTTAAAAGAAATGCATAAATGGAACATAAATGGTTCATGCATATGTTTTATGATGAAGTATGTTTTCAAGATGTTTAATTGAAAATGTTTTGTGAGATCGCGTTTGTACTTGCTGAGCGTCAGCTCATCAGATATATTCCATACTGCAGGTTGAGATAAAAAGCTTGTAGCTTTACTTGGTGGGCTTGGAGATGATGCAGCGAGTGAAGGGCGGTGTGGGATACCACTACGCAATAATTTCCGCAATATGTTTAAAGTTATGAAGTTTTCATGTATGTTTAAAAGTCAAGTTATGTTATGTATGTATGAAATGTTTTAAAGTACGATGCACGATTTTGTGCATGGACTTCAAGTCAAGATTTTAAGATGAACTCTCAAGTTTTAAAAAGAAAGAGAAGTTCAAAGAAAGTTTCAAAACGATGCTCAAAAGAAGTTTCAAAAAAAAAAATATAAGTCAAAAAAAAAAAAAAAAAATTTTTTTATTCCGCATTTAAAGCAAGTTATGTATGAAGTATGAATGTGACGGTTCCGGCGCCCCGCATCCGCGCGGTCGGCCCCGCGTGGGTGTCAGGTGGGTGGTTCGGGGCGTCACAAGAGACGTGATTGTACTCTCTCTCTCTCTCTCTCTCTCTCTCTATTTTGAGCATCACTTATCAGCCGACCAGTTTGCCATGGGTTTCTCTGGTCACTGACACTAACCGTGTGCTCCTCTCATTAAGCCACGAGTCATCTGATAGGCGACTGATAATAACCTACAAGGTTATTTCAATGACAATGAAACTATTTGTGAAATAACTTGTTAAATATTACAGTCTAATTTGTTAAATATTATAGTCTAATTCCTTAATAGAATTTGAAAACATACCTTATTATTTACAACACATTTTTGAGTTAACATTTGCTTCAAAGGAGCTGTATTTTAAAGGGTAAAAATGGAAAATATTGGTTGATTCTCTCCTTGCATTATCGCCACTTGAGGGAGGGGGTTGGTGTGAAATTTTGTTTAGCAAAGTAGGAGAGAAGTGGTTACTTTCACTTGTACCTTCTTAGTGTCATATTGCCAAAACAAGCAATGTAATCTCTTACTTAGGTTGCATGCATGCACCACTTTTTTTTTTTTTTTTTTTCAGTTGTTCAAATTTCTTCTTACTTTTGACTACAATGATCCGAATCTCCACCTTAATTTCTCATTTTTGTTTTTGTTTTTCTTTCTTCCAATTTTTCCACCATCGATCAAAGGTTGTCATCATTGTTCTCATCCGTTTAATGTTCCACCATATCAATCCTTGTCCTTAGCTCTCATTGGTCACTTAAAATCCAAAGCTTGGCTATTAATTTCTAATCTAATCACAATTCTTGATCAATCTTCAGCCTTTGAATTTACTCTTAATTAATCTTAACCATTCATCTCCTATTTATATGACACATTAATTTTCCTAATCATACTCTCAGTAGTTAGATATTGATATGCTCAAAATAAATACTAAGGTCATTAAATTGACCTACTAATAATAATTTGGGTTCTTTCCCAAAAATTAACATTTATCCCTCTAATATGACATAATAAATTTTTCATATAAATTTATATGTCGTTCAACCCACTTTCTATATATCTATAATTTCTTATTTAAATAGATAAATTAAACATTGTTAGATTATCGACATCAACATATGGTTGATACATATAAAATCATTTATAATCTAGAAATTTGATCTCCAAAATTCATTAGAAGTCTATAATGAAGAAAATCCATGATTAAATTATAATAATTTATGAAATCAAGTTTAGTAAATTTCAAGGGCATCACACTGATAGAAAGAGGTCAGTATAAATTAAATAAGAAAAGAAAAGAATAAGAGCACAAAGATATTTAATGTAGATGTGTTTATGTTCACGGACCAATGATAAAGAATTTAGGGAGAAAGAGCAAAATAACATTTTTTAACAAAGTAATAGTAAATTATATCACAAAATTTTAAACATAGTAATAAATAGCATAATCAAATTTATGATCATATAATACATTAAACCCCCCCCCCCCCTTATCCCTCTTCTCTCGTTCTAACATGAAACTATGCATATAAATTTGTTGTTATAAATTAACCGTAAATCTGACATATTTTTACAAAATCCAAGTAAATCTAAGGATTTACTAGAAATATATGTTATAATTTATCATCTTTTAAAAATTATACTATAAACTTCAAAACTACCTATAAAATATGTTATTCATTACAATTTCCCGAGAATTTATTAGTCAAGAGCACTCTAAACAGGCTCCATTAATATAAATACAAGTTACAATAGACAAAATTCGGTAAGTTGTATAATACTTCTAAATAATCTAAAATCAAGAAATATCTTAAGTTAACAAATAAATAAAAAGTTCCTAATAAAGATAATTACATACAAAATAATTTCTTTCCTTAATGCAAATACTAACTTTCCTAGTACTTAGAACTTGCACCATGAAAGTGATACCAGTGACGATGGCCCACAAGTTACCGACACTGGCGAGCTTAAGCCGGCCGAGGTGGCCAGTGAACATGACAGAAACCAAAGGTATCAAGTAGTAGAAAATGTTAGTGAGGCAGTGAAAAAAAAAAAAAAAAAAAGAGCTTGTTTTTTGGCCTCACCTTTGTCCATTTTACTCCTCCATGTTCATCTCCATGCCTAACACGTTCCTCTAATAAGGTGGTACTACTATATAAATATATATATATATATATATATATATATTCTTCTTCTTTTTTTATTTTATCTTGTAGTACTGTTATTACTACATAAGACCTAGAACAATATAAATGCATTAGCCTTTAGCGAATCCATATTTACCTTTTTTTTTTTTTTTTTTTTTGGTTAAGGTTCCAGTGAAGGCGACAAAAATTAAAGAAGAAGAGGAAAAGAAAGAAATGGTTACGTTTATGTCATGTGTTTTTAATTTTTGTGGATGAACATGAAAAGTAGTAGGATAGGGTAGGGCCTACATTGCAGATTGTGAAAAGTCAAAGTATATTTTATGGATGTGATCAAGCAAGTGTATCATATCCATTTTCAAGTTAAAGAAAAAAAAAAAAAAAAAAAGAACGCTCTAAATATATATAGACACAACAAAACATGGTACAAAAAGTGATTATAAGAATTATCTATCCATAATTTTATATATGGTAAAATAAAAGTTGAGTTTGAATCGAAACAGAATAATAATTAAAAAAAAAAAAAAAAACAACAAATCACATAGAATTCGCTTACTCATGTTTATTCTTAGAAGCCAACGCGTATGTGCCATGATGATTTCTAGAGTTCAATTGTCATGAAAAAAATCCCTAAATCAATGACATTTTAGAGACGACATTTTGAAATTGATATAGTGACGACTTTTGTCATCTCTGAATGATGCTTTTCTTGTGCACAGTGTCTATAAAGCAATATCTAGATATTGTTTAATTTGCTTGTCATTCATTTCATGCCAAAACTGGATCTACTTTCTCACAATTTTCAGTAGATTGCAATTTGATCCATTTAGTTCGCAGTGTAATGAACAAAAAGTGTGGCAGCTTGGCAGAAGAGACCACAGATCAAACCGATCCACAAGCCCTGTACCGAAAAACAGAACACAAAATTTGAAAAACCAACTCGCAAAATACTAATTTCACTCCTCACATTTCCAATAAAGGAATGAGTTGGTTCACCTTGACATATAGCTTGAACATGAATGCAAGGCGGGCCGCGATGGTCATGCCGACAAGGTAGAACGCTACAAAGTTCACGTACGCAGCGATGTGCTGCCAACCGCACCCTCTAGCCACGCCTGAAATTGGAAATGAAGAGAAAAAAAAAGGGTTAATTAAAAAAAAAAAAAAAACATTGATGTTGAAAAAGGCATCAAGTTGATTAGTTCGCGATTGTCGCCGAAGGATCTAGCCCGGAGGTTGTGATGGAATCCTAAACCAACAACAACTACTACAACGGCAGTAAGTCCAGAGAGTTTGAGGGAGACAAACATTGCACTCTTAGCTTTGTTTGGAAAGCCTGCGCCTAACTCGTTCGACACCCTTCTGGCACAATAAGCTTTGTTCATTTTAAAAGTATGCAGAAATGTGAAAGTTGACTTTGAAAATTCAAAAAAAGTAAAATAAAATTTTTCCCGGGTTTTTGGATACTATGTGGACATATCTAAAAAATCGAGGATATTCATGGACATTAACGATATATTTGGATATTTTAGACATCTGAGGGACATTCCGAGAAGAATATCCTTCTTCTATATTATTTATATTGAGACTTTAAAATATGAATAATGTCGTAGACATTTTCATCTATGATTTAAAGTAAAATCCATCCGCTGATGCTCCTCCAAAACAAGGCTGGAGCCTGGAAGGATTGTTAGTTTATGAACTATCAACCTCGCAGCAGAGCTAAGACCGTACGAAACCATGTAAGCAATAGTTTCCGAGTTGACGCTGATCATCGGAGAAACATCCAGAGAAAACAAATTCAGTTGCCACACAAATAAGAGGTCAGAATCAAGGGCGAAAGCAGTGAAATTTTTTTTTTTTTCCTTTTAATTTTACCCCGAAAATTTTTTACCACAGAAAAATCAAGGTAAAACATGATGTGAAGCTTACCATATTGCAAATAGAGAAGTTGTTATTTCTGAGTTCCGCATCAGTCCGGCTGAAAAACACCATAATCTCGAAAGCCCAATCCTCCAAGCTGCAAAAGGACCACAAATTGCGAGATTTGTACTAATATTAGGATTTCAAGTTAAGATTGAGGCAAACGTCGAGTCCTAGTTAAGAATGCTTTATTCTTTGCGAAGAAGAAAAAAGAACTTACCACACCATATATAGTTGCAGAGGGAACACCAAGTTTCAAGTTTGTGAAGATGTAAGAGAAGGATTCAACTGAAAATCCTCGCCATGTCTGCTCGAACTTCTTCGAGAAGATGTATTAGAATTCAGTGATTTTTTTTTTTCTCCATTTTCTATAAATTTGTTTGATTTCCTTGTTTTATGGTTATTTACTGGCAAGATAACTAACCCTATGTTTGGATTTGATTTAGAGGATTTTGTTGTTCTTAATTAAGATCTTAGTTCGATGACTAACCTCTATATATTTGTATTTTCTTTTCTGAAAAAATAAAAAATAAAAATAAAAATAAAATGTAGCATAATTTTTCCTTTGTTGAGATGGTATCATAGCCGTAAAGCTTTGTAGATTTTTGAACCAGATGAATATTGGAGAAACTTCTTCTTTTCTTTTTTTTTTTGGAATTGAGCCAAAGCCTGAAGATCAAAACTTTTGAAATGCAACACGAGCAAACTCTCTATCTCCGAATCCCCGTCGAACATCTCCGCAAATCATCTACTCGTTAAGTCTCTGTGCCGTAGACTGTGCTCGGAAATTCATGTCGCCTGTTCGTTGTTTTCAACGACCGTCGAATCTTGAATCAGAAAGCCATCACCAAATCCTCACCGTCGAAGAGCGCAGATGTCGAAATCAACCAGTCGTCATGATGACATGCTGATTCTCGCTGTGTTCACTTTTTATTCGCCACCTCACAATGTGAATCCTGCTGTGGTTCTTGTTACAGCTCATTTTAAGATCAGTGCTTGATTCTTGCTCCTTATTGCGCCGTTACATTCATAAATATATATATATATATTTTATTTGGAATGGACGATTTGAATTCTGCACCTTTAGGTGAAGTCATGTATGATATTACCGCTAGGTTATTCCTACAATCACTGCTTTCACATGTCAAAGAGGCGCACATGTTGAGAGGAATAAAAAAAGTTAAAAAAGAGGAGAGTTAAAAGTTTAAAAAAAAAAAAAAAGAATTTGACAAAAGATTATCATTTTTATCCCTTGTGGTCCTTAACACTTGTATTACGGGAAAGAATAAAGAATCCCATGATTATGGGAATGAGATTTGCAGCTGATTCAATTGTATATTTGTTATTCATTTTGATTTATTGTAATTGATTGTATATACGTAGTTTCCTAGAATAGGCTAGCTGTTGTCCTTTATATGTATATGCTTTCTCATTTGTATTGACCAATCAATTCAATATACAGAAAAAGATTTCAATATTCAGTTTCCTTTTCATGGTATCAGAGCGCCAAACCTAGTGACTCTTGAATTCTTCGAACGCTTCCGCAACCTAATCTTTTGTTACAACCGCTATCATGACAGACAAAGGCAACGACGAAACAAGACCAACACCGTCTAAGGCTACTGTAGAAGCCTCAGATGCTTTCTCCCTACACCACTCGGACCACCCGGGCATGATTCTTTTCTCCAAAGTGCTTGAAGGGGACAACTACAGCACGTGGAGTCGGGCTATGAAAATTAGCCTGAGTGCTAAAAATAAGATTGGATTTGTCACAGGTTCAATCAAGCCACCATCTTCGACAGATAACGCTTTCTCCTCCTGGCAACGATGCAACGACATGGTGATCTCCTGGTTGTTGAATTCCATTCACCCGGACATAGCGAGCAGCGTGATTTATGCCGAAACTGCAGCAGAAATCTGGGCGGATCTACAAGAGCGTTTCTCGCAAGGAAACGATTCAAGAATTTTTCAAATTAAACGAGATATCGTGGAACATCGACAGGGGCAACAATCAGTCTCTGTTTACTACACAAAACTTAAAGCCTTTTGGGATGAACTTTCGTCCTATCATGAACCCTTATGCTGCTCATGTGGTGGATTGGAACAACTCAAGAAAAGAGATGAGAAAGAGAGAGTTATGCAATTCCTCATGGGATTGAATGACAGTTATGCCGCTGTTCGCTCTCAAATCTTATTAATGCAGCCCCTACCAGATACACGTCGAGTTTATTCTCTTGTTCTTCAACAAGAAAAGCAAGTTGAAGTCTCTCTCAATCGTGGAAACATGAATCATCATGCCATGTTTGTAGATCAAGACACGAAGAAGACCCAAGCAAATCAAGTTCAAAAGCAAAAGGCACCACTACACTATTCCTATTGTGATCGTGACTATCATAGCATTGAGAAATGCTACTACCTACATGGCTTTCCAGTAGGTCATAAGCTTCATGGCAAGAATGTAAAGCCTCCCAATCAGCGCCAAACTAGTGCTAACAATGTGAAGATGGAACCAAACAAGCCAATGGAGACAGGAGGACAACCATTTCCAACAAATGACGGACCGAGGCTCACAACCGACGAATACAACCAATTGATGGCAATGATTCAGAAAAACAATGATGGTAACACTCAACATTTTGCGAATACTACAGGTATTATCACACCATTGTCTCAAATTTCCTCGGTTGCATCACATTCGAATTTTTGTTGGATTATTGATAGTGGAGCCACGGATCATGTGACCTCCTCATTTGAATTGTTGAATTCAAAAGGATTGCCAAGCCCAACAACCATCAGTTTGCCAAATGGTGGTCAGACATATATTGAATCTATTGGTTCATTACATATTACGCCTCAAATTAAACTCGATGAAGTCTTCAAAGTTCCACAATTTCGAGTTAATTTATTATCATTTAGTAAACTAACACGAGCGTTAAATTGCACAATAACCTTCTTTTCCGATTTTTGTGTTGTGCAGGACGCTGCTACGAGGAAGATGATTGGCCAGGGCAAGCAACATGATGGTCTCTACTACCTAACACAAGACCAAAATCCAACCTTTGTCAACATCATCCGCAAACATTCCAACCTCTGGCACCAACGTCTTGGGCATCCATCATCCGGTCCTCTCCAAGTTCTTACCAAAGTCAATCCTGCAATTTATTTTGATTCTAAGCATGTTTGTGAGATTTGTCCTCTTGCCAAACAAACACGTTTACCTTTTTCATCTAGTTTCATTTCTTCTCAATCACCTTTTGAATTGATACATTGTGATATTTGGGGACCACATCGAATAAAATCTCATTCTGGGGCTCATTATTTCTTGACAATTGTTGATGATTATACTCGATATACCTGGGTGCATCTCATGAGTTTTAAGTCTGAAACACAGGGAATACTACGGTCTTTTATTTCTTGGGTGGAAACACAATTTAATTATAGAATTAAAACTCTTCGAACCGACAATGGTACTGAAATTTTTTCTATGAAAGATCATTTAGATGCCAAAGGAATAAATTATCACACCTCATGTACTTCTACTCCACAACAAAATGGAGTAGTTGAGAGAAAACATCGCCATCTTTTAAATGTGGGGAGGGCTCTTCGTTTTCAAGCGAACTTGCCATTGAAATTTTGGGGAGAGAGTGTTCAAACAGCTTGTTATTTAATAAATCGTTTACCCACACCTCTTCTTTCTCATAAATCCCCATATCAAATGCTTCATAACAAGCCACCCACATACAACCATCTTCGGACTTTTGGATGTCTTTGCTATGCCACTAATCTTCAACCCACACATAAATTTGATAAAAGAGCCCGTCGTTGCATATTTGTCGGTTATCCTTTTTGTAAAAAGGGTTATCGAGTTTATGATTTAGAAACACACAAATTCTTTTCTTCTCGAGATGTTGTATTCCATGAGCACATTTTTCCATTCCATTCTAATCCGCAAGAAGTACAAAATGATGAGGTTGTACTTCCCTTGCCTCACATCTCAAAAGAACCAATCATCCCAGAGACAAGCACCCCACAAGCCGATGCCCATCCTTTATCCCCACCAGTGCCTAATCTTGACACTACCATATTGCCATCACCCCCTGCCGCTCGTCGATCTAACCGTATCAAACAACCAAGTGTCAAGCTCCGAAATTATCACCTCTACCTGTTGGAAAAATCGGATCCGGTATTGGAGTTACGGCGCAGCGGAAGTTTTAAAAATTTTATGCCTTTTCCGGAAAAAAAGCTCATGATGCATATAACAATAAATTAATTCATGATCAAGCGTACCTTATTTCTTGGATTCTGGAATTGCTAGAGCGTTTGACCAACGTGTCTTCTCTACTATTCTCGAGTTCCACGTCTCAGAGTGTGTGTGGGCACACGTTCTATGAATCCAAGCGACCGGTAATACTTTCCGAACTCTAGATCCCTCCTTCTCAATTCCGATGATCCTCGTTGAGAATTTGATCCAACTTCTTTCTTCAAAACTACAAAATAAGAACCGGTTAACCTCCTATGAAAAATTATCACTCGGTTTAACCTTCCTCGCAGTTTTGATTCAATGGAATTTTCTTTCTTTTTCTCTCTCACAAGAAAGCCGAATTTTTGATGTGGAAGAAAAACAAAATTTTTTTTATTATTAAAAAAAAAAACATTTTTCTCCTTTAAAAAAATCAAAAAATTAGTTTTTCAAGAACTCCTAGCCTTTATATAGTATTCCAATCCTTTTCAAAATTTATCTCCTACTTGAAAAATAATTAATAATTATTTTCCTGATAAATCTTGAACCAAAAGATCATACAACTTTAGGGCTAGATTCATTGAACATAAAAATAATTTTCAAGAGGAAATCCCCTTTAAAATTCGGCCACAAAGTGAGAGAAATCTTGATTGGTGGTTTAAATTTTAAATCAAGAATTTAAACTAGTCAAAAGATCCTAGTCCTATCTAGATTCAAACTTCTTTTAAACCTTTTCGAATTTAAATAGGATTCACATATTTGAATAAATATTTTCCATAAACATTATCCATATTAATTAATTTAAATTAATGAAATATTTAAAATTTTTTTTTCCTCACAAAAACCATGCACCTATTTAATTAGGAAAGAAAAATTCATGAAATAATCTCCATTATTTAAACCAATTAATAATTAAATGTTAGGAATATATTTAAATAATTTTGAAACAAAATTTTCTTCCCTCCATACAATTAAAAAACATGCACCACTTTTAATTAGAAGAGAAAAATTTTGTTTTCCAAAATTCAAACACAATCTTATTTTCAAAATTCAAATTAACCAATCACATGTTGACAAATCATTTGTCTACAAATTTCACATGTCCAATCCTTTCTGGATTGCATGTTAGAGAGTACCATGTCTTAATAGACATTACAAAATTCCATTTACAATTTACCGATCTCATTAGGAACAAATCCCGAGACGCTTCGTGGAACTATATGAGCTAATAGAGGGACCCGATGGAAATATGTAAAGAGGCTCCTATAATTATGAAAAATTAATCCCAGATTAATTATCCATCAATTATCAACTTCAAAACTATTCCACTAAAAGTTTGAAGCTGAACTCCTGTTTACATACCGTATTACGAAAGCTCTCTTACGTAGTGTTTCTTCCATGATTTATTCATCGCTTGCTTAATCCCCATATATTATCCATGATTGAATTAAGGACTTTTTCCGTTTTACCTTTTCAATCATTTTAACTTAAAGTTCAATTATTCTCCATTGAAAGAATCACCAATTGTAAAACCATACAATTGGAAAACCACCAGAGAACACAAAGTAAACCGATGGCCAAGGTCTTGTTATACTATCTTTCAATCCCCGAATAATACCTTTAAGTAGATAACATTTACTATCATTAAGATAGCTATGGATTCCGTATCTATGAATCTTGATTTCTCCATCCATAAGTCATGCACCCAAAACACAAGTATGTTGACCATGAATTAACAGTGTCTCACCTTTAGTGCATCAAAGTACATAAGTCATGGATGCGAACTCAAGTAATCATTTCAGGATTAAGATTAATGCAGGATGATAATCAAAGTATCATTGATTCTTATAAACGGAATTATTAAACCGAATCAATTAACACTTTAGGTCCAGTCCAATGTCATACCTCAATACTGGTATACATTAAAGTTTCTACTCGGAACCTATCCGATGGTCAAGACAAACCATCCCTCCAAGGAAGTAGACAACCTTTACAATCTTATCATGAATAAGATCCCCAAATGTTATTCCGTTGATTACGGACTATTTATTTAGACTGTTATCAAATTACCACGTCTTCTATGCATACCCCGTATACATATAGTAATTCGATATATTACCAACAGCCTAGGAGTATTTTATGTTTGCTCAAAATAATTATACAATCAACAAATGAAAGTAAATAGGACACAACTTATTGAACATGAATAATTTCCTCTTATTAATATCAAAATGTCATATTTACAGAAAATCCCTAAGATTTTCTATCCTTAGGGCACCTATAGATCCCAACACTACCACACTGCCATGGTTGATCCTAGCCAATCATCTTCCTCGTCAGGCACGCGTCATCCCTTATCCCGGTATGTTTCTTATGCACAACTTTCACCAAAATATCGGAATTTTGCTTGTGCTATTACTACGCTTGTGGAACCTGTGACTTATGAACAGGCAATGTTAGATTTGAAATGGCAAGAAGCTATGGATGCAGAATTAACAGCTCTTGAACAAAACAATACTTGGACACTAATGCCGCTTCCTTCTGGTCATCGTCCAATCGGCTGTAAATGGGTGTACAAGATTAAGCATAACTCGGATGGCACAATTGAGTGATATAAAGCCCGACTGGTAGCAAAAGGCTTCACTCAACGAGAAGGGATTGACTATAAGGAAACATTTGCACCTGTGGCCAAGTTAACCACAGTTCGTTGCTTACTTGCTGTGGCTGCTGTTCGTAATTGGTCACTTCACCAAATGGATGTCCAGAATGCTTTCCTACATGGTGATTTACTTGAAGAGGTCTACATGCAGCTACCTCCTGGTTTTCGTCGACAGGGGGAGACACTTATGGTATGCCGACTCAACAAGTCACTATATGGACTCAAACAAGCTTCTCGGAGCTGGTTTCATAAATTTTCTGAAAGTATTCAGCAAGATGGTTTTCATCAATCGAGGGCCGACTATTCGCTTTTCATGAAAACCTCTGGTAATTATTTCACAGCTGTGCTCATCTATGTAGACGACATGATCATAACAGGTAATGATGACAATGCAATTGATGCTCTTAAAAGATTTCTCCACACCAAATTCCGCATCAAAGACCTCGGGCAATTACGATATTTCCTTGGTGTTGAAGTTGCTCGATCTATTGATGGTATTTCGATATCTCAACGAAAGTACACTCTTGACATCCTAGATGAAGCAGGTTTGCTTGGGGCCAAACCATTGTCTACACCTATGGAAGATAATGTCAAACTTTTGCCCACAGAAGGAGAACTATTAAAAAGTCCATCCACTTATAGAAGGTTAGTTGGACGGCTCATTTATCTCACCATTACAAGGCCAGAGATAAGCTATTCGGTTCACATTCTAAGTCAATTTATGCAAGACCTCATTTAGATGCTGTTCACCACCTTTTGCGATATCTTAAAGGCGCACCTGGGCAAGGATTATTTTTCCCAACCAAAGGAAATTTACTT
This sequence comes from Ficus microcarpa, assembly GCA_025413485.1. Lineage (NCBI taxonomy): Eukaryota > Viridiplantae > Streptophyta > Magnoliopsida > Rosales > Moraceae > Ficus > Ficus microcarpa. The sequence goes on along the minus strand of CM046383.1, from coordinate 28,440,930 downwards.
TTAAGGGGATTTTGTGACGCAGATTGGGCTCAATGTTCGATCACAAGACAATCTGTGACTGGTTATTGTGTTTTCCTTGGAGGAGCTCTTATTTCGTGGAGAACCAAGAAGCAAACAACAGTTTCAAGATCCTCAGCGGAAGCGGAGTATAGAGCCATGGCTTCCGTTACGTGCGAGCTTACGTGGCTAAAGTATTTGTTGGATGACTTACGGGTAGAGCACCAACAACCGGCAAAACTATTTTGTGATAGTGAAGCGGCACTCCACATTGCAGCTAATCCAGTTTATCACGAACGAACCAAGCATATAGAGATCGATTGTCATGTTGTTCGAGAACGAATTCAGTCAGGTGCTATAGTAACCGCTCATGTACCATCAACATGCCAACTTGCCGACTTATTCACTAAGCCACTCGGTTCATCAACTTTTCATTCCCTACTCAGCAAGTTTGGCGTTCTTGACATTCACGCTCCAACTTGAGGGGGAGTATTACGGGAAAGAATAAAGAATCCCATGATTATGGGAATGAGATTTGCAGCTGATTCAATTGTATATTTGTTATTCATTTTGATTTATTGTAATTGATTGTATATACGTAGTTTCCTAGAATAGGCTAGCTGTTGTCCTTTATATGTATATGCTTTCTCATTTGTATTGACCAATCAATTCAATATACAGAAAAAGATTTCAATATTCAGTTTCCTTTTCAACTTGATCCACAGACGAGAATTCTAAAGGGACTTCCACTTTCGCTGAAATGAAGACAATAAACGAAAAGATAAAAATGTCTCAACATTGACAACAACTGCACCTGATTTCTTGCGGCCAGTGAATCATATTGAAGCATGTGTTGTCAAACTCATGTGAATTTCAATCTGGCATGTGAACCTTCTAAAATTGAAGCTTGTGCTGCGAAACTCATATGGATGATTTAAGCCTGTCATATGAAGCTTTGGAACTTGAGTTTGGCGTGTGAGATTTTCAAAGATGTTCTCAAAGTTAGAATCCATCAATTTTTTCTATTTTATGAAGATTTATTTGATTTCCTCGTTTTATGGTTGTTAGCTGACTAGATAATTAACTAGTGGCATGTTTACTTTTCTATAATCGGAGTGATTATGAATGGGAGTGGGTAGGATTCAGAATGTGCTAGATTCAGAGTCAGGATTCGAAGTCAGAATATGTTGTTTACTTGGGTTCCAGGAATCGGAGTCGGAATCATTGTCAATCCCATTCATGCGTTTACTTAGAACAGGAATTGGAGTCAGTTGCTGTAAATTTACTTGTGTACCCATTTATTTATTGTGTTTTCAAAAATTAAAAAATTGATTAATTTTTTTTAATTTATTATCATACTATTAATCAAAAGTAAAATAACCATTATTAAATTAAGGCAATAAAATTGAATTATATAATTTTTTGTTTAAAAAATTAAAAAGAGAAAAAAAAAGAATTAAAATAAGTAAAGTACAAAAAATATGAAATAGAAATATAATAATTTACTGTGATAAAAAAAGTTATTTATTTACTCTAATAACGTTAATAGTAATTAGTATAGTTATATAATATTAAGTTAATAAAAATATATTATATTGAATTAATAAAAATAATTAATATAAGTTATTATTATTTTTTAATATAATTTTTAGCAAATAAACTAAGGATAAAATGGTAATAATATTATGCAGATAATTTTTTAAATAAAAAATCAAACTTTGGGATAACTAGTTTGTTCTAGTAAATATTTAACTTTTTTTGAAATATAAATTTGCTTTAAAAAACATAATTTTTAAAAAAATTAGGGTTATTTCAATTTTTTACTGTTCCTTTTCAATCCTCAAATAAGAAAGTAAAATTGGGGGTAAAATAGTAACTTAACTTTAATATCAAGAGTGAGAGTGCTAATCCGGTGGGGGGCTTGGGATTGTCAATCCTTTTATTCAATCCTAAATTTGTATGGGCTCCACACAATTTTACTCTCATTCCAAAATAAAAGTAGGTAAGTAAACATAGAGTTGATTCTCGTTCCGTATTATAATTCTCTATTCTTGTAAAGTAAACAAGCCATTGATGTTGGGGCCTGATTTAGAGGATTTTCTTGAGGATTTTTAGGACCTTAATTAGCGTCTTAATTGAATATCCAATCTCTGTATGTTTGTATTTCTTTTTCTCACGAAATTAGAAAAAATAAAAATGTAGCGTATTCTTTTCTTTGTTGAGACCTTGTCCTGGTCAACTTTCTCTAGTATACATACATTTATAGTTATGTATAGTTTATAATAAACTCAATAATCCAAACACATAAAAGAAAATCTAGGAGAGAAACACCATATAGAGAAGGGAAAAAAAATGATGGGAAGAGTTTAGAACCATGAAAGCGAATCCGGTGACGGTGGCCCACGAGTTGGCAAGAGTAGCGCCGGCAAGCTCAAGCTGGCCGAGGTGGCCGGCGAACATGACAGAAACCAAAGTGATCAAGTAGTAGAAAACGTTGGTGAGAAAATAAGGCAGTGAAAAAAAAAAAAAAACACTTGTTTTTTGGCCTCACCTTTGTCCCACACTTTCTTCCACCATTTTTTCCCTTCATTTTCATCTCCATCCCTAACACGTTCCTCCTCTAATAACGGCCCTGCAGTTGCTGCCATCTCTCTCTCTCTCTATACACACACATAAATATACTTAATTCTTTTTAATATTATGTTATACTACTACCACTACACAAGACGTAGAACAACATATATTCTTTCAGCCATATATGTTCTATTTTCTGTGGCAGTCTCAAAGTACTAGGAATTAGCTATTTATGTAATAATTTTTCCTTCTTTTTTTTTCTTTTTTTCTTTTTTCCATTTTTTCAAAGACGAAGAAAAGGAAGAGAAGGTTTCGTTTAGCTATTTATGTAATAATTTTACCTTCTTTTTTTTTTCTTTTTTTCTTTTTCCATTTTTTCAAAGACGAAGAAAAAGAAGAGAAGGTTACGTTTATGTCATGTGTTTTTAATTTTTATTGATGAACATGAAAAGTAGTTTAGGGTTAGGGGAAGTTCTACATCTCAGACCGTGGAAAAGTCGAAATATATTTTATGGATGTGATCAATTAAGTGTATCATTTTCATTTTCAAGTTGAAAAGAAATATATATCTATATATATATATAAAGTACACAACAAAATATAAAAAGTATTATAAGAATTATTTATACGATAATTTCATCTCTGATTTCAATATATAGAGTAGAGTTTGAACCCAGACGTTTTAGAAAGAGCATACAAGAAATCACACAGAATTCACTTACTTGTGTTTTATCTTAGGATACGTTTGACGTTTAAATTCAAATTGTACTTTTTCATCTCAGTTTTTATATTCTTTTCCACAAAGTTTTTGTCTTTTTCCCATAAAGTTTGTCTTTTCTGAAAAATCAATAAAAAATTTTTAACTCAAATTTAAAATTTTTAACTCAAACTCATTCACCAAACAGACGCTTAAAAGACAACGCGTGTGTGCGAAATCAAGCAAAAGAGTACTGATATTTAACCCCAAGCGGGGACCCCATCCAAATGGCTTTTTGTGATGACTAGTGCCATCAGTTCCTTTGATGAGCACCTCATTATCCCTCGTGGCATAATTATTTATTTATTGTTATTATTATTATTATTATTATTATTTGTCTTTTCCTTTTCATAAGTGGTCTTTCCCATTCCCCTGTTCTCCCTCGACCTTTTGACTTCTTCGTCTCAACTTTTTCTTTTTTTTTTTTTTTGCACTTTCTCTTTATTTATTGGCTGCCTCGATCGTCCTAATTTAAGCCTTAACTTCTTTTTCTTCTTCTTCTTCTTCTTCTTTTTTTTTTTTTTTTTTTGAAATGCCTTTCTAAGTTTTTTTTTTTCTTTTTTTCTTTTTAATTTTTTGTTGCTCTTTATCTTTCCGCTCCAGTTCTCCTGATCCGATCTTTTACTTCTCATATCAACTTTTTTTTATTTAATCTTTCTTTTAATTTATATGTTGCTTGAATCGGCCAGCAAAAAATATACAATAGATTATTGAAGCATTTGATGTAAGGATTTTTTTTTTATTTTTAATTTTGCTGCCACTTCGAAGCGACAAAAGTGGTAAAGACAATGAAAAGGAAGACGGGAAGTAAGAAAAAAATGAAGAAGAAGATCTTTTGGGGGGGGGGGGGGGGGGAATAAAAGAAGCAAAGAAAAACTATGAAATATTGTTTTATATATCCATTGGCAATTGCAAGAAATTTTAATAGTTGAAGACACCTTTTCTTGGGAAAATTGTAGCAAATAGCACATGCTACCTTTAAAGTTTATAATATGTTTTTCAAAAGATGACCAATTATAACATATATTTCTTGTAAATTCTTACAAATAGTATAATTTATAGTATGTTTTTTAAAAGATGATCAATTATAACATATATTTCTGGTAAATTCTTAGATTTTTTTTGGATTTTCTACTTATATGCGTATAGTTTCATGTTAGAGAGAGAGAAAATAAAAGAGGAGGGGTTTTTATGATATTATGATATTATGTGGCTCTTGTTTGAAGAATTTCAATTGAAATATGTAAAAAGAAATTTGATTATGCTCTTTATTATTATGTTTAAATTTTTATATTATAATTTACTGTTACTCTCTTTACAAATGGTATTTTACTCTTTCTCCCCCTTTTCTTTTAAGTTTTGCCATGAAAATTTTGGAAAGTTTCAGGAGTAACACATATCTGGAGATGGCCATGAACATTATGGAAGAAGCGTAAACAAATGCCCTGAAGATGCAGAAAAATTAACTTTTCTTTTATTTGTGAAATAATCTTCTTAAAAATTTTTATAAGTAAAATGAAATTAGAACAACCGAAAACAACTCGTTTTTTAGTCAGTCATATTCTAGTATTTAAATAAAACAAAAAGTTATTTTACTAATTTCATTTTTTAAGAAGATGCAGAAAAATTAATGATTAAAAAAAATAAAAAAAATAAAAAAAAAAAAAACCTAAAGCGTAAAGAAACAGAGGAGCTCAGATTTCATTCATTGGAGATCTTCGATGCTTTGGCCAGGAAGATGACAGACATGAACAGGTTTTGGGATGTGAGGAAGGCTTTTTTTTTCCCCCCCTAAGAATTTTGGTTTTCTTTCTTTATGTGAGTAAGGTGTTTGCTTTTTTTTTTTTTTTTTCATCCGTATGTCTCTCCCTTTGTTCAACTCCATCTGTTTCTCTTTTGGGCGCTTTTTTTATTTTTTGTTCTTGATTCTGTCTGTTTATTCTTTAAATGTAACGACCTGCCTTGTACAAGCCGTTACACTGTTGACATTCTTACTTACATACTTATAAATTAGCTCAAAACACAGCGGAAATTTTTTTTTTTTTTTTTACACGAATTAAAACGTGTTCTTAGAAAATGTGTCTGAATAAAATATAGTTACATAATTATAAAAACTCAAAAGTCAAAACGCGTAGCGGCATAGAGTCCCACGATTTCACAGCTTGCCTCGCCACGCCTCGCCACCTTGCATAACGCATTACTGACAGGCTGCTTACCTACAGCATAAACGTAAAACAGTGAGCTTTCGCTCAGCAAGTACAACTGTCTCGTCCGCGACTTACTTAAATCATATCGAAAAGAAATATTTCTAACTTAACATACATAGCCATTTATAATCACATAACATTGTTCATAATAGCATAAACTAACTATGCCTATACGTGCATGGTCCAGTTATGCTCGTATTTACTTTCTTTGCTTATCATTCTTTTAGGGCCCTTACCTTGGTGTTCGTACCCGGCGCGCGACTATGGAGTAGTTGGGGCGGCCAGCCCATTCCAACTCAAACCATAGTCCAACCCGACCTCAGACGGGTGGGACTACACCGGCAAGCTCACTTGCCTTCTTCTGTTTTCTTATCTTTCCCTAACTCGATCTTGAGTTTATTTATCTTATAGGAATTTAGTGAACATGCAATCGTGATGTCACATAATCCTAACTCATACTGAACATTAAATTCATAATTGATCATGCTTTCTATACATGGCATAATACACAATTAACATGGCAATTAACATTTCGCACAGCATCACATAGCAGCATATAACATTTCATAACATACACTCTTAACATGCATTTAACTTTACTTGGTAAGCATCAACTAAAGCCTATGCTGTAGGCGGAGTTGTACTTACTTCGTTTCCTGCTAGATTCTCACTCTCGCTGTCCTGATTCGGAGTACAGCTACACGTCCTCTCCTGCTCGAGAAAGGACATAGATGAGATTCCGTTTCTGATTGTAGAATGTTGGTACCCTAACCAACATACCTACTACAACCTAGTTGTATGTCCCCGTCAGATAACTGACTTGTCCAAATTGGCCTTTTATTGCTGGGGATTAATTTGAACTTGATTAGTCCCTTAAGAGGCTACGTTGGATAAGCTCTTGATTATCTCCTTGATCTATTATTGGATTACTCTTTAATACCCTGGGCTTATCATTCTATTATAGCATATTGGGTCAATGACCTTGACCCATTTTGCTTGGCCTATTAAACTTATGGTATTCCTTAGGGTTACGTTGAATAACCCTTAAGATTACCTCTTTCTTGTTGTGGGTCAACCAAAGTTGACAATTGGTCAACTACTGGTCAACCCTTGTCAATTTTGGGCCCTTTGGGCCTGAGCCCAATAACTCGGGTCCTAATCCCGGCTACGGCCCGTAATCGACTTAATTACCATTTTCTTTTATTTTGAAAATACATCTTCTTATTCTAAATTTTTACTTTCTTAACTTAAAATCACATTTTCTTCCTTTTGTACTTTTACAAGATTTTTCTCAAAAATCCGTAAAACTCTTTATAAAATTCTGACCTTTGAAATAATTCCGTATAAATGTCATTTAAGGTCAAAACCCGCCTTTGGAACGGTTTTCACAGTTAAAATAATGGTTTAGAACACTTTACAATTTTTTTGAAAACACTTTGTAAAACTTTGGTGAAGGAATTTTCGGATTCCTTGCGCACCTCTCATTAAACACGTCTATTTTAAAAATCCGTCGGGAATTTGAAAAACTTGTCTTCATGAAAGTTGTAGTTATCGAAAAATGCTAAAACTTTCGTGTTTTGCAAAAAATCAAATTCTGCCTACATTGATACCAGTTTTTTTTTTAAAACCGGCTGACTCCGAAAAATCTGGGTGAAACTGCGCCCAGGGGTCAGCCACGGGTTTTGTTGAAAACGAAGGCCTTTGGAGCCTTATTTTGGTATTCCGTTCGTGTTGTCCTCTAGAAAAACTTGTTCCGAGAAACTTTCATGTTTCGAGTTTTAACCCATTCGGCCTCTAGAGGTCTTAAAATCTCACTTTTCCAAAACTGGTCAGGTTCAACCCGAATCTGGACAGTTTCGGTTTCATTTTCGGTTTGCGTCCTATTTCGCGAATCTAACTCGACCGAACACTTCGGAAGCCTACGATTCAAACACACAACGTTTTCTAACGACCCATAAAGCCCAAAAAATCCGATCTAATCAGTTTTTGCAACCCAAAATAAAAACAAAACCCTAGGGTTGCTTTGGTGTTACTCTAACATTCCATCACATACAACCACCACAAAATCAACCCTAAGCTAGCATGCATTTTCTTGGCTGTCTAGGGCAGATTTCGGCCACAAATGGGGACACACAACCTAAGTTTTTCTAGCATGAAATTCATACAAAAATCATCACAAATCAAGCAAGATTTTAAAGCCAAACCAACCCTAGAGCTAGAAATCAAGCACATACAATAATCTAGAGCAAAATAGAATTTGGACTTATGTCCATACAACCCCATTGAAGACTTAAATTGAACTTAAAATCAAGCTCAAAATAAAGGGATTAGGGTTTGAGAAATTTACCTAGAACCAAGGCTAGTTGGTTGCAAAACAAATTTCTTCTTCTCCTCCTCACCTCTAAGCTCACGGCCACCTAGAAGAAATGGGGATTAAAAAAAAAATGTTGGTTCTTTTTTTTTTGCACCACCCAAGGCCGAACCTCAAGAGCAAAAAGCCCCAAAAAAAATTTCAAAACCAACTCACCTTCTACTCCTTCTCCTTGGTCGGCTTCCCCCCTAGGAAACTCACAAAAATCTCTCAACTTTTTCTTGCTCTCACTCCCTTGTAGAACCGGATTTCTAAGGCTCAAAAGCTCTCCAAGTTTTTGATTTTTTTCCACTCCTCTCTCTCTTCTCACTTGGCTGCCGAATATGTGAATGAAAGACAAGGGTTTTGGCTGAAAATTTGAAAGGTAATGATGTGCCAAGGGGAGGTTGGAGTGGTTAGAAGTTGCTTGTCCTAAAAAAAGGCTTTACTCTCCTTTCTTTTCTTTTCTTTTCTTTCCTTTGGCTTGCCTTCCCAAGGCTGCCGAACTTTCAAGAGTGGAAGGCAATAGTTGGCTGTAGTTTTTCAATAAAAAAAATGGGGTAATGAGAGGGTTTTTTGATGGGACAAAAGTGGGTGGTTTCTTGCCTTAATTCTAGACTTTATCTCATTCTTTCTTCTCTTTCTTTTCTTTCCTTTTCTTTTCTTTTGGCTTGCTGCTGCAGCCGACTAAAAAAAAGGGGGGGCTGCCACATGAAGTACTTGGGTTGGTGGAGAATTAATGACATGCAACAAGGGTGATGGTTTAATTTAGTTAGGTTCTAACTTGGCTAGTTACCTTTCAAAACTCATTTTTTTTTCCGTTTGTGCTACACAGATAATTTTAATATTGTGATTCTTCAAAACACAATATTTTTATCTCATACCGAAGTACAAAATTTATCTGTGTGAATTTTGGATCGAAAAATATTTTTCTCAAATTTTTCCGAATTCTTTTTGCCCTTAAACTCTAACTCCGTGTGCTTGATTTTCTAGGGACGTTTTACGGCTTATTCTTGCTATCTAGCTCACAAAACTTATTCTCGGAACTCGTTCCGCGCTGAACTCGAAAATCTCAAAAAGTCAAAGGGTTGACTTTTCGTCGGTCAAACTTTGACTTTTTCGGTCAAAGTTGACTTTCGTAAAATTTTGCACCGTTTCGACCGTTTCGACTTGAAAGGTCCATTTCCGAGTTTAGAAATAAATTTTGAGTCTTCTCGACCCATTAAATCTCACAAATCTTTTCAAAAGCCCTAAACCGAGCTTTTTCACGAAAATTTTCATAAAGTGAAAATAATTCCTTAAAAGGAAAAAAAAATGTACATGTAAAAATTCGAATATTACATTAAACCCACTTTAAGTTCTCAAAAACAATCGAGATATACTTCAACTTATCTTTTAGTTTTATTATGTTTCAATTTTTCCTTTTTTTTTTCAAAAATAAATTAAATCTCACATTTTCCTGCACCTTTCTTCCTCTACAGCCATACTAGTGAGAACATATATCCTGTTAAAATTCCTTCTTTTTTTTTTTTTTTAATGAAGAGATCTTTCGTAAAGGCATGAAAACAAAGGAAATTATTTGTGCTGGTGTGAGTGAGTTGGTGTACATGTTGATGAGAATAATGCAAGATCCAACGGTGAATCTTCCTCTAATCGTCTCTGAATTTCTAAGGCTCCGTTTGGGGATGCCTTTGGAAACTATGTTTCCAAAAGTTTTTTTGGTCCCTTTCCTTGAATTTTACTATTTACTTTTCCAAACATTAAAAAAAAAAAAACATTAAACTTTAAAGGTGATCTATAACTTTATCATATTAAATCGAAATGAGATTTTTTTTTTTTCAAATTGCATAGAATTTCGAGATGAACAAAACAATATCTATATTGTTAATTTTTTCCAAACACATTTTAAGTTTTATACTTTTTCACTTTAAACAATTTATTTTCACCAAATGCATATTTCCAAAAGTCAAACCATCTTTAACATCCAAAATATCGTCTTCAAATGTGTCTCCAAACAGGGCCTAAGTGTTGTTGGTGTTGTTGATGGCAGTCTAGACTATCCCCAACGTTCTAGACTATTCCTCACGTCGATTGCCAGTGTTTTGGAGAGAGACAGACTTTGAGTTTAATGATTAGTTGTTAAAATCCACCTTTTGGTGTGTTGATGATTGCTAGCCTTTTGTTACTAGAAAAGAACTTAGTCTAGCCATTAATTTTATTAGTTGAAGTTTTTGTATGACTTCTAACCCTTGGTTTTTTCCCTTCCTAATGTAGGGTTTTCTACGTAAAAATTTGACGTCTTGATTTTATTGATTATGTTGATTTATTTTTCTTGCTTGTTTGACTTGATATTGGATTGGTTTGCACACCCATATATTAGCACAATGAGAAAAACAAACAAAAAAAAAAAAAAAAAGAGGATTTTAATTTATTCCGCGGAGTTACTTTTGAGTAGAAGCAGTTATGAGATTATTGGTTTTTTTCCCAAGATAAACAAACTCCTAATATAACAAGTCAAGCCCACGTATTTTCTCTATACAAATTATTGTTGTCACCCACAATAAAATATTCTCTCTTTGGCACATTGTCCATAAAGCAATATGTAAATGCCGTTTAATCTGCTTGTCATTTATTTCAAGCTATAACAGGATCTACCTTCTCACTATATTCAGAAAGCTGCAATTTGGTCCATTTTGTTCGCAGTGTTATCAACAAAAGTGCGGCAACTTGGCAGGAGAGACCACAGATCAAACCGATCCACAAGCCCTAAACCGAAAAACAGAATTAAAAATTTGAAAAACCAAATCACAAAATGCTAATATTACTCCTAACATTTCCAATTAAGGAATGAGGTGGTTCACCTTGACATATAGATTGAACTTGAATCCAAGGAGGGTCCCGATAGTCATCCCAACGAAGTAGAACATGGCCAGGTTCACGTACACAGCAATGTGCTGCCAACCGCACCCTCTAACCACGCCTGACATCGAAAATGAGGAGGGGAAAAATGTTAATTGAAAAGCATTGATGTTGAAATGTTGAATACTAGAGATTTTTCGTAACCTGATAAGACGCCCTGCAAGGTATCAAGCATTATTGACAGTGCAAGCAGGGGTGTCAGGGAAGCGAACGAGTTGATTATATCGGAACTGTCGCTGAAGGACCTGGCCCAGAGATCGTGACCGGCTCCTAAACCAACAACAACTAAAACGACGGGGAGTCCACAGAGTATGAGGGAGACAAACATTGCTCTCTTAGCCTTGTCTGGATAGCCTGCGCCTAACTCGTTCGACACTCTTGTGCTGTCACAATAAACTTTGTTCATTTGAGAAGAATGAGAAATGTGGAATTTGAAAGCATTAAAAAAATTTTCTAAAAGGCCTTGTTTGGTACGACTGAGAGGTTTTATTCTGGGTGAAGAATATGTAGAAGGAGATTTCTCTTATTATGTTTTGTGTGAAATCCATCCACTGATGCTCCTACCAAACAAAGCCTGAAGGATTGTTAGTTTTATGAACTACCAACCTCGCAGCAGCGCTAAGACCGTATGCGGCCATGAAAGCAATCACTTCCGTGCTGATGCTGATCATAGGAGAAACATCCAAAGAAAACAAGGTCAGTTGCCATAGAAATAAGAGGTCAGAATGGATAAATAAAAATCAAGGTTAAAAATGATGTGAAACTTACCATACTGCAGTTAGAGAAATTGTCACTTCCGAGTTCGGCATCAGTCCTGCTACAAGAACCAAAATCTCAAAAGCCCAATACTCCAAGCTGTAAAAAGACCATAGGTGAGGGAGATTTGTGCTAATTTTAGAATTCGAGAACAACATTTCTTTGCTATACTAATTCGCTCATCGCCGGTCCTCCAATTGCAAATTAAGATTGAGGTAAACGTTGAGTCCTAATTGAGAATGCTTTATTCTTGGTGAAGAATAATTAAAAAGATAACTGGTGATAGTAATCAGTCACTACAAAAAAAGAGTAAGCTATGTAATCCCACATTATTTTGGAATAGATATATATAATATGAGGTCTTTTGAGGTTAAGCTGAAGAATAAAACCATATGGACACAAGCTTTAAAGCGGATAATATCATAATAAACGTAGGCATGTTTCATTACAAATGATATCAGAGTCTATACCAAATCGGAAATGTGGCCAACAAGGATATTAAGTTCTAAAAAATGAGATGATTGTGACAGTTATTAATCTCAATAAGTAAAGGGTAAGCTGTACAGTTTCATATCGTTTAGGAATAGATATATATGTGATGATTCAGAAATAAATAGACCACATACTAATAGCATAGGCCTTTTGGGGGAGTTTAAGAGTAAAACCGTGAGGGCGCAAGACCCAAAGCGGACAAAATTATTTCAAAGGGAGGCATGAGTCCTTACAGCAACAAAGAAAGAAAAAATAAAATTATGGACAATACTAATTACCACACCATAGCTGCAGAGGGAACAGCAAGTTTCAAGTTTGTTAAGATGAAACAGAAGGATTCAGCTGAAAATCCTTGCCATGTTTGTTTGAACTTCTTCGAGAACATGACGTAAATGGCGAGACCGAGAAAGGACACCCACAATGAAATTGAGGCTGCAAGTGGAGCTCCTTTGAAACCAAGAGGTGTCAAGTTTACCAAACAATATGCAAGGCCAACGTGAATGGCCAATGGGATTGCTGAGAAAAGGACCAGAGGCCACACAACTAATTGTGTCTGCATAAACCTCAAGATGTTTTCGAGAAAACCGTAAGCAAATAACGCTGGGATTAGAAACTTCATGTAGATAGCCGCGGTTTTAGCGATCTGAGGATCTTGGCGGACAAAGATGAGTATCGGTTCCGTGAAGAACCAGACGAAGCATAAGATGATCGAGAAGAGAAACGACGTGATGCAGGCTGCTTGTAGATGAATTCCCAATGTTTTGTACAGCTTCGCCCCAAATCCTTGCCCGCAGAGCGTCTCAAGAGCTCCACTTAACCCGATCTAAATTAAAAATGGAAAAGAATTCGAGAAGAAAATGAGCAATTAAATAGGATGTTCTTTCTTTTTTGCATTAACTTATAAAGTAAAGAGCAATGCTAATGGAAACTGCAAAATAAGTTTTCTTTCATAAAAATAATAAAATAATAATAATCTCCAACATGAAAAGAAACAAAACTAAATATTCTTGATAAAATAAATAGGTCTCAATATGTTTGCTCTGCTTTTTTATTATTGTAAAGTTAAAAAAAAAAAATTAAGCAAATTCATATTCATTTACTCTCTTTTCTTTCTTCATCAAATTATTGTCCATAATTTTAACAGAACTCAATTTAACAGATTCAAATATACATATATGTATAATTATAAACTCAATTCAAACATATAAAAGAAAATCTAGGAGAGAAACATGATGTAGAGAGAAGACATGATAGAAAAAGATTAGAAGTAGTTGCACCATGAAAGTGATACCGCTGACGGTGGCCCACGAGTTGGCGAGAGTAGCGCTGGCGAGCTCAAGCTGGCCGAGGTGGCCGGCGAACATGACAGAAACCAAAGTGATCAAATAGTAGAATAGGTTGGTGAGAATCATAGGCACTGAGAAAAATACTTGTTTTTTGGCCTCATCTTTGTCCCACACTTTTTTCCACCATTTTTCTCCTTTAATTTCATCTCCATCCCTAACACGTTCCTCCTCTAATAACGGTACTGCAGTTGCTGCCATATCTCTCTCTCTCTCTCTCTATATATATATATATATATATATATATATATATATATTCTTCTATTTGATCTTATGCTATACTATATCTATTACTACATAAGACCTAGAACAATACACACACATTTATATATATTCTATTTTCTATGGCAGTCCCAAATTCCTCTGAAACAAAGTAGCCATTATTGTACAATGTTTTTTAAAGGCGACAAAAGTAAAGAAGAAGAAAAGGTCGCGTTGATCTCATGTGTTTTCAAATTTTATGGTGAACGTGAAAAAGTAGTAGGTTTCCTTCAATATTTAAAAAAAAAAAAAAAAAAAAAAAGGGAAAAAAGTTAGAGTCGGAGGTTAGGATAGGGCCAAGTTAAAAGGGGGAAAAAATGAAAGCTATATCTATGCTTATATAATTAAAAAAAAAAAAGTTTTAATGAAAATAGCTTTTGAAGTTTTGCACTTCAATCTTTTGATTTAAGGGTTCAAATTTAATCTTACTCAGTCAATTAGATGAAATTATTTAATTTTAGTTCACTTGTCTTCTTTATTCTCTCAGAACTCACACCACATACCTCACAATCCCTGTACAATGAACTTTTTTTTTTTAAATTATATTTTATACTTAACTTTTGTTTTTGTGCTCACCATACTTCATTCTTTTTTTAATCTTAAGTGCTTAAGTTTTTTTGTGTTTTTTTTTTTGTGTTTTTTGGGTCTTACAATGTTGCTCATTTACATATTTGTTCTCTAACTTGCTATTTAAAGTCAATTTTTCTCAAATTTTGCCAAAATGTTTCTTATTATATTATTTTTTCTCATTTATTCCTCAAAGTTTTTTTTCCCCCTCAAAGTATACCAAATTTAATAATAATTTATAAGAAAATTTTTACAAACATATGGAAATATATTATCTATATATCTCGGAATATTTTTCTCAAATTGTTTCAAACAACATCGTTTTAGTTCTCTCAGAAATAATTGTTCTCACTATCATCATAAATCGAATTGATGGCCAGAATAGTTTTATACTTTCTAATATCGAGAGATTCTTCGTGAATCTTTCAAGAATTTTTTTAGTTTTGAAATCTAATTTAGTCAACTTTTTAAAATGTAATCAATTCAGAGTATTTTGTGACTGATTTAGAGTAGGTATTTATGCAATAAAGGGGAGATAGCGAAACTCGAACCCAGATGAATAAATAGGAGATGCCTAGAGAAGGTATTCAACTCTTTCGTCGTCTCATCCACTCTTGTTGGTGTAGATGGACATTAATAAAAGTGACATCGAAATTAGTCACAAAAAAAAAAAATAATAGTCAGTAATAATAGCACTCAAAGTCACATGGCATGGGCAGTGTGTACTATATGGACCAAAGAAAAAGGGAGAGATATTTGGTCCGGATCTCTTTTTGCCAAAAATAAAAAAACTAAGATGAAAAAGTACAGTTTAAGTTGAAACGTTAAATGAGACATTAATCTATTGAAAAGTTACAAAAATACCTTCTTTATCCAGTTAGATTCGTCAAAAATTTTGGTGATTTGTCAAAAATTAAGGAATAATTACAAAAATATTCCATGCAGTGAAACATGGGCATTCGTCTTTTTGTTGTTATAAAAGGCTAGTGCGGGGAGTGGCTACGACACTTCTGTGTTTTAGATTTTACGAAAATTATATTCATTAAACGGTTTTACTAAATTTAATAAAATAAATAGTAAGATTCTAAAAATATTTAATATAATTTCAGTAAATGGATTATTTACCTGATATACATTTGTTATTTATTGCTATTTATTCCAAATATCTTAAAAATTTACAGTGAAAAATGCTATTTACTTTTCTCTCTAGATGTTATTTTGTCCTTTTTAAGCTATAAGAAGATAGATGAAAGCAATATTGTTGAATAGTATTCAATTTTGAGAAAGAAGATCGCAACCCGCACAAAACATCGGTTTAGTGATTTGTAAGCACTTTAGAGCACGTTTACTTCGCTTGAAAGAGAAAACTAAAGTGAGTAGTCATTCGTTTTCCCATTTAATCATGTGCATATTTATAAATGCGAAATAAAATTTTAATGGATTTTAAACACTGCGACGAACGGAAAAAATAAATGTTAATCCTTATGTCCTTTGGTATTCTTTTCAAAAGGAATAAATATCAAATTTACTTACATACTCATAATAAGTTTATATGTGTCAATAATTGTTTGATTATACAAAAAGATATTTTATTAATTATATTAATTAAATTATAAAGTTTAATAATTATTAAAAGTGAATCAATGATTCTCATTATTATTATTTTACTTTTCCATCTTATTATATATATTTTTTTATATCGTTACTTTATGATTTGGTAAACACGCCTTTAATATTGTTCGTGTTTGCACTTTTACTTATGCAAATTTTGTCTCTCTTTAATATCCCCTGGTCACATGCTTGTTTTTGTTTGCCTTGTCTTTTGTCGGTTCAACCACAAAATGTTTAAATCAAGGCCCTAATTGCATTTCTATCTAACATATTTCAAACCTTAATATTACAAAGCACAAACGCTTTTTACTAACTACATTTCTATCTCTTCAATTTTCCTTTTTTTTTTTTTTTTAAGTTTTCTCTCCGTCCTATTTTATTTCCTTTCTACTAAACGGAATTCTACACACGCATGCAAAAATGCAATTATATACCTCAGTCAAAGACTAGTCCGAAAATTTTAAAGAACAAAATCCCATAAATCAATCATATCTTTAATTTTTTTTGCCCAAAACAAAAAATCAATTGGGCTTGTTTGGTGAGTTAGTTCAACTCAAACTAAACTGTACTTTTTTAAAAAGTTAATCAACTCAAACTTAAAATTTTCAATTCAAACCGTTTTACCAAATGGAGCCTTAATCTTTAACTTTTTGACACTTCATTCCTGTCACCAAGAAGCCCCTCTGTCCGATCAAATGTGTTGTGAATTTTTGGATATTTTGGGCCAAGAGACAAATCATGAATTATATGACTTACATTCACATACCTAGATGCTTCAAAAATGTAGGGCAGGGAAGAAAAACATTACGTATGAGAAGTTTTGCTCCCGAAGCCTACCATTTTAAAATTATATGTAAATCAACCAGTATTTATAAGATGATAAATAAAATGTTATAAATGTCAAATATGTCCAACTGTCGGACATAAGTGCTTTATATATGTGTGTGTGTATATATATAATTTGTTGTCTTGTTTCTTCCTAAATGAAATGTTTTTCAATATAAAAAATAAAAAAGAAAAAGAAAACAAAGTAAAATAAGGAGGGGGAAAAAAGATGGGTCATGAAAATGTTGTTTAAAGGTGTCAAATGGCAGATTGGGCCAACAACATAAAGGGAATTCTCTTGGGCCACCCTGACTAAACGGATAAAGAGCGTATTTGTGAAAGCTAAAAAGTACATAAATTTAAAATAAATAATTATTTACTTCAAAAAAAAAAAAAAAAAAGAAACGTACTCAATTATTCATCAATATGTTTTTTTTTTTAATTTTGATATGTTTTTAATTATATTCCCCAATAATAACGAGCACGTGAAATGAAAAATTTTAAAATATTTTAGGAATAGCATAATTACATAATAAGTAGTTTTTTTTTTTTTTTGACATATTTCAACTCCATTAGCTAGATTTTGTAATTGAACATCTATAGAATCGTAACTCTAAACCTTAGTTGTATGTTATGAAGTGATTGCGTGAATAACTTAGTGATAATGTCAAACCCTATTTCACTAAAGAGCGTACAATTTGAATTTCCTAGCCTCCTAATTAAGGGTCCGTTTGGTGAATGAGTTTGAGTTAGAAATTTTAAGTTTTAATAGCAATTTTTGTTGACTTTCAGAAAAGACAAAAAACTTTTTCAAAAAAGACAAAAAAACTTTTTCAAAACAAAATAAAAACTGATATGAAAATTTTGAGTTTGAACTCAAATTCCAAACAACGCCTAAGTGTGCATTTAGTAAAACGATTTGAGTTAAAATTTTTAAGTTTAAGTTGGTTGACTTTTTAAAAATTAGTTATAAATTTTGTTGACTTTTCAGAAAAAGACAAAAATTGAGATGAAAAAATATAATTTAATTAGAGTGAAACCAGTGAGCCAAACAAGGGCTAAGTATTTATTTTTGTGTGTGTGTATATATATATATATATATATGAATTTACTGTGAAGCTAAAACTGTGAGAGACGTGATTGTACTCTCTCTCTCTCTCTCTCTATTTTGAGCATCACTTATCAGCCGACCAGTTTGCCATGGGTTTCTCTGGTCACTGACACTAACCGTGTGCTCCTCTCATTAAGCCACGAGTCATCTGATAGGCGACTGATAATAACCTACAAGGTTATTTCAATGACAATGAAACTATTTGTGAAATAACTTGTTAAATATTACAGTCTAATTTGTTAAATATTATAGTCTAATTCCTTAATAGAATTTGAAAACATACCTTATTATTTACAACACATTTTTGAATCATCACATGAAATCATGAAGCTCTATCAAATTGTAGTTCTTTTTTTTTTTTTTTTTAATCTGAAACGATTCTAACATAACCAAATGATTTAAAGTTGTGTCTTATTTATCGAGTACTTTTTTAAATATCTTAACACAAAATTCTCCAACACTTTATCAAGAATATGTTATTCATCACAAAAGAATATACATGTAAGAATCACAGGTTATATATACATATAAATTTATAAATCATGGCCCTTTTTGGTCACACAAGATAAGTTACTCATCTGTACTCACTTAAAAAAAAGAAAAAAAAAATCACAACCATAAAGTTGGGTATCTCAAAATGATAACGATACTCTTTTATTCGATAAATATTTTCCAAATCTATTAGAATGTTACAGATCTGCCATGAGAGAGAGAGAGGAGAGAGAGAGTGAGAGAGAGAGAGGGGGGGGGGGATGAGAGAGAAAGTACAAAAATTAATGTCATATGTTCGGAGAACAGATGTAAACCCTAATCAAAATAGCCAGATCTATAAGCTAACAAAATATTTTGCAGGAAACTAAAAGAAGAATTTTCACTTAATTACAACGATAATTCTCTTTTTTCCCATATGGTTGCCATCTTAAAGTGGACAGATCAGCCAGATAAATTTCACTATATCATCACAATAATGATATTATTATATATAAAATATATATATATATATATACACATTTATAAAAAGAGAGAGAGAGTGAAAGTTGGACAAAGATGCAACATTAAATTTTTCATGTCACATAGAGGGTTTTATAATGCAGAACATCAAGAGCAAGGAGTGAGTGAAAAATACAAAGCTTATTTATATATATATATATGAATATATATATATATATGCATCTGATTTACTCTTTCTTCTCTTCCTTCTTCTCTTCTTTCTTCTCTTCCTTCTTCTTCTCTTCCTTTGGCTTTGGTTTGCCTTGCTTAGGCTTCAAGAAGCAGAAACATGAGCAACAAGGGCACTGAAACAAGAACTTCATCTCTTTTGCCTTTCAAAAATCTTCTCCAAAAGAATAATAATAATAATGCAAACTTGCGTATATTTATGTATTCAGAAGATTTGGCTCTGCATTCCCTTTTTATTCAATAATGTTAACCATACTTTTTGCAAAATAAAAAATATATATATATAATATAACATAAAATAAACTGTACACACAAATTATGTATATATATGTGTGTGTGTATATATAAAAATAAAATACATGCCCCATTGGATGCCTTTTTTTCAATCACTTTCAAAGCTTAAATCATGCCAGCTTTTGGTGGGGCTGCCTGAAATCAGCCATGAAGAAAATACACTAAAAATTTGCTCTCCCAAAGGAAAAGATGGGCTGCTTTTGAATTTATTGGCTCACTTATTGGAAAGATTCTAAAGCTGGCAAGCAATAATGGAGTCACCTCTTAAAGTTAAAACTTTTTTACATTTTTACATGTACAATTTACATTGGGTCCATCTAGAAATTCACATGAGAATCTAATCAATAAAAGATTAGATCTCATGAATTTCTTAGCCAAGGAGTAGTGATGGGTAAAAAGAGTCGGATCAGTTGTCTCATTGATTTTTCCTTCATTTTTTATTTATCATAACATCTAAATTTAACAACCTAACAATATAATTAATAGGTGTTAAAAACTGAAAATATTAATGCTTAAACAATTCACTTAAATATAAAAATGTCATTACAAAGAATAATCATTAAAACAGAAAAATAAGACGACGTATCTGAACTCTCGGGAAAATGTGAATGGAGGAATTTATTAGTAAGGCCTTATAGTTTTTTCATTATTTTAACTCAATAGAATTTAAATTTAAAAATAAAAAAATAAAAATAAAAATAAAAAAAGGAGTTTAAGAACCATATTTGATTCAAGTTGTTATGATTGATCGGGGATAAACAAAAAAATCATAGAAGTTTTTTCTTTGAGCTCTTTCTCTGTAATCTTTTTTGCCTTTTTTTTTTTTTTTTCTCCCTCGGATGGAGACCACGATTACACTTACAATAATTAATTTTGTTTATTCAAGAATCCAAGTGGATATGTTAGAGATTATGAAAGTTCAAATTCCTATTAATTTCTTGAAAATCTATATTTCTCTAGCTTATATTAGCACAAAACTTTTTAACGAATTATTTCAACAGAAATTCGGGGAGAAAATTAAGAAAACAACATTTTAAATAGGTCTATTTATATTTTTCTTTCCTCTTATTTAGATTTTTAACCTTCTATACTTATCTAATTGAAATAGAAATACTCAAGTTACTTTAGACGATGAATAATTTAAAGACGATCTTTCGAGAGACAATCTTACAAATTACCCAAATTACGTAACATGTTTTTTTCAAAACCCAAAACAATACATAAAAATCATGACAAATAGATATCTCAAGATGCCGTCACAACAAAGATGAGATATCCCGATAATTTTTCTTGGCAAAAACGTAAAATAAAATGAACAATGAAAACATGTTTACCCACCTTTTTTCTTTTTGTTTTTAAATAAGAAAATCATGGTACTCGAATATTATAATAATTGTCATCCTTTCTAGTACTATAGGATAGGGGGACCTATAGCCCTACTCTATAGTAAAGAATTTCAATGATGTCGTTTATGAATTTGCAAACAACTTGAGTTTTTTTTTTTTTTTTTTTTTTTTTAATATTATTTTATTGTGCTTAAATTTATCTCTATGGCCTCCACTGCTAACTGCTCCACCACTTTCAAGTAAAGGGAAACAAAGCCATGTGATTTGCCAATCCTCAACACTCACTTGTTTGGCTGTATTTGCAACCAACCAGGGGTAAGAATGTCATAATATTTTGGGCAATGACAAAACCTTAAAAAAATAAAAATAAAAATAAAAATAAAAACTTTACAATAGAAAATGTCCTTTTTCATTATTGTAAGAAGAATTCTTTTAACTATTGGATTAACTTGAATTGTTTAATCTATGACAAAGAACAATTTTTTTTCACGTACTGTAAATTTTTAACATGTACACTTATAAATCAAGATTATTAGAAAAATTAATCTATCGATTAAAATAATGATAAAAAAACAAAAAATAAAATAAGGTTTCGATGGTAGTAGTTTTTGCTTAGGCAATCAATTCAACTTAAAATATATATATATATATATATATATATATAAAATCAAGTGAGTTTAACTTGTTTAATTGGAATAAAATCAATTGTCTACTCAGATTGTTTGACTCTTACTTAGTAATTATCCTTTATTTGGTGGGAATTTAATATAAGAAGGATATGGACATAGAGGGACTGAAGTGAAAAATGCATATATTTGGAACAAGAGCTATATAAAGAACAAATTTCAAAGGGAGCAAATTTGTAGAGTCCGTGGAAGTTCTTCCCTTCCAATTTGGAGAGAGTTAATTAAGACTTTAGTAATGAGACCTATACGTGCTCTTCTATCGCGTTTTCTTAACTTGCGTTTGGTGTGAAAGTTAAAGTTGAGTTTTTTGGGACAAGTAAAAATTTATTGTTTTTTCAAAAAAGGAAAAAAAAGAATTGAAATATTTTAGTTTGAACCTGAACACTAGATGGGAGCTTATATTTATGTCCATTTGACATCCCATCCTGAAATAAAAAGAAATTCATTTTGAGATGAGAATATAAAATGAATAGATTTTTTGAATTATAAAAATTTAAAAAAAAAAAAAAAAAAGTCTAATGCGAACTTCAAAAAAGTGTGTATATATATATATATGGATTTCAAATGGTGTGGAAACGTAGTCTCGGGTAAAAATAAGTATTAATTGCGCAAATTACACATCAAATAGTGTTTTCAAAAAAGTTCAACTCAATTTCTATGATTCCTTAAAATTGAATACTCTTTTCATCAAGAAACTTCCAATAATAACAAAATGTCTTTCCTTCTCCCACCCTCATGAATGATTCTAGCCAACAAAAACAGAAGCTTTTGTTAGGCAGCACAGAACCTCTGACACATAGTGACTCGACTTCTAGTTCGAAACAACTTGGAGGAGGTCGAGACTCGCAAAATGTGATTTAGATTTGACAGCATCGACGTGACCGAGCTCAAACACTACACGAACATTCAGGATGATAAAACTATTGAGAAGCCGAACCTAGAGTCCGATTCGACTTTGAAGAACAATTCCAGCTTGAAAATCGACTCGAGAGGTTTGATCCTAGACCAAGAACTTCCCCTAAAGTTTACTTGCTTCCTACGTTTTGAGGTGAAGGCACTACAAACCTCTCATCATTTTACGTTTAGAGGTGAAATACTATCCTAGCTATACTTAAACAGGACTTCACATCTTCTTACGGGTTCTAGATCGGCCTAACAATGGCAGGAAAGTTCTTATCTATGATAAAAAAAAATAATCAAAATATAATATTTTCTTAATCAAAACACAAATAGGCTACTCAAATATCACCCAAAAGAACTAGAGTAATGATTCAAGCATCTAAGAATCATATAATTCTCGATTGATTCACTAATCGTCGATGATATTTAGAGGCGCTAGATTGATAATGTGACATTACCATTCTGTAACACACCTAATTAAGTAATTAAGCACCTTTTCTGCTAACAGACTAGTCTTTTGAGGTGCAACGATTTAAGTATACAACACAATTAAAGATGAGAAAGTCAGAGCCTAGATGATGTTTTCACTCGCTCGGTAGTTTTACCTTTACTATAGTCATATACCCCAACTCCTCGTTTTCTTCCGAGGTGACCTGCATCAACGTACTGGACAAGGAGAGGGCAAGGTGTGTACTTACTGTCTCCCAAACCAGCGTGAAGAACTCTCATGATTGACAAGCAGACATCCAATCCGATGAAATCAGCGAGCTCCAGAGGACCCATTGGATGATTTGTTCCCAGCTTCATGCCCGTATCGATGTCCTCCTTTGTTGCTACACCTGTGTACAGCGCGAAAAATGCTTCGTTTATCATTGGCATCAGAATCCTGTTCACGATGAAGCCCGAGAAGTCCTGAGAGCATATCACTATCTTGCCAAACCTGAAAATTGGACGGTGAGAAGTTAAATGATAATATATGACGATTACGATCCTGTGTTCTAATTACAAGCAAGCCACACGGTGACTTGAAAGGTGAAGATCTTAAGCTTTCTCTGTCTCTCCTCCAAACGTGCACATTAAAAACACGCTTGATGGTCAAGACGCAGATTTTTGCACCACAAAAGTCCTTCAACTTGTGGGTAGAAAGGCTTTTGCGGCAGATCTCACTCATAAAAGAAAGACGCAAATATATCTATAACGAATGTAAATCAGCCCATTTTTGCTCCAGAAATATCACAACACACCCTTCTCTCTCTCAGATGTGAACTTTATATCTCTTCTCTGTCTCAAATGTAAACTTAAGATAAAGAGAAACATTTTAACCGTGCCTGGTAAGGCTGCAGAATGTAATCCTAGCAAAACAGGCAACCAAGTATTTCATCTATCTTTATAGTGGTATATAAGATATTTGAGTCAAATTCAATCACCTCTCGGCCAAGGCTTTTGTTGCGTTAAACGTCTCATCTGATGTATCGGCACCTCGTATGATCTCAACTAGCTTCATAATAGGAGGGGGATTCATAAAATGCATGCCAATAACCTGCGAAAAAAAAAATGTTTTTTAATTTGTAGTGAATATATTTTTGTAGAGTTTCCCTAACCAGTACACCTAAACTGTAAAGGGTGTAACTCCGAGTATAACCTGGCTTGGCCTGGTAGTTGCTGATGCCAGGCGAGTGATGGATATGGAACTTGTATTAGAAGCCAAAATCGCAGAACGTTTCGTTATCTTGTCAAGTTCACTAAATAACTTCTTCTTCACATCTTCAGATTCCACAATAGCTTCAATGACAACATCTGCCGAACATAGGTCCTCCAAATTTGAGGTACACTGCAGAAGTCTCAAAGCGTTTGTGCCAACAGCCTGTCGTGTGGAACGAGTTTAGAAATAAAACTTTTCCCGAGAAGATAAAATGTTGCCCTTAACTTTAAACAAAAAGCGCCACAAATGGTGTGATTTGATACTGTTGAGAACTTGGCCTAATACAACATCGATCTGTTAGCTGCCATGTTTATCGAAATCAGAGAGTACAGTTCATGAATCTTGGATATACTTTCTTGTTCTTGAGAGCCAGTCAGCACATAGAAAAGGGTCTCTATATAGTCGACGATACTCTGTTGTACGGGAAATTGAGAGAGTTTCAATTTTATTCTTGGAATGCTTTTGGTGTGAGGAAAACAGACAGATTATTAGTTGAGATCTCTTGAACTGCTGAGTTTGATTAGGTGTAATTTTCTCCGAGTGAATAAAAAGATTCTTCGTCAGTTTTATCCACTAAAGTAGGCACACAAGGCCAAACCACATAAATTCTATTGTCTTGTTCTTATTCTCAGCCTATTCTCCTTTCTTCATCAGTGTTTTGGTTATTTGGGTAAAAACAGATTTCTGAGTTTGTTCTTAGTTCTTGAAAAATCAATTTGCACGCAACGTGCTCGATCAATTGTCTGAAAGAGTTCAGCTCCAATATATTCGGCCATGGTCAAACTGCAAGACCATCTCCAATATATGTATCCATGCTAATGCTGTATTTGTTACCAAAAAAGATAAAAAGTGAAAAATAGCATCATCCTATTCTGTACTCCCATGTGAAATGCTATTTCTTCGGTTATATATACTTTTTGACAACGAAACTATTGCAATGACTATATCACAAATTCAAGACAACAATTATTAAGAATCACATGTTAAACATTGCGTCAGCTATATTAATAAAAGATAACACTGCTGTTAACAGTACTTTTTTCACCTAAAAACCAAATATGAGAATTTGCAATTGCAAATAACACAGAATTTTAGAAACTAGTATTGGCTGAAGTTGAACAAAGTACAAATCAAAGTTTGGTCCTACCCCGAAATTATCTACAACCAAACAACTCATCAAAACAAAAGGCATGATTTTGATCCATGCCCAGATAGTAGTTTCGTGTCTAACAATCACAAAGGTAGAAACTAGAGAGAGAAAGAGGGGAGAGAGAGAAAGAGGGGTGACCTGAGAGAGATGACCTTTGGATACGAGACGGTGGATGGAGTTGGAGATGGAGGAGGAAGCTCGGGAGAGCGCAGTTGGGTCGGAGTCGAGGAGCCAAACGTGGAGGCCATGGACGGCGGCGAGTTGGGCGATTCCGGAGCCCATTTGGCCGCCGCCCACGACTCCGATGCTCTTCATCTTTACCTTTTTCTCTTAAGTCTCAACCCAACTGTGATCGGAAAGGGTCTCGTTTGAACAAGCTTTCCAAACTGGTTCCAATGTTCACCAGAACACGAACTTTAATTTATTTAAGTTTAATTTTATATTGTATTAATCTGATATTATATTTTTATAATATAGATGATTTTTAAATTTACATCATTTAGATATTTTCCCTTAAAATATATTACTTATATAATTAAACAAATAGTTTTCAAAAAATAATAATTAAATAATATGTTTTAAAAAATTTTTGAACTAAATAGTAGAATTTATTAGATAAATAATTTATTTATATCAGATTTATCAAATATATTATTTGTTTACAATTTGTAAATATGTCATTTATATAATAAATTTATCATTTACTTTAAATATTTTAAAATCTTACTATTTGTTTTAATTATTCTCATAATAGTATTGGCCGCTATTTTGAGCTCACTTTATACCAAGACAATCTCAATATCTTTACTCACAGCACACTATATACATTAGAATATATGATATGTGGCTTCACAGGAGAGGAAACGATCTTAGCCATCAATGACTGGCTTTCGTGAGTGCACTTCTGCGTGAAAGTTTCTAGAAAAACTAGCTCACAAATGCGAGAGAAGTTATAGGACTTATAAAGAGATCGAGATCCATGTTCACTGCGACTTCTTTGTCTCAGTGTTCAATATATCCCCAACATTTTTATGCTGACAGTGCCCCCATAGAAGGCTCTGTGATATCTCCATATGTTTCACTAACTAGATCCGGGATCCCTCAAACAATACCTAATTTACATCGTAAGGTGTTACTGGGGAAGGATGGAGAAAGGGCTAATAGGATAGTGAAGCTTTACATGTCTTGGTTTACAACTTGCACATTGATTAAAATGGAAATCAATGTTAGTAGTATTACCCAAGACACGAATTTCGCATCCGTTCAGATCTCTTCAATTTTAAGGTTGTATTTCCTACTCTGATTAGGGCATGCATACCCTAGGTCTTGACAATTCCTATCATGCAAGGATCGTCGTGACATCCTACCTCGAAATATCTACCCAACGTGGTCACCAGAAGGAAGAAGTCTTCCTTTCTCACATCCTGGAAATATAAAGTTGCGGCCTATGCCCACTCACTATTTCATGAGATGACACATAGAGGCATTTTCTACTTCATGATGTAACACATGAAAGTCTCATTCATTTGTTTATTTGAGCCTGAAATGCATAGATCCTGTAAATGAACCCTTGGATAAAGCAATTATTTGTTGACATCTTGAAAATATATCATTTACCGAATAATTTTATTATTTATTTTAAAATCTTACTATTTATTTTAATTATTTTCGTATTAATAATTTTTCTTGTAAGCTACAATGTGATTACTGTAATAGCATACAACAATCAACTTACTGAACTATGAATTAAAGGAATACCACGCCTTATCACCGATGCATTGCTGCAACGACAAGAACGTCTACCTTTTTTCCTCCTTTTAGAAGTTAGAATGTCCATGCTCAATGTCCCCAATCAGAGATCTTGCCTGATCGATAAGTTGCGGAAACGTCGAATTCGTAGTGATATAAGTGGAATTGAACTCATCATTTAAGTAAAATCGGATAAAACCCTTTTTGTTCTCTTGAAAGACTCTAGGCCAGATTTTGGAAGGAAACCTAAATTCATCAAAATGTTTTATTCAAGTAAAGCATCCAGAAATTCGAAACCGAGACGGCTGTCAACAAAGATCCCTCATCAAAAAACAGTCTGACTCCAAAAAAAAGGAATGGAAAACCCAGTCGTTTGCTAACAATATGTCATCATTCCAGCTTGAGGCATGACATACAACTACCAAGCCAACTACGAAACAAGACGGTAAACTTTCTTATCAACTAAATTAAAGGGTAAAAGGCGTAAAATGGAGCAGATTTACGAATCTGCGATGGTAACTTCGACCTCAACACCGGGCTCGATTGTAATGGAGGTGATCTGCTTAACCACATCTGGCGAGCTGAAGAGGTCAATCACTCGTTTGTGGACACGGAGCTCAAATCTATCCCATGTGTTAGTACCTGCAAACAATGAACAAAGGTAAATCGATATGTCTCAACAGCTCTTTAGGGGTACGACAAAACAACACTAGTTTAATATCCCAAAAGCCACCAAACCAAAAAACTTGTGCGGGCTCGAGTTCAGACTCGGAGCACTGTTGGAACCTACAAGTCCTCGACGAGCATGAAAACTAGTAGTTATTCACTAGGTAGGTGACCAGAATTGAATTTCGTATCATGACCAAATCTCTAATATAATGACTCAAAATGTTTTATCTGACGATCTTTTAATATCCCAGAAACCGACTATACCCCCCATTAGCATGCTCGAGTTGAGGAGCAGAGCGCCCCGCCAAAACTTAACAATCTTTGAGGACCATAAAAACTAGTGACTAGTACCTATTCACCAGGTAGGTGAGGCAAGGGAACTGAACTTTCATCAATAACTGAATGCCACAAACAACAAACTAATAGACTGAGTCGAAAAAATTTAGGATCCGATACGACGATCATAAGATATCCCAAAAATTTCAAAACCCCTTAGCGGACTCAAGTTCAGAACCAGAGCAAAGCACCCGCTGAAACCTACAATCTTCGAGGACCACGAAAACCAGTAATTATTCACCCCAAGGACTTGAACATTCATGGGTAACTATAATGTAATGCCACAAACAACAAACTAAAAGTATATTTTTATAAAAAAAGAAAACAATAAAGCACAAAAGAGAATAGTAATACATAAATAGATTTATCTAAATGTACAACATCTTTATAGATAAATATATATAATTATACCTTCACCACAAGGAGACTTTCTGGTGGTGATATGTAAAACCTTGGTGGGCATTCTCACTGGTCCCTTAACCTTTAGCCTCTTGTCCTTGGCACCACGCACCAAATCAGTGCAAACTGTCAAACAGGCACAAATTCAATAAAATTCCCTAAAACATATATATATATATATGTATGTATGTATGTATGTATGTATACACGAAAAACAGT
Organism: Ficus microcarpa; assembly: GCA_025413485.1. Lineage (NCBI taxonomy): Eukaryota > Viridiplantae > Streptophyta > Magnoliopsida > Rosales > Moraceae > Ficus > Ficus microcarpa. Next base: position 28,412,531 of record CM046383.1, on the reverse strand, counting down.
TTCATAGTACATCACGAAACTAGACTATAATTGTATCCTAGTAAAACTAAAACATAACCCAATAATTGAGACATTTACAGGATATACACAAAATCAAAATACATATATATACGTATATTTATCTGAATTAAATCTTTGTCAAATGGATTTAATTCAATGACAAATAGAGACCCTTTGGAGCACAAAAAATGGGATTTCAATTTACAAGGAAAAAAAGAGAAAAGAGAAAAGAAAGAGAGACCTTTCTCGAGGTTTTTAACGTTCTTGGAAGACAGAGTAATCCGAATCTTATGGATCTGCTCTTCAGCCTCCTCCAGACCGGGCTTCGTCGGCTTCATAGCAGCGTACGCCATTGTTGTCCCCTGGTTTTCCGCTTTGCCTCTGCTCTTCTGCTGCTGCTAAAATCTGTGTCTTCGTTTTCTTCGACAGGCAGGAGTTCTCGCTATGAGTTAGGGTTTTGATAAGCTCTAAATTGGAATTTTTTATTTATTTTTGGATCGGATCGGCCTATTTATTATGGCCCAAAAAAAGAATATTTTGGGCGCGTTTAGAATTGTCCCTTGGAAAAGGAATATATAGATTATTATCGGCGTTATAACAGTATCAAGTCTTCCTGGTAATCGGGATGAGATTTTTAAGCATCGAACTAGTTGATTTTTTAAAAATTAATTATAAATTTTATTAAATTTTAAAAAAAAAATAAAAAATAAGGTAAAAATTCCAAACATACTATAATTCTTTTTTATCTCAAATGAGATAAATATAGAAAGTCAAAAATCTAAGGGAGCAAAAAACGTAAACTTGTCCATTTGAGAAGACCGTTTCACAATTTTCTTATTTATTCAAATTTAAGCTTTGTTTGGTTCAATCACTTAAAATACTCATCTCAAAATTTTTTTTGTCTTTTTTTTAAAAAATTTTTGTCTTTTTCCCAAAAAGTTTTTTGTCTTTTTTGAAAATTCAAAAAAATTTACTATTAAAACTTAAAAATCTCAACTCAAACTACTCCACCAAACGGACCATTACCATCTGAATGTGACAATTTGGGAGATCATTCGAGTATTATTGCATCGAATCCATTTGAACTCTGCAGTTTATTTATGATTGATCGTGCTATTGTGCGGTTTTCTAAGAAGAAAAATACTAAGCTATGGACATCAAGTACAATTATAATTTTTAAAGGTCAATCTATGTGATATGTAAGCAGTTATTCTTTTATTTATAGGTGTTCAAAAGATTTTCATATTAATTAATTATATTTATCAATTAAGAAAAATTTCAACTTAGTGTCCCGTGATTTGGTATTCCAAAGTCCGACGTTAAAAAACTAGTGTCCTGTCATTACTCTAAAAAAGCATAGCATCACTGATCATATCTTCCTATAAGAAATAAACTTCATTAAGGTACGATTTATTTTGAGAACCAAAGATCAATCTACACATTTTGAAAGTGGCATATTTTGTTTTTTTCTTTCTCTTATTTTGTTTGCTTTGGATTTGTAATAACAATAGTTTTAACAACAACTTGACTCTATTTTTGTTGAGTGTTTTGGTCATGCTTTTCAGAACCATTTTGAATATTAATGAGGGTACGTTTCCTTATTCACACTTTTAAAATCAATCAAGATATAGCATACATATTTTTAGAATATTAATTTATTTCCTCCTAAGTGGCCCTGCTCATATTTTCTAAAATTTAAGGGTCCGGCGTCAGAAAAACATTTGGAAACATTTTCATTTACACGTTTTCATCTTAATTTTTTGTTTTTTTGTCTGAAAAGTCATTAAAATTTATAATTAATTTTTGACAAGTTAACCAATTTTAACTTAAAATTTTCATCTCCAATTGACAAACCAAATGCAAGCTTAGATTTTTTTCTATAATGTCAAATCATGCTTTCGTCCAAATTTTTTTTTTTTTTGGTTTCAAATGGTTACCCTCCATAATCGTTAAAAATAATTTCTGCGTTATCTCCCTAATTGTTCTATTCAAATGTTATTAATTAAAATTATTAATTATGTTTTCCCTTACCAAATTTCATATGTTTTTCCACATAATTTTTACTATAAAATATTATATTTATCTTATTCAAATCTTTAATTTATTTAAATTTCATTGTAATTATTAGCAAGTAACATTAATCTTTTTATTTAATCTTTTAATTTTCACTAATTACTATTTAATTGCCAAAAAAACTATCAGTATTTTATTGACATGGTAAGTAACATTAATCTAATTGTCAAAAAAATTCTCAGTATATTATTGACATACATTTTTGGATTCGACAACTACATTAAAACATCTGACAAAGAATTACATGCCTACTTGATTTTCGATATAGCTCTTTAGATGTCTATTTATAAAGTTAATTTGGTATAAAATGTTTTCCTCTTAAACCTTTCCTTCGAGTTTATAACTAAAGGGCAGTTTGGAATAACTATTTAAGGTGAAACTTTTCATTTTTTTGGAAGCTGTTTGTTTTACGATCTTATTTCAAATTTACACATCTTTTTCTCTCTTTATGATTTTTGAAAAACTCAAATTTAAGCTCATAACTTTCTTATTTGAAGTTGAAATAAGATATTTCTTGCGTTAAACTATTCATAACAATGAAAAAAATGTAATAAGATCCATATTGTATATTGTTTTCATACACATTTCAAATTTTTATACTATTTCTTATGTTGTATTTTATTTCCAATTCACAATTTAACTAACTACATATATATGTTTGAATATTCACGCATTTTCAGTAAAAAAAAAAAAAAAAAAAAAATTCCAAAGCTCCTACTCTAATTGTTGTTCCAAATGGGTCATAAAACAGAAGGTATATAGCATTACCCCCCAAACTTGTCATTATTTTGCAACTTTCCCATTAAACTCAAATTTTGTAATTTACTCCCATGAACTTGTTAAATTGTTCATACGTACCCATTTAGTTCATATTCAAAATTGAAGGTTTAAATTTTGAAGATTTGCATTAATGTTTATATTACATTTGGAAATTTTTAGTTAGATATCTTCACATTAGACTTTTATAGGCTTTTTGTAATTTAATAGAAATTAATGGGAAATCATACCATACTAGCATATTTTTTATACTTATTTTTAATATATAGCAAATTTTGTTATTCTTGTTAAATTATAGCATATTCACATTTTTGAAGATGTTAAATTCATGTTTTACCCCTAATATTGATTTTCTATATTATTTTCTTATACAATCATTATGTTTTTCTCTCTTCTTTCTCTTTCTCTCTCCTCTCTCTCCCTTCTCTCTCTTTCCCTTCTCTTTCTCTTGATGTCCTATGTCTCTCTTCTCTCCTCCATCTCTTTCTCTCTCCTCGTTGATCGGAGAAGACGTGTGAAATCGTCAACAACGTCATGATCGCCGGAGTTCTCTGAGTGATGGTCAACGGCCTCCCCCCTCCCCCGCACGATCACTAGCCATGAAATTGCGATGAAATGAATCATGAGAATCAGTAGGTGGAAAATTGAAATTCTCGCTCCCTCTCTCTTGCATTTGATTCTTTGGGTTTCGTTGGTTTTTAATTTCTATAGGTCTCCATTGTCGTGGCTTTTGTTGGTTTTCTTCTTCGATCTTCGGTGAAAAGGGGGCTACAATAGCATGGGTTTTCTACTTCGATCTCCAACGGAACCGGTGTTGCGACGATGACCTAGTTGTTACAATGTTGCCTCCTTCGCATGGTCGTCGATGGCAGTGTGCAGCGAGCAACGGTGACCTCGGGTTAGGGTTAGGTTGATTTAAGGCTAATTTGGGGTTATTTTGTTATATTAACTAAGTCCATGGAGTTTTTGCAAATATTAAAGAATCATGGTGTTAGTTGGTAAAAAAAAAAATATAATAATTAAAGGTATTAAAGGTACTAATAGAAATTGACAAAAATTTTAAAAAAAAAACCCAAATAAATTTTGGATTTACCAAAAAAAAAAACCTAAAAACAAAGTAAACATCAAGATTTTCTAGTAAATATTGAGTGAATATTGATATTTACTAATAAATATTAGATTTATTAAAGTAAATATTAGAGAAATATTGGATTTACATGATAAAATTTAAATTTATCATATAAATAAAAAAATTACAAACAAAATAATTATCAGATTTATTAATAAATACTAATATTTACTAATACATACTGGTACTTATTAACTATGTAAAATTTAACAAATATTGTATAAATAAAATAAATCCAAGAATTTACTGATAAATCTAGATTTTTACTAATAAATCTAATACACATTAACCACTTAAATCCAAGTAAATGATGGGATTTACCTCATTAAATGCTAGTAAACACCATTGTTTACAGTTAAATTTTATATTAATATTAGATTTATTAATAAAATAAATTAGATAAATATCATTATTTAGGAAAATACCATTATTTATAGGTAAATGTCATTTTTTTTATAGTTTTCTATCCAACGAGTAAATATCACGTAAATACTATTATTTATAGATAAATATCATTATTTACTATTTTCTATTTAACAAGTAAATAAGACATTTATCGAGTAAATATGAGATTAAGTGATAAATAAATAAGGTTAATACAATTATTTATAAGTAAATATCTTTATTTTCTTTTGTAATGTACAAGCTAATAGGTTGATATTAAATATCTACAAATTAAAAACTGTTATAGTAATTTTTACTATTTACATTTTATTTTCTAAATTTTTGAATATTAAAATAAAATCCCAGGGCTCAACCCTGGACAGGCGGTGGAAACTACCAAGCTGGAGTACTGTAGGGCCAGAGGGAATTTTTGGTGGAGCGGTGAAATGCGTAGAGATCAGAAAGAACACCAACGACGAAAGCACTCTGCTGGGCCGACACTGACACTGAGAGACAAAAGCTAGGGGAGCGAATGTGATATATCCTCATATATTTTTCTTCGTGATGATAAATGACCTACTTAACTCAATTGTTAGAGTATTACTTTCATACAGCGAGAGTCATTGGTTCAAATCCAATAGTAGGTAGAACTTGTTAAATAACAACCTCCCCAAATTAAATCACAAATCAAATCCAAATCCTAACCCTAACTCTAACCCTAAACCTAACTCCCAAACAGGCTGGCCACCACCTAATTCCAGCTACTGGTGTCACCCATGGAGTCCCCATAGGGTTCAGTCATGGAGACAAATTAGATGGAATCGTAGGATCACCGAAGATTTCAAGCCAATGGCAACGAGAACTCATCGGATTTCATCGCGATTCCTTTTGTTGTGAGGATTTATCTTTCACGGCCAACCATTGCGACCTCCACCGGATTGCGAGCTTCCATCACGACCTCAAAATCACAATCTCCATGTGAGATCCGTCACCATCTTCTATGGAATTGTGATCTCCTCAGCGAGATCCGTGACAACCTAGAGTCGGAAGATCACGACGCCAGCGAGGTTCCGGTTCATGTTGCCATCCTGATCCCGGCATAAGTACCGTTACTATCTTGTTTTGATTTCCTGCGACAGGGAGAGAGATATAGAAGTTCAGAGGGGAGAGATACGGAAGAGAGAGGAGAGAGTTACTCAAGAGCATTTTGGATTTTTAATCTTGTTATCTGTATTAATTATGCTATTGAATAATAATATTTTAAATTCTACTATTATTTTAAAATCATATATTGTCTTATACTATTTTGTATATTCTCCCGAAATTAATTCATACAGGACATATTATAGTAATTTAGAAGGTACACATGTCAATATCGTCAAAATTAAAATTTAAAAGATAAGTCATCAAAATTTGATAAGTTTTGGGATATCAATACTAAATATCTTTAAATTAAACAAATTGTTTGTTGTTGCGTCGTTTCCTGTAATAGTAGGGTTGTTGCGTCGTTTATTGTTCACTATTTAAAAAAATAAAAAAAATAAAAAGGGGATTGGAGGTTCTTCTACTCCCAAACGTATCCCGACTCCCCTCAATGTCTCTCTCTTGTTATAGGTGTGCATCCCTTGGCTTGCCACCTCCATAACAATATGTAAACATATAATTTTCTTTTTTTTTTTTTAAGGAAAATATGTAACCATAGAATTTAATATACATACAAATTGGTAATTATTAAAAAAATAAAGAAAAAGAAAAAAGAGAGAGTCATGGTTATGGCAAGTAGAGCCATAATAAAGAAAACCTTTCCTCAACTCTACGCTTCCAGTTCTTTAGTACTCTCCTCCACTGCTTGTTTCTCAACTGCCTATGAATTTGCCGAGGTAATTATTTAATTAATACAAGAAATTATTGGAAATGAATTATTTATTTTTTTTAAGGTCAAGGAATTGTCTCATCTATATTAAAATTTTTCAGGGGAGCAATAATATTGATAATGCAGTGAAAGAAGGGCTGCAGGAGGCGAAGCATCAAGGGCTGAGCATGCCAGAAGACGCGGCAAGGAGCGGAGCGGGTGAAGGCGGCGGAGAAGGCGCAGATGCGGCCGGAAAAACTGCCGAGGAGACCTTGGAGAAGATCAAGGATAAGGCAGCTTATAATGAAAATGGTCCAAAAAGAAATTATAATGATGAATCTTAATATACTAGTTCATCAGATAATGATGAGGATGATGAGTGAATTAGGAAGTTGAATAAATATTTGTATCATTTATTTAAAATTCCACGGAATTGTAAAAATACTTTGTTTCTACATTTATAAAGCGTACGTTTTGTTAATTAATGGTATAATTAACCTTATAATAAAATTTATACATGTTGAATGTGATATTTTTCATATCATGTGCCTGAAATTGTGTAAAAATAGTGCAACCACTAGCTTCATATTTGAAGTGTTAAAATTCACCAGGGTCGGATCCTCTCTTTAATTTTTATGTAGTGTTTAACTAAAAATTGTTGAGATTTGTATGAATAAAAGTTTAACATTACTCTCTTACTATGTGGATATACTATATCTATATATCTCTTCCGAGTACATATGATATAGGAGAAGGTAAGTGAGATCTATCGAATTGATTTCATATTAAATGAGCGACTGTACTGTGATTGTTCGGGAAACAACTGTACTGTGATTGTTCGGGAGAGATGGCTTCATGTGAAATAAGTAAGGAAAAAAAATTAACCAATTGAAGATTAAATTGCAATATTATTATTTTTATTTTCGTAAAAATGATCCTATCAGGTTTATCGTCTTGAATTCTAATTATAAATTGCAATTGAGAATTTTTTTTAATTTTAAATTGCAATTGAGAATTTAAAATAAATGAGTGTTTGAGTGAGAAACAAATATAAAACAGATTTTGAAGAGGTAAAAATTTGGTTTAGATTTAAAATGAATTGAAATTTTTGAATTTAAAATGATGCTTTAGAAAAACACTAAAAATAATTGCAGCATAGAATGGTAAACATTTATCATTGCTGGTCCCTCGCTCACTGATTCAATGATATGTAGCTTTCTTCATTCATTTATTTCTGGTCCATATATAATCAAAAATCTGTAGAATTGTTATTCTAGACAGCCAAAAGAAAAATATAGGGAAAAAATTTTCTTTATCGCTACACCAACTTAATCTGTTTGTGATATTTACTAATATTCTTTCAGATGGATTTTTGCTGAGATTTCCAAACAGACTTGTTATTGCAATAGAATTGTATTTTATATTTATTATTATTATTATTATTATTATGTTCTTTTTTTATTATTTTTTCATTCAAGAGTCGGCAAATTAACGCAGTACCCCAAGTGAACAAGTGTTGAACAGCAAAATGACCAAAAATGAGTCTGTTGGGATCTATAGGTGCCCTAAGGATAGAAAATCTTAGGGATTTTCTGTAAATATGACATTTTGATATTAATAAGAGGAAATTATTCATGTTTAATAAGTTGTGTCCTATTTACTTTCATTTGTTGATTGTATAATTATTTTGAGCAAACATAAAATACTCCTAGGCTGTTGGTAATATATCGAATTACCATATGTATACGGGGTATGCATAGAAGACGTGGTAATTCGATAACAGTCTAAATAAATAGTCCGCAATCAACGGAATAAGATTTGGGGATCTTATTCATGATAAGATTGTAAAGGTTGTCTACTTCCTTGGAGGGATGGTTTGTCTTGACCATCGGATAGGTTCCGAGTAGAAACTTTAATGTATACCAGTATTGAGGTATGACATTGGACTGGACCTAAAGTGTTAATTGATTCGGTTTAATAATTCCGTTTATAAGAATCAATGATACTTTGATTATCATCCTGCATTAATCTTAATCCTGAAATGATTACTAGAGTTCGCATCCATGACTTATGTACTTTGATGCACTAAAGGTGAGACACTGTTAATTCATGGTCAACATACTTGTGTTTTGGGTGCATGACTTATGGATGGAGAAATCAAGATTCATAGATACGGAATCCATAGCTATCTTAATGATAGTAAATGTTATCTACTTAAAGGTATTATTCGGGGATTGAAAGATAGTATAACAAGATCTTGGCCATCGGTTTACTTTGTGTTCTCTGGTGGTTTTCCAATTGTATGGTTTTACAATTGGTGGTTCTTTCAATGGAGAATAATTGAACTTTAAGTTAAAATGATTGAAAAGGTAAAACGGAAAAAGTCCTTAATTCAATCATGGATAACATATGGGGATTAAGCAAGCGATGAATAAATCATGGAAGAAGCACTACGTGAGAGAGCTTTCGTAATACGGTATGTAAACAGGAGTTCAGCTTCAAACTTTTAGTGGAATAGTTTTGAAGTTGATAATTGATGGATAATTAATCTGGGATTAATTTTTCACAATTATAGGAGCCTCTTTACATATTTCCATCGGGTCCCTCTATTAGCTCATATAGTTCCACGAAGCGTCTCGGGATTTGTTCCTAATGAGATCGGTAAATTGTAAATGGAATTTTGTAATGTCTATTAAGACATGGTACTCTCTAACATGCAATCCAGAAAGGATTGGACATGTGAAATTTGTAGACAAATAATTTGTCAACATTTGATTGGTTAATTTGAATTTTGAAAATAAGATTGTATTTGAATTTTGAAAAACAAAATTTTTCTCTCCTAATTAAAAGTGGTGCACGTTTTTTAATTGTATGGAGGGAAGAAAATTTTGTTTCAAAATTATTTAAATATATTCCTAACATTTAATTATTAATTGGTTTAAATAATGGAGATTATTTCATGAATTTTTCTTTCCTAATTAAAGAGGTGCATGGTTTTTGTGAGAAAAGAAAATTTGAAATATTTCATTAATTTAAATTAATTAATATGGATAATGTTTATGGAAAATATTTATTCAAATATGTGAATCCTATTTAAATTCGAAAAGGTTTAAAAGAAGTTTGAATCTAGATAGGACTAGGATCTTTTGACTAGTCTAGATTCTTGATTTAAAATTTAAACCACCAATCAAGATTTCTCTCACTTTGTGGCCGAATTTTAAAGGGGATTTCCTCTTGAAATTTGTTTTTAGGTTCAATGAATCTAGCCCTAAAGTTGTATGATCTTTTGGTTCAAGATTTATCCGGAAAATAATTATTAATTATTTTTCAAGTAGGAGATAAATTTTGAAAAGGATTGTAATACTATATAAAGGCTACGAGTTCTTGAAAAACCAATTTTTGATAATTTTAAAGGGGAAAAATGTTTTTTTAATAATAAAAAAAAAAAATTTTCTTCCACATCAAAAATTCGGCTTTCTTGTGAGAGAGAAAAAGAAAGAAAATTCCATTGAATCAAAACTGCGAGAAAGGTTAAACCGAGTGATTATTTTCATAGGAGGTTAACCGGTTTCTGTTTTGTAGTTTTGAAGAAAGAAGTTGGATCAAATTCTCAACGAGGATCATCGGAATTGAGAAGGAGGGATCTAGACTTCGGAAAGAAATACCGGTCGCTTGGATTCATAGAACGTGTGCCCACACACACTTTGAGACGTGGAACTCGAGAATAGTAGAGAAGACACGTTGGTCAAACGCTCTAGCAATTCCGGAATCCAAGAAATAAGGTACGCGTGATCATGAATTAATTTATTGTTATATGCATCATGAGCTTCTTTTCCGGAAACGGCATAAAATTTTTAAAACTTCCGCTGCGCCGTAACTCCAATACCGGATCCGTTTTTTCCAACAGAGTCGTCAGTCTGACAACACGTAAGAACCTCAGGACGTGTCAATACCTTCATGACGTGTCAATTGGACTGTTAACGTGTCACCTTTTTTTGTTGACACGTAAGAATAATTAATAAATGCGAGGATAAGTGTTTTTTTTTTTTTTCCCCTTTCTCTGGGGTACAATTTCTGATCAGAGTGTTAACTAATTGATCACAAATTTAATGGTAGATCACACCGTTATAAAGAGGAGATTGTCTTATTAAAAAGAAAGAAAAGAAAAGAAAGAAAAGAAAAGAAAAAGATATGGAGGTTTTAGGAAAGAGAGCTATTTTGAGTGCTTCCAAATCTTTGTTGATCAAAGGCCGATTAGGCTTTGCTAAATCCAGTACTTGCTTGTCTTCCGCTGCTTATTATTATCGGGTAGAGGTAATATTAAATATGAAATTATCGTTAAATTATGTTTATAATTTTACTTGTTATTATACCGTTTTCTTTATATAATCAAATTTTGAATTTACAACGTTGGTAACTAGCTAGATATAAAATTTGTGTTTGGAAATACAAATTTACCGTATATATGATTTCAGTGATAGCATTTTTACCATGGGTGAAGGTGCTCGTAGGTATCCACTCCTTATGTAACGGGTATGTAGATAGTATATTAGTGCGAAGGTGGATATGAGGGTTAAGATTAACCACCCCCGTGGGTACGAGGCGGGGGTGGAGGAAACTCCTCCATACTCGCACCTATCGTACTTTTATTCTCTTATAATAGAAGAGGATTAAAGTTAATGTTTTAATGTTTTAATTTACTTTATAAATTTAGTTTTATAGATTTCTGAAGTTTGGATTCATTTTAATATTTCAATTTCATTTTCAATTAAATTTATATTGTTAATTTACTTTATAATTTTAGTTTCAATTTCATTAACCACCCCAGCGGGTGCGAGGCGGGGGTGGAGGAAACTCCTCCATACTCGCACCTACCGCACATATATTCTCTTATAATAGAAGAAGATTAAAGTTAATGTTTTAATGTTTTAATTTACTTTATAAATTTAGTTTTATAGATTTCTGAAGTTTGGATTCATTTTAATATTTCAATTTCATTTTCAATTATGATTATTTTGTTAAAATTTATGAAAACTTTAATAGAAGTTATTTTAAATTTTTTTTCATAATTCTTGATAAGTAAATGGGTAGGGTATGGATATCATCCCGAGCAGGTATTATCTATTCTGTATTCGCATTAAATTAGATGGGTACAGAAACATGTTTGGGGGTGAAAAGGAAGGTGGATTTAAGGTTGGGAGAGGCGAGGCGTACTTATGCCCGCCCCTCCCCATTTCCATCCCTATTTCAGTGGAATCCCAGAAAACAATCTCATATTTGTACAAGAATAGTGAGAGAGAGAGGGAAAATTAAAGAGAGAGAGAGAGTTGCGATTAATAGTGGTTTTCTTATTTTAGTGATTATTAATAATTAATTTCTTTCTAGACTTTAATGAATTTGAATATTATTTAGACTTTACAGTACTGTTTGTATGTTTTAATTTGTTTTGATCTCAGTGGTTTTGGTAACCAGCTGTGACATTAAATATTTTTTTACTTTAAAGAAGTAGGGGTTTTTTTTTTTTTTTTTTAAGATTCTGTTGTTTCTCATATATATATATATATAGATACATGTATTTATATAGTGGTCCATTCATATGGAACCTCAAGAGCAAATCCTTATTGTGGATTTGAACTATTCATCTTATAGTAGAATTATCTTATAGTAGAATTAAAGGTAAAATTATCACTTAATTATGCCTATCATCATTAAAATCTTATTTTTGAAAACAATAAAATAAAAGTTATATTTTAAATAAACGAATTTATGTCTTCATTGATTCAAATATAAATGATTATATCCCATACTTGTTAAGTTGTCTATTTATTTGATACTTGTTAAGTAATCTATTTATTTATTTATTTTTATTCTTTTGTTATTGTAGGGATTAAGTGGCTATGAAGGAATTATTAGAAGAGGACATGAAGATCACGACCATCATGATCACAAGAATGTCGAAAACATGAGTGGTGTGACCGGCTTCGCCGCCGACACGGCGGTAAGAGGAACGTTAGGAGCGACAAAGATGGCCGAGAACCTCTCGGCGACAAGGCGAAGGAGACGAATGGACAAAGCGTGGGACTCTGCTAAGAACAGAACTCAGAATGTCCAAGACACGCTTGTCGCCGCCGCCGACGAGAATGTCGTCGACACGACGGAGTACAGATCCATCGAGGACCTGAAGAACTCTTAAGAGGCCAATGTTCGTGTTCAATCCAAGAAACGTAGAATAATTAAAACGAAACGTTTCTTTCCTTTTTTTTTTTTTTTTTTTCTCTTTTCCAATTAGGAGTGTTGCAAGGAATTGATCATAGTGGGGGGGAGTTTCAAGTTTGCTAATATGTCCTCCAGAGAATCATGGTGTATTAATTGTTTTGTTTTTTTTGTTTTTAAATGGTTTTGGGTTTAGATAATATCTTTCTACTTTTAAGGAGGTTAATTTGTTTTTTGTTTTAATTTTTTAATGGTTTTGGGTTTAGATAGTATCTTTCTACTTTTAAGGAGGTTAAATAATCAATCATTTTACAGAAACAATTTCATCATCATTTCTGAAATATGTTTGTTTCTGTCTTCTTCTTCTGTTCAAGATATGTTTATTTCTATAAATATTCTTATTGAGAAGATCATAATGGGTCCATCTCAACGATCTTTTTTTTTTTTTAAATGTAATTAAACATTATTTCAAAAACATCTTGTTTGTTAGTATATGATTTTCTTGTCGATCAGTGTTCTAATTACACTAGCTAGTTGAGAATCGATTATATACAATTACACATATATAGCTCATTTATAGGAAAAAAAAAAAAAGAAAAAAAAGAAAAAGCATGTCATTGCCGTCGAGTAATTCTAAACAACCAGAGTACTACTCTTTGTGAAACAAGAAAATAGAGCACATCTCAATTGAGATTGTGTTCTCTTTATTTCGTATCGGGTTATTTAGTATTGTTTTATTATTATAACATTTTTTTTATTTCGTATCTCGAGATTCATTAGTCGGGTTATTTAGTATTGTTTTATTATTAAAACATTTTTTTCTCTTTATTTCACATCTCGAGATTCTCGCTTTTTTTTTTATTTTGCATCTCGAGATTCATAAATCGGGTTGTTTAGTATTGTTCTATTATTATAATTTTTTTTGGTCTCTTTATTTCGCATCTCGAGATTCTTGAATCGGGTTGTTTAGCTTTGTTTTATTATTATAACACATTTTTCACCTATTATAAATGCATGTGAATCTAAATCAAGTTAATTTGTGAAATAAGAAAATAGAGACCACATCTCAATAGGGACATTCTGTGTATTTCACTCAACCTCAAGACTCTCAAGTCGGATTGTTTAGCATCTTTTTATTACTATTACACATTTTTCACCCATTAAAGAATGTGTGTGACAACCTGAATATGGTTGTTTGTTTGGTTTTTTTTTTTTTTTTTTTCCGTCGTCGTCATCGCACTATCAACACCATTGAGGATGGATCATAATACACCCAATCACTTAGACTACAGAGAAGGCTGTGGTCGTATGGATCGAGGAGTCGGGTTGTGAAATAAGAAAGTGGACTCTACATCCCCCTTTATTTCACAATCGGATTCTCATGAGTCGGGTTAATTAATACTTTTTTATTGGCAAGATTGTGGACCAAGGAATTTGTGAAACAAGAAAATTGACCCTACAATATTCCACCTTCATTTTACAGCCACATTCTAATTCTGAGTCGGATTCTTTAGTATTTTTATGTCATGATCATCATGCATTTTCCACCCGTTACAAAATGCACACGTGTCGTGTCGTGCTGTGTAAGTAAGTTGGCCCGGCCAAAATTTACACAGTGCTATACTACCTGCTAAACTTTGATATACATATATTTACCTTTGAACAAACATAGGATGCAAACTAGCCGACAATCTTAATCTTACCAAGTCTATCCCCACTACAGAAAGTTGCCTGTAGTAAAATGAAAAAAACAAAAAAAACAAAGAAACAAAAGAAAAAGAGAAGAAAAAGGTGCCAATTATGTTGTCGGACTTGCACGTGAAAGAAAATATTGCAGTGGAGGAATCGGATACCAAGTCTATCTTTGCTCCCAAAAATTGATAGATAAAAAATAATAATAATAATAATAAATGCTCCGTTTGGTTCACCAGTTTGAGTTGGAAATTTTAAGTTTCAATAATAATTTTTGTTAACTTTTCAGAAAAGACAAAAAAACTTTTTCAGAAAAGACAAAAAACTTTTTCAGAAAAAGACAAAAACTGATATGAAAATTTTAGATTCGAATTGACGAACTAAACGAGCACAAAGTGTAAATAAATAAAAATCTTTGCTTTGAATAAAGAGACAACAAAAATAAAATGCAAAGTCAAAAGAAGTTCATGATCATCAAGAAAGAACCAAATGATTATATCTCAAGCGGGGGTGAAAATGATTTTATTGCATGTTCACTAAAATAGAAGAGGTCATGATATGTCTAAGAATTGACATATTTATTATTTCAATGGAATGTCCATGCCACCGTAACATAAAATGTATTAAAAAACCAAAATTAAAAAAAAAAACAGAACAAATATTATGAACTCCAAAGATCCCTATTGTTGGTAAAATTATATTGGTTTTACACAGTGACAGAGTTAGAAATATTATTAGTGCGAACTAATAACCAAAAGCAAATTTATTAAGTTCAATGGGGACTAAAAGAGTAAATTTTAAAAATTTTTTTTTGTATGTATCAAAATAAAATACCATATACTTATATATAGATTTTTACCCAAAAAAAAAAAAAAAAGGAAGTTCTCAGGCCTATGTTTGCTCCACGGGTGCCTATACATTAACACATACAACAAGTCTTTTAGATTTATCATGTCCTATATTACGTTTTTCATTGTCTTTTGCTGTGTTTTATTCATTCAATGTTACAATTTGGAGGCACCCCATATTTTATTAAAGCGACAAAATGAACCGTTAAAAAAAAATTCTATGCCCTTGTTTGCCTCATCATTTCATTTCAACTCAAACTGTACTTTTTTTTGTCTTTTTCCTAAAAAATTTTTGTTTTTTTCTCAAAAAGTTGTTTGTCTTTTCTGAAAATTCAAAAAATTTTACTATTACAACTAAATTTTATATTTATATGAATGTGGGCAACATCTTTTTGCTGAAAGTTCAAATGCTTTGGGACCAATTAGTTCTAGATTTAAAGGTGACAAGGGAACCTCCATTTTGTCATGCAGCTGTACATCATTCCTTTTGACATGATAGGAATGGCTCTTTTTGCAGTCCTATAATCTTAAATGTATACATACATAATAGGTTATTCCAATATTTTATCTTAAATGAGAAGTCGTGTGATATAAAACGAAAAACTATAACAAATTGAATTGTTGGTGAGAACAATTTATAACAATTAATAATTAAATATGAACGCATCTTTATAATTTGGACGATTATCACTCTTGGTTAAAAAAAAAAAAAACACATAACCATTAAAAATTAATCTCATCTATATTTGTATATGTACGCGTATATATATATGCACGTTATCTAATTATTTCTAACAACTATATTAATAACTATAGATTTTAAAAAGAAAGAAGTAATTTAAAATGACAATGGTTCTCTTATTTTTTTTTAATTATATGTCGTCATAAATATTGCATTTATTAATGATTACTATAGATATTACCTATTATAATCACCACAAATAATTTTAGAATCACTGACAAATAGTACTAACTATAATTACTAGAAAAATTCGACTTGACAGTAATATATCTAAAATAAAACATTAAAAAAAAGTGATATCTTTGAACTAATTTTATTTTTCATATTTATAAATATATATATATATATGCCCTGAATATTACATTAATTTTTCAAAAATTAAAACTTGTTTGTAAATAAAAATAAATAAGCTCCAACATCTAAAAATTTTTGTGGTCATTAAGTTCGTTTTTTTTTAATACTTTTTTTTTTTTAATTTGGATCTAAATCAATTATTACACTTCCATAATTGCATTTTTTTCCAAACTTTTTTCCTCACAAATGAATCCTTTAATTTTGGCATGTTGCATTGGAATTTAAGGCTTGCGTTTCAACTAATTAATATGTTTTTTTTTTTTTCTTTTCTTTTCTTGGATGAAGTAGTTCCTCACGTAAAACAAAATGAACACCCAGAGATGTGTACTTTTTTTGGTCCTTAAAGTGTATTATAATTATAAAATCTAAAGACATATTTATACAACTTTTTGATGTATCTCTTATTGGGATTGGTAGGGTTCGTCGAATAAAAATAAATTGTTGGTGTTCTTTTATTATTATTGTTTTGTGAATCAATTGATGGTGTTCCTATATCCAATCCAACGCTACTTCGAGAATTTGTTGGGACCATTTTTATGAATATAAATAAAATAGAGTATTCACTCCACTCAATTGTTATTATTTAAAAAAAAATTAAAATGCAAATACAACATATCAAATCTCTAATGTGACAAAAACAAAGAGAATCATATAAAGTGATTATATGTCACCAGAATATCGAGCACCACAAAATAGAATACTAGAGTATTGTTTTATTGCATTTATGAATCACAAACTTGACACACGTAATTATCACATATTTAGGACAATCAAAGCAATCACATAACAAACAAAAAAACAAAAACAAAAACAAAACAAAAAAAAAACATTTTAATCTTTGTCTTCCATATGTACTATTGCAGATAAACAAAAAAACAAAACAAAATAAAAACACAAGCATTATAAAGCTAGAAGAGAGAAAAATGTATATCTATAGGTTCATGTTATGTCACATATACATATATATATATATATATATATATCTATGCTAGATGATATGTACGTACCAGTTGGAAAGTAATAAGTATAGACAAACTAGAGAATTAGAATCCAGGAAAGAAGAGCTTGGGGACCAAAATCCAACTTAATATAGATACTGAGAGTGATAACCATAATCATGAAGAACACATTTGATTCCCAAGATATTGAAGAAAAAAACAGAGGTGACGCGGAAGCTGGTGAAACTATAAAATTTGGACCACAACACGAATTCGGTACCTCTCTGCTCGAATCGTCCTTACGTCGGTGGTGAAGAAAGAAAAACATCTATATCGAACTCTTATCTATCGACGTGAAAGGGAGAGAAAATAAAAAAAATCTCAAGATCTTTTTATTAAAATTTGTAAAGTTAACGAAAGGAAAAAATCTGATGCAATTTTGAAGTTAAATAGGAACAGATGGTGCGAATTGAAATTCAAAAAAAAAAAAAAAATGTTAGGTACGCAGTACTACCAAACTTTGAGCTCATATAAGGTATCCCTAAATAAGGACATCATGTGTGTGTGTGTGTATATATATATATATATATATGCTTCCAGTTTAATATGATAAAGAAGCTACTTTACACTCTGACTCACTCCAAATAATTATATGAATTTGATTAATATGTGAGAGTTCAAAATAAATAATAATAATATAATTTTAACTTTGGAGCTTGTTCTATCTCACCATTTTTCTTTTTTCTTGCTTTCTATTTAAACTTTCCACGCATGATTCCACCATGTATAAGGTGAAGTGTTTTAATCCTATTTTTTCGTTTGTTTTTTTTTTTTTTAATTAAAAAGTTAGCTAGATCAATTCTTTTCTTATTATGCATGATAGTGTCACGAAATTTCCTTTGACTCAAAGGTGAAAAGTAATTTCTTTTTTTTTTTTTTTTCAAAGAACTATTAGGACTATCAATTAATATGCAGTTTTGGTTAAAAGAAAGGAAAACAATAGGGAAGAGAAAAACTGTTTAAAAAAAAGAAGAAGAAGAAGAAGAAAATTAGTGGGAGAGAAAATAGTTTGTTATTATTATTTTGTTTGTGTCGTGTGGTATTAAAGAAAAGAAGTTAAAATCTTTTTTTTTTTTTTTTGTCTGAAAAACCAATCAATTTTTGTTGTTTCATACAGTAAAAATGAAAGGAAGACAGTAATGTTATTCATGAAATAACTACATTACCCTTTATTTTTTTTTGGAAGGCCTTTTTTTTTTTTTTAATATGTGAAGATAGTTTAGTAATTCTATAATTCTTACTTTTTGTCAAAGTTTTTTCTCACTTTCTCTGCTAATTAAAAACTATGGGTCTCCCAGGGCATTTTATCCCTTGCATTTTCCTTTCCTTCGGGGGGAAAAAAAAATCCTTCTATCTTATTCTTTCTCTCATTTTCGTCCCTACCAAATAGAACATTAAACTCAACAAATATTAAGTATGCGTTTGGTAAAACGGTTTAAATTGAAATTTTTAAATTTGAGTTGGTTAATTTTTTAAAAATTAGTTATAAATTTTGTTGATTTTTCAGAAAAAGACAAAAATTGATATGAAAAAATACAGTTTAGTTAGAATCAAACTGATGAGTCAAACAAAGACTAAAATGGGATAGAATCTGTAAATTGGGTACGACATAAGATATAGTTCAGAAAATTATCTTGTATATGAGTCCACATCATTTAATATGTATTGTCAATTCTAAATCCTAAGATTAAATAATCAATATTCTTACCAAATTTTATGAGTAGGTTAGGCACCATATTCTAAAAATATCTTCTTTTTTTTTTTTTTTCCTCTTTTTCTTATAACACTCCCTTGATTCGTCACATTGCGTGTAAAAGCACCCAAAATGAAAATTTTACATTAAAATCTTCAGAATAGTGACAAAGGCATTTAATGCATGCCTTGCATTGGAGTGCTTATAAGGTACGACAGCTATTCCTTCTCTGCTTTGCTTAAACAAAAAACAAAAGAAAAAAGAAGAAGAAGAAGAAGAAGCTAATCCTCACGTGAATATTTGCCATGTCAAGAATTTGATTTCTTCTTGGCTCTCAACTATGAGTGTGTGTTGTGTCATGAGTAGAGGTGTTAATCGAATAAGTGATTCCACTCAATTCAGTCTAATTCGACGAATTGAATTGGGTTGAAAAACTAACGGATTGGTAACGAATAAGATATTCCAAAGATTATCACGTAAGTAACGAGTTAATGATTTTTCAATCCGTGCAATCCGTTATTCTGAACTTTAGATCTATACATAGTCATTTTTGTACATATGCGTACATTTATTTCCTAAAATAGTTTTAATAAATAAGTATATATAACGAAATTTGGATATGTTTAAGTATGTTTATTTCAATTTCTGAAATAAAATCGATGTTATCGTTATTTAGTTGAACCATTTTATATTTTAGTATGTTTGTTTTACTTTTTTAAGTCTCCAGGTTATATCCGTGAATCTAATATGCGTAAAATGTTTACTGACGAGACTGGACTGAATCGGGATTCTTACAGATTGATAAACGATCGAGATTTTTTCCAATTCGAAAGTCATATATTGGAATATAGATTAAGGCCTAATTCCCGTAATCTGATCCGTGAACGCCCTAGCTATAAGTGTTCCTTATTTGCAGTGACATTAAAATGTTTATATACTTATATATAGTGATCTCTACACTTTTTTTTAAACATCTTTTACCGTGTGACTTTTTTTTTACGCTATCAATGGAAATCACTTGCTAAATATTGTTGGACTAATATTTTAACAACATGATTTATTAATGTTCATGATGAAACAAAGATTACACTAATTATATGAATAAGCCCGTTGAACAATCAATCTAATAATTAAAACATTTCTTTCTGTTAGTTTTCTTTTTTTTCTTTTTTTTTTTTTTAGCTACACACTTGAAATAGTTCTCCCAAAAGTACAAGGGAACTGAAATTTACCCACAAATTAATGAACTTACTCGGTACCAAAAAAAAGATGTACAGATTCAAAGACAAATTAAAAGGAGCAATACATTAACTACAATGTAATAAGAACTTCTTTTCAAAATATCCAAAGCGGCGAGACAATATTTTTGCCTACCTGTCATTTTGTGTGTCTATATAGATATACATATATATTATACATATCAATGCCATATTACCGCATGAACAAGTAGGCCTGACAATTCGTGTTAAACGTGTTAATCGTGTCAACCCATTTCCGACCCATTTATTTTCGTGTTAAACGTGTCGACCCAATTATTAATCATGCGGTCCAAACCTATTTATTACGTGTCGTTCTCATGTTGTGTCACTGTGTCATGTTCGAATAAGTTAGAATTAATTTGAAAATTCTAACATAAATGTGTTAAACGTGTTAATCGTGTCAGTCCATTTTCGATCAATTTATTTTCGTGTTAAATGTGTCGACCCAATTTCGATCTAATTATTAATCGTGCGGTCTAAACTCATTTATTACGTGTCGTTCTCGTGTCGTGTCACCGTGTCGTGTCCGAAATTACCGGCCCTATGAACAAGGCTCACAATTTTACAATTACGATCATAAATTGATAAGAGACCTACTTGAAACATTTTACTTAAAAAGTGATCTTATTCAACCTCACAGACGATCTATCATTTCACTTGGAAAAAAGTACAACAATATTTAGGTAAAATGATATATATATATATATATATATATATAAACACACACATGCACACGCACGCACGCATAGCTAGGCCAGTTAGGGTAGATAAAGGCTCGTAGCTAGGAGTACTAATAACTGTGTCGTCCTTCATCATTTAACCCAAAGGATTGACTTTCGGTGAATTTCCACTATTAATGATTGAAAACGACATTTCCCCTAAATGTACCCTCACAGAAGGAAATTTAAAGGCCCTTTTTTTTTACATGGTGCAATTTGGACAATAAGCAAGTTTTACGCAATAATCTTCCTTAGATTAATGTTAACATGATATATTGATTAAAAAAAAAAAGGTCTCACAACATGAAACTCATGAGATCTTCACAAGTAGCCCTCATTCTATTATTAGTTGCGAAACATTTTCCTACCTCAAACTTGCAGATGTACTGCTTAAAATAAAATAATGGCTAAGAGTAAGTGCGAGCACGCACTATTATTAGCTAATCAACGTTGTTAGGCATTTTATCATGACATTAAAGGAGTGTTATGCATCAGCACATGTGTACGTGATAATACAGAAGTAAAACATTGATGATATATATATGACACAAAAGATGAGAGAAAATGAGTCTTAGACTATTTGTAAGATCTTTCATCTTGCTCAATCATTATGTCACTGATGACAATATCAAACCATATTATTTACACTAATTGGGTGCATTAGTGCACCCACTTCAATAAAAGAGAAATTGATTTCTCATCGACAATTTGAGGATTTATTAGAGGACGTAATAATAAGTTTACTAAAATTCTAAAGCCTAAGATATTATTCATGTTATATCTCAATAGAAATTAGGATGAGCGGTCGTTTTCCAACATTATTTTAAATTATGGTCTGAAATTTGAAATTTTTCTTTTTTTATAATTTTAAATCACTACACGTACATAATTTTTTAAAATAAAATGAAATTCACATAAATTCTTTATTTTTAAGAAATTACATAAATATTTTAGTATCTCAAATGAATCAAAATCAACTGTATTATTATATGATTTCACTCTTGGGGGTGTTTGGCTTCCTATTTTAAAACACTTATCTTAAAATTTTTTTTGTCTTTTTGTCAAAAAGTTTTTGTCTTTTTTCTAAAAAGTTTTTTGTCTTTTCTGAAAATTCAAAAAAATTTACTATTGAAACTTAAAAATCTCAACTTAAACTACTCCACCAAACACCCTATAAGTTTTTGAACTCTAAACTTTAAAATATTAAATTAAATTCTATTTCAGACTTAGTACATCTATTAAAAAACAGCAAAGATACAAATATAGATGATAAATGATGATTAAAAAAAAAAAAAAAGGGAAGAAGAAGACCTCTTTGCTTTTGAAAATCCTTGCATCATTCACTATGATTCCACCACCCTGTTCTTTCACGCGTGCAAACGCTCAAATCGCAGACCTTGTGGTCCTGCCTCCTGCGCCTACTTTCCTTTTTTTTTTTTTTTTTTTTTTTGAAAACCTTTTTCTGTTCACTATATAACTTCATCACCTTCTTAATTAGTCTCCTATATCTAGCTAGCCAGCACCAGTTTTTCCTTCCTACATAACTAGCTTTTTCCCAGCAATATTTATATCCTTCAATGGAAGCCAAAAGGCTTAGCAACAGGCCGGACATAACTGATCATGATCAGCTGCCGCTAGAGAACGACACCGAAGAAGAAGAAAGCGGTTGCAGCAGTGAAGCGGAGAAGAAGAAGAAATTACCCGCGCCTCCGACGCCAGGGCGACCGCGAGGGCCTAGCGGCGGAGGCGGTGGGGCGGTGTCGCAGCCGTGTTGTCAAGTGGAGAGGTGTGGCGCTGACCTAAGTAATGCAAAGAGGTACCACCGCCGCCACAAGGTGTGTGAGGTTCATGCCAAGGCTGCTGTTGTGCTTGTCGCCGGCCTTAGGCAGCGGTTTTGTCAGCAATGTAGCAGGTTTCTTTCCTTCAAATCTCTATTATCTATATATATATATATATATATGTGCGTGTGTGTGTGTATACATGTATCTATATGTGTACATGGACGAATATTTGTTGAGCCTCTTCAAAGTGACACAATTATAGGCTCCTACTGTATCTTTATAATTTTATCTGATGTCCCTAAATCACAAGTCAATTATATAGTCAATCTACGCGTATTGACATAGAATTTTTTGGTATATTACTGTGAGGAAGTACGTAAAGTAGAATTAGGTGAGATAATAGTTTCTGAACATTTAGTTAAAAAATGATGAAGCATTCTTTTTTTTTTTTTTTAAGAAAAATTGTAGATGGTCAATCAATAATTGATTAATTAAATCCCGTTAATAAATGATTAATCAATAAATCAACTTATTGATATTTGATTAAACAGGTAGTGATTAACCATCAACCGATGACTAATCATTTTTAAGGAAAATGTGATCATTTCGCTATTTTAACAAAGCTTGAAACCTTTTATTATTTTTTTGAAATATAGTGCTCAGAAAAAAGATCTTTTTTCCACATATGTCTATGTAAAGTTAGTGAAATCTAATTGATAAAAAACGGTTAATTACCTATAAAAAAAACCTACTAATTAAACATGTGAAAGTATCGCAGTACACGAGCACTTTTTGGAATTGCTAAGATGCCCTTTTTTACCACAATATTCGCCACAAGCTCTTCCATGATTAAAAGTAGAACCTTTTTTATGGAAAAAAAATGTTTTTGGGTCACAAACACTTTGTGGCAGCGTCGTTTTTTTACATGGAAATTACATTTTTGTGACATTAAATATACATATATATATATATATGCGCATACTTATCATACACACTGCACATACCTATATATAAACATACACATACACATACTACAACTTAAATATATATAACAGTTAATAACGAATCTATAAAACTTCAAATGATACAATTACGTATAAATACTAACATAATCCTCCACTAATTTTCAATTAGTACTCTTCTTTGACCCCCTTAATTTTCCATTTCTTGTTTATGTTTGGTTAGAAAACCTAGCTATTTCATTACACTAAAAACAATATTGGTTTTAAACAAAAAAATTTTTAAATGGATAATGTCTAAACAGGTTTCATGAGGTATCTGAGTTTGATGAGGCAAAAAGGAGCTGCCGCCGGCGGTTGGCCGGACACAATGAGCGGCGGAGGAAGAGCACAGCTGAGTGTTATGGAGGAGAAAGCAGCAGCTCGTCATCATCAACGGCCACCAAAACCTCCCCAAAAGATGGAGATCCTGATCAACGGCCCAAATTTCATCTCACTCCTCATGGGAATTCTACGGCATGCAAGCAATTTCATATCAGATCATGAGAGAACTTTTATATTTATATATATATATATATTTATATGTATGATCTATTTATAAAATCTATGGCGTTTTGTTATAGACGCATGTTGCTCCCTCTCTTCTGTCATATTCCTATAGCGTTTTCATAAACGCCCCTTCATCTATCTATCTATATACATATATATATGTATGAACAAATCATTATATATACAAATATATGTATATATAAATGATTTATATATATATATGTATGTATAATCTCTTATATCTATGTGTGTGACTACCAGGATGTCATGAAGTTGGTGTTTTGTTGGTGTGTAACAAACTTAAGAGTGCACCAATTATTCTCTCATTGATGTGGTTCTAAGTTTATGTGATGATTATCTGATATTTGAATATTTGCTTAATTTCCAGACTCTAGTTTTTTTTTTTTTTTTAATGTTCTTTTTTTTTTTTCAGGGAATTTTTTAATGTTCTTTAAAAGCGCCCTTTTAAGCACATTTATGTTTACCATAAGATCGATTTAAAATTGTTTTTGTGGTCCTAAAAATTTATTTAATTTGCAAATATATCATTGCAATAAGCCAACATCCTTTTACAATTTATGTAAGAAGAAATTTTTTATAAAAATAAATAGAATTTTTTATTCTACATTTATGTTTGATAAAAAAAACATATTTCTTTTAGATTCACCAAATCAAGATAAAAAAGTACTTTTTCTTAAAATAGATTGGGACAAAAAATTATTGTTAAAAATTGATGTCTTTCTTGCTTGTCACGTAATAATTACGTTATCATCATATAGATTTTTTTTAAAATCTATTCTACACGCGCGAAATACAACTAGTTTCAACCTGATGCTTTAACATTTTATAAGTTAAAACGTGTATTGACAATCGTCAACTTGTGTTTCTGAAGGAAAAAAAGAATATTTGCCAACCCCTGTAAAAATTTTGCCCGACAAAACTAACATGACCATTCATCTTGAACTCATGAAGTGGGAAAATTTTTTATTATTATTATTATTTTTTTCCGAGTTCTCAATTGGAATCTATTAAATTCAACAAAATAATTACCAAAAGATGATGAACAGACTATTCAAGGCTTAAAGAAAAGACGTAAGATCAGTCACAAAGCACGTTTTCACTTCACGTCACAGTTTTTTAAACACAACCAAACTCTGTTTAGAAAGCTCTCCCATACGGCAGCCAGCCGGTGGAGAGAGGGGGGGGAGGAGAGAGCGAGGGAAATAACCCAAAAGACTATCCGATACAATCTAAGAGACTATCCAATACAATACAAGAGACTAATTGATACAAGTGCCGTTCGCGTCTGGTAAAAATGGGATACCAGACACAAGGGTAGGCCTATATATATATATGATGAAGAAATATAACAAAGTTCTTAAAATCTGACAACAACAACTGAAATATCGTCAGTGCTTTTCCTGTTGAGTGCCTCTTCAGTAAGAGTCTTTGCTGCTGAACGTGCATCCTTTATTTGTCTAATCGCATTTACAGCTTCTTGGTTCGACATTACCTGTTCATTTCCATTTTCATTAACAATCAAATTTATAATCACAAACATTTGACAGCGCCCAAAAAAAAAAAAAACATGTCGGGTGTTCTCTTTCGCTAATATTAAAAGGGAACTAATGACATCAACGGGTATCATTATGAGAATTATTAATACCATTGGTGAAACGAAAGGAGGACGTGACCCATGCTTTTTATTCCTAGATGCTAGGCTCGAAAGAGCCTTGGTAGGTCATTCTCTTGGCACTATACCACCACCGCCAGTGGTAAAACACGTCAGTTCTTACTCGGGCTTTTTCGATTTTCAAGAGAATTCTAAAAATGTCCTTTTTGTTCTGCTTTAATTTAACACTCGTCTCTGTGTCTACAAAAATTCAAAACTTACACCACTCTCATCTTAGACATTCGACTCCAAGAGAGATTTTTTGACATTTCGCAAAACAAGAGGTATAAATTTTTAATTTCTGAGAACATAGAGATAAAAGATGAAATTAAAACAAAACATGGTTGGTATTTTATAATATTTTTCTTTGTTTAGTAGAGGGAAAATAAGATTTATTTTTTATATATTATAGACATGCATTGCATAGAGGCTCTGTTGTTAGGTGTGAAGCAAAAACAAACCTTCCACAATCCATCGCTTGCCAAGATCAAAAACTCCGTCTCATCGTCGATCATCTCTACTGCCACATCTGGTTCTGAACTGAGATGCATCTTCAAACTCTTGTCGCCGAACGCCCTCGCCACCGCCAACTGACCATCGACACGAGCAACATCCCCTGCTTTTTGAAACAGAGATTCAGAGTCCGAAACAAAGTTTTAAGAAAGACCAACACAATGCACGTGATCAGAAGAATCTAAAAACTATTTGGTGATGATGAGTTTCTAAAAGAATTTCTGATTATGTTCTCACCGATGGAATAAGCGAAGGATTCTCAAAACCGATGGAAAAAAAAAATCGTGTGTATTCTGTTTAGGACTTTTTACCAAACAATCTGTTTATATTAAAGCAAAGCTCTTCTGTATCAGCTTGTCCGCTCATAAGTGGAGTCACAATAAAGCATCCATAATAAAGACACTGTTTCAAAACACTTCCACTGTAGTGGCCGAGTAGATACTGTTAGTTTCTCTTGCACCATAGCAATATTATTGGTGTCGGTTTTGATAGATACAAGAGGGAAGTTCCGTAAAAACAACAGGACGAATTGCTCAAATATAGGTAAGTAAGGCTTTTTTGGATCGTGTTTATAAATGCCCTGGCTAAACCTATTGATGGTCGGGGTGAAATTTCAGCCTCTGCACATATAAATAGTTTTCAAAATAATCCAAACCAGCACATATAAATATAGTTTTCGAAATAATCCAAACCAAAAGTGAGTTTATCAAACGTCCGTTGTTGCTAAAACTCTTGTGTTAATCAAATTTTCGTCTAGTGTTGAATAAAAGTAATCTCTAACATTTGGCAATTGTTTTTTGAGGAATCAAATTTACCAGGGAAGTTGGACACGAAACCGCCTCTATTCTCGATATGCTCTTTTTCGACGCTTGGCTCATGGTCGACTGATAGTTGCTTGGCCCTGCCATTCTTGCTGATAACGGCTCGAGAATCCCCAACATTGGCCACAACCAACTTTTGGCAATTGATTAATATGGCTGTTACTGCAGTTGATCCACCTTTACCCAGATCAACTGCCTTGTCCAGAATTGCATCATCGGTTATTCGGTATGCTCTCCGTACCGCCTTCTTAGGATCGGTCCAGAAGTCCGGCTGCATGGTTAAAAGAAAAGAAGGAAAGGGAATGTCATGGTGACCATCCAATTCCAATCCAATACTTTTTCTGCCGGTTTAGATATCAGTCTTTTACTAAACTGATTTATCTTAGGTATGGATCAGTAGTTTTGGTTCCCTACCGTTTCGCTAGGCTATTTGATTGTGTTGGATAATTTATCACCCAAAAGACAAAAGAGAATAAATAGAACAACAAAAATGGAAACAAGGATTGAAACTGCATTGCTAATTTACCTCTTTTAAAATATTTTCGAATAGATGTTTCCGCAGGTAATCTGGGATCTCCTGGCTCAGATGGCCGTCAAAAATTGCAAATAGACCAAGCTCATTGTCATCAACTTGCTTGAACTGTGCAACAACATAATCCTCCATGGTGTGATGGGATTTCCCTTTCACCAAGTGGAAGCCGTGCGTAACGTGTTTTTGCATCTTGCTCTTCCCTTTCCCGGAATCAGGATCCGATGGACCTAATCCAACTTTTTCCTGTAATGTACATGCATTTTCATTTCAATTTCGAGCAAAAACAATTTAAACAACTTGAAGAAGATGATAACGAAGTTATAACTGAGTTCCTAAACTGTTAGAATTTTGACAATTTAATCCTTGAAAAGTGAAATTTTGATCTTGGAAGAAGCCACACATGCTTTGTTATTAACAGCACAAAGGAGAAGGAAAAGACTGAAGTATAAGTAAAGAGAACAAAAATAAAACAACAACAACAATAATAAAATGTAACAGTATGAGGAAGAAATACACCTAGTTTCATAAAATGCTCATCAACAAAGAAAATAATACTCCTTCAAACAAAAAACAAAAAACAAAAACACTTTGTTTGGTAACAAAGTTTAACTCCAACTAAACTGCACTTTTTCATTTCAATTTTTGTCTTTTTCTGAAAAGTCAACAAAGTTTATAACTACTTTTTATAAAGTCAACTCAACTCAAACTTAAAAATTTCATCTCAACTCAAACTCAACTCATTCACCAAACAGACCTAAAGAAAATAATACGGAAAAATTTACGATAGGAACTAATGTTTACTGTACCGGTAAGTACTATTGTTTTAATTATTGTTTTAATCATTAGATCAAAATTTCAAATATATAAATCAAAGCAGCTCTGTGCGTCGTGGTGTGACTTTTTAAATACACACTTACAGATAAGATCATTAAAAAAAGTTAATTCGACGACTAAACAACAATACCTACCAATAGGGTAAAATACAGCTCCGACCATAAAGTTTTGTTAAAAAAAACGAAAAAAAAAAAAAACTCAAAGTTCTGACAATTCAAAACTACACCTTACCGGACCTTATTGTAAAATTCTTTAAAACATTAGCAGGAGAGAGATATCATCGGGAAAAACTTTTAGTATGAATTGTATTTTTTTTTTTTTTAATCTTCCTGTAGTCTGTAGTTTGAGTTGTTTTAGTTCTGGATTTACTTCTCAGCGATCTAATCTAAGATTAGAAGCAGTTTTGCATATATCTCTATAAAATTTTAAAGTGAAAACTGACAAAACAGACAGCTAAAAAGTTAATATGATGGCTAAAACAATATACGTATTAATAGAATAAAAATTACAGTTTTTATTGTAAGCTTTGTTTAAGATGGGTCAAACTTCAGGGCCTATCCAAAGATCAAGGCAAAGAGTTAATCAATACACATCTAAAAGTCAAATATCCAATTTTCTTGAGAAAATTATAAACAATTGTCAGCGATTATCTAAATCGGCCAATAATCAGTAATGCAACATTCAAATACAATTAAAAAAATTATAATTTATTCTCCACCAATTTGCTCAGCTTAAAAAACAGTATTTTCTTTTTCAGATCCACAATTAAAATGATAAGAAAGAAACCCAGAAAGAGAAATCTACACAAACTCACAATTAAACCCAATTAGAACCACAAGCTCAACCAAAAAAAGAAATGGGTTTTCTTTTTTCTTTTTAATTTAAGCAAGAAAACAAAAGTACCTTCATTTTGTTGAGGATTTCTCTGCCGGCCATGGCGCTGGTTGGGAGTGGAGCAATCTGTATTTTAATGTTATTAATTCAAGGAAGAATTTGAAGTGTGGAAAGCAGAGAGTGGGCAAGAGAGAGAGCGAGGGCCAGAAATGAGAGAGAGAGAGATGAGAGAGAAGGAAAAGAGAGGGAGAGAGACAAGTGGAGAAGTGATGAGGATCGACGAGGATACGGTGTGCTTGACACGACCTTTCCTCCTGCCGCGTTTTATGCTTTTACTCACACTCTCTTGCCACGACTTTTTCTTTTTCTCTCTCTCCCTCTTCCTTTATTTTCTTTCACCCTTTTTTTTCTTTTGGATTGTTGTGTGTGTTCACACGCATTGGTGTTTACGAATTGGACGGTTTGAAATGAAATTTTTAAATTTAAAAATAATTAAATTTTTAAAAATTAATTATAATTTTTATTTATCTCAAAAATAAGATAAAAATTAAGATAAAAAATTTAAATTTAAAATTGTGAGTGAAACGGATCTTAAAGCTAAATTCATTAATAATATGTAAGACTCTCGTTCCAATTTAATTTGTAAATACTAGATTTTACGAATTGGATACATAGTTCAATTTGTAAACTTTAAAAACTGAAAATAAATATACTAAAATATAAAAGAGTAGTGCCAAAGACATTAATTATAATTCAAATTTTTGAGCACCAATTTATGTGTCATATTTTTATTAATAGATGCAATCAATTGAACATTTACTAATAAAATAACAATAACTCATATGTCATGTAGATTAGTATTTAAAAGTTGATATTATAGTTGATGTCGTTGACATTTTTTAATATAAAATAGTACAATAAAATAACAATATAATCAAATTTCAGTCTTCGTTGATTAACAAAATTATAACATAACAATCCATTATAACAAACTTAAACATCAATTAAACTTAAAATTAAAAAGAAAAAAGTTATGGACTGGATGATAGGACTAGAAATTGGATAGAGACATGTACAATTTTTTACAATATATACTTATCCATTAAAAATGTTATAGAGAAAAAAAAATGTATAAATATTTAGATATATATATAAGATTCGGATCCGTGGATGATATGGATTTAGAAATCCTCTATCCATAATCCAATCCATGATCTTCGGATTGAGAAAATCTTAATCCATTATTAATCTGTTGGGCTCTCAATCCAATACAATCCAATTCAACAGATTGAAGAAGTTAAACAGATTCACAGATTTGGTGAACATCCCCGGTTCACGGAGTAAGTCCATTAATACCATTGATAGGATAGTCAAGGAGCTCGTCTTTGGACCTTCAACATTTTTCAGCCCAAAATTTTAAGAGCTACAAGCAAATGATTTATGTGAAGAGTAATGATACACACACTACCTCAAATACCAACTTTCGAGTATCAACTCACATGATAGTGAATTATCATCTTTTTATTAATATATACACTTAATTAATATGACAATCATTTAAACACCTATCAATAACTCACATGCAACATATATGTTGGTATTTAAAAATTTGATTAAAGTTGATATCCCTAACACTTCTTTTATGTCAAAGACAAACACTTCCAATGCTCAAACTTCGTACGGACAAAAAAGAAGACTCCAAATAAGAGTTTTGGACCCCATTTATATACAATTACAAAATTAGGACTCAAGTGACAAAGGTTAAAATTTAAGGACTTAATAATCTGAGCTCTTAAAAAAGAGATTCAATTACCAAACATTCAAAAGTCTAAGTAATCCAACTACCAAAAAAAACCCACCTTTTTCTTTCTCACTGTGCTTAACCTTTTTATAACTTTTTTCTTTAAAGTCAGTTCTAGATATATTGTACCTAAATTTCCGTACAGTTTTAATGTCTTAGATGGAATATAAGCGATCATATTGTGTCACGTTATTTAAAAGTTTTAGAATATTTTCGTAACTACTTTTCTATGTTTTAATGTCTCATTTCACTTAGATAATTGATGAAACACTATTTAAAATAATAAAATTAGACTGGAGATCTCAATGCATATATCTCGAAGAAACCCCACAAAGCAAGGTAGGTGGCCTAACCAAGGTTCGCGGGCAATGGTCTCCATTTTTGGGTTCAAAGTTCCATTTTGATCATTCTAAGACCATCTTCAATGTATATATCAATACTAATGTAATACTTATTACCATAAAAGTGTGAAAATAGCACATTTGAGACTTTACACCCTAATATATAATAGCATTTCTAATGCTACAATTACCTTTTGTCACTATCATTGAACTTTAAAAATCTATTAAAGTAAAACTTTAGTATATATATAATTTATTAAAAATTTTAAGAATTGGATGAAAAATTTAAGACACCAATCTATACTAATCAAATATCAAATCAATATTTGCTATACATGCTACCAAGTTTAACCTTTGTTAAATTTTACCACCAAAATTGCAGTTTAATTAGAGTAATTTTTTACTCAAATATCAAAACTTAACATTATTATATTTGTTTGGTAATTCAGTAAAGATGCTCTAATATCGATAATCGGAGAGATTTAGAGATTTATAAATCGTTTATAAGTACTATTTAAAAGCTTTTTACAGTATTTTTCTTTCTAAAAATTTTAAATTTTACCGTGTGAATTTACTTTTTAAATCACTTTTTAATTTTATGATTTAAAAGGGGCTAAGTTTAACACGTTCTATCAATAGAAGTCGCCATATTAAAAGATGTTTGCATAAAATATCTTCCACATCAGTTGCGTTTCCATGACGTCTAACGAAAGTGACTAAAAGACACTCAATACTTCATTGACCAATCAGAAAAAAAAATTTTAAAAAAAGATATATTCATTGACCAAGACTTTTTTTTTTTTTTTTTTAAACCAACGTAAAGGTATTTTTTAATTTTTAACCTCCGAAAATCCCTTTTCTTAGATATGATAAGAAGATATATTTTTTATACTAATTTTTCTTAATTAGTAATTTAAAATTTATCTAATTATTATTAAATAATATTCCAACAGTCGAAATTAGAATGAAATGTAAAGAAAAGTTACAGGAATCGAATTCAGAAGACCAAAAAATAAAAGAAAAGCTAATAAAAGCACGTTCCTTTGCCAACTCATCCACGTTGACCAAGCTTGTAAGTCATTGACCAAGACTTACAGCGTAGACTTACTTCACACTATAGATGGTGCAAGAGTCTGAAAATACTTTGAAGATTTACTAATGGTGTGGAAGAAACAAAGGACAATTCCGTGATAAAATACCAAAACCATGTCGGTATTCGACAGGCGTAGAAACTGTCTAGGGTGAGTTTGGCACAATAGTTTAAATTAATAGATTTAAACTCAATTTTCATCTTTCTGTGAAAATTTTTTTTGTCTTTTATAAAAAAATCAACAAAAATTATTATTAAAACTTAAAAATCTTAACTAAAACTCATACACCAAACACCTCCTTAATCTTTGTAAAATTCCATTATTTTTTTTCTTTTTGTTTTAATATATTTGTATATATTAAAATAGTCTGAAAGTATATATTTGGGTTATTTATATAAATGTGTAAATTGAAAACTATGATCTAAAATATGTCTATTTTCTTATTTACAAAAATATTTAATATGGTACTTATAACGGCCACATTACCGTTTCATCAAGAGTTGTATATAAACAAATAAAGAATTGATAAAAAATGAAAAAATCTCTAAAACAAATTCAAACTAAACGAATCTTTTATAAAAGGAAAAAAAAAAACCATTTTTCTTGATTTATTATAAAGAAAAAAAATAACCACAATAGATATTAATTGTATTGTAAATGAAAAGCAATCATTAAAAATAAATAATTGGTCGGTAAAATAAAATTCACAATGAACATATAAAGAAAATTAAATAGATATTGTACGAAAATATTAAACACTTTAAAATATATAAAAGACATCCTAATGATATAGTAATTATCATAAAGAAAAAATATCATATTGATATAGTAATCATAAAAAGAAAAATATATACCACATTCAAAAAAGTATCATAATAATATGGTAATTATCATAAAAAAAAATTAGTAATTTTATATGACAGTTAAACTTTAAAAACTAACTATTAAAATAATTCTAATAATAACAAATAAAATAAATTATTATAATAATGTCGCAATTGTAATAAAGAACCTAAATCATACTAAAAAATTAGGTTTTTTACGAAATCTAAATCATATTTAAGAAGTAGATTGTAAAAAACCTAAATCTTACTAACAAGCAATTACTATAATAAAGAATTAGCCATTAACATAAAAATACAATAATTATGAACAAATAAAGGGAAAAAAAAAAGAATCATAATGAGAAAAAATGATGTTAAATACAATAAGAGGACAAAATAAATACTACGAATGATTGTTTTTATAAAACGGACACATATATATATGTAATATTATTAAGAAATAGATATATTTTAAAATGGAGTCTTAAAAATAGAATTTTTGCTTGATTTTTACATAATTCTCCGAATTGTTATTAACTACACTGGTCTATTGCAAATCCAGCTGAAAGGAATTGGAGTCCCATCTCGGGCGCAAGTCTGGGCCATCGCCTCGGCCCTCTTTATCTTTTGGGCCATCGGACAAATATACTCATGGGCCTGACGCCCTTCACTTGAAAGCCAGTAAGCTTCTCCACATTCCACTTGGCAACCAAGTGTTCCAAGATCTCTCTATAGTCAGTGGCAGTGTAAACCCCAATTCTAGAAGCAACCCTAGAACAGTGATGGAACAAATTGTTGTCGTTTCCGTCGTGCATGCAGTGACCAGGCATGGAGATTCTCCTCCTCATGGTGTCGGCAAACGCCAAGAGAATGCCGTTCGGATTGATGTCGAAGAGCTTGGCGGCGATCTTGGTGTAAGCGGCCTCGTGACGCTTCGAGAAGCGATGACACGGCATATTTGGGCTAGGTTGGAGTCTCCATACTTGTTGGCAAGTTTGGCTGTGTTTCTGTGAGATATGAATGTTGCTCTTTCTTGGAATGATGCGTGGATCGTGAAGAGGTAGGGATTGTTACCAACCCCAATATCCTACGTATATAAGTGATGTCTTAAGAATTAGCAATACTAATTTTATATTACCGAGATCAATAAACGTATAAGAAAATAAACAAACACAAACATATAAAATTTATATAGATTCATCTTAATGTAACACTACATTCCGTCTGATCAAGATGTTACATTTGATTTACAAAAATATATAAGCTATGAAAAGAAGATCATAGGTTAATTAGACTTGTCTACTTTTTCACTATTCATAAAACAAGAAAAAAAAATGGTAAATTACAACATTTGGGAGTGAAATATTTCATTATAGAAATAATAGCGTTTATTGAAGAAATAATGCTAAGAAAATTAACTCTAGTACTAACATATGTCGTATATAAATTATCATTTTTTAACTATCGTAGTAATTAAAATAAAAGTAAGATATCTGTTAATGATGAAATAATGATTTACCGTCACATAAGTGGTATTCAAAAGTTGGAAATTTGTAAGTTCCGAACAACAAAATGTAAGTTTTTTTTTTTCTTGTTCATTTTCTTTTTGTAATTAGTTTTATGGATCTCACCATTCCTGTCTCGATCAAATATTGAAGTATCATCTTAATCCGTTTCATGTCAACTCGGTCGAAAAGGTAAAGGTACTTGTTGAGAAGATCTCCATGCCAGTTTTCTTCAGCCCTCCAACCCCTTGTCCAAATTGCCCAATGCGCATCATCTATGCCCATTTGGTCATGATAGATTTGAGTTCCATTGATACGTGCATGGTATGATGGTAGGGCTTATTCAGTTATCATGTCTCCCACCAACACCACAAAATAATCGTCTGGTATCTCCTTTGCTCTTTCCCTTATTTCCTTCACTTGATCATGAAATCCATCGTTTGTCGGGTCTGGTAAGAGATCTTGAGGTTGCCAACTCTCCTCGACCGGTTTCAGCAAGGGCACAACGTTCTCTCTCGCCCAATTGTCCATTGAATTGAAGATTTCCACCTTCTCTGGTGGCATCCATAGACTCGATATCACTAATCCGATGCTTTCCTCTGGGTTTGGACGGCTTAAAGACTTTTTTTTTCTTTTCAAATAAAAAGGAAAGGAAACAATTAATTAAGAAACCCTATCACATACCAATAATTAATTAAAAATGAAATTCAAGCAAAATATTAAGAACACAAGACAATCACATATCAAGAAGAAAATAAAATAATTACTGCTAGAAAGCCACAAGGAGCACACAAAATATAGAACAGAGACTTACACTGCAAGACACTAACAAGTAAAGCTTTGTTAAAACCTACTGTTTAGGTAAAACCTTAAGAAATAAAACTCCAAATTAATTTATATAAAAAAAAAAAAAAAAACCTCCAAACATACCAGACTTATGTTGCAAACAATCATATGAAGTAAACGAAGTTTTAAACTATATATTGCTGTATTAATATAAATATGTACACAAATTTATACGAATATTTTTATTGTCATGTTCTATAATAAATATCCAATAATTATATGAAATTATTAATTATTTTAGATTGATAGTAATTCTGAAAAATTAAGAGTGAACATTTAATATCAATTCTGTCCCGTAAAAATTTGTGTGTGTACTTACTGGGTATACTACCGAAAACAAAAACAAAAAACAAAAACAAAACAAACAAACCCCTAGAGAACAAGAAGAGTAGTTTGGAGATCATTGGATTTTCTTAGAACTTACTTTGTTTTCTTAGAAGTGAGATCATGAAATGAGGAATTAGTAGACACGGAGAACTTTGGAGACCTTTTAAGTTTTGGCAATGATGGACCAGCAAAAGCACACCAGTAATTAGGAGATTCAGAAGTGAACAGAATATTCAAGCAATTTATAACAGCCATATCTGATCTCTTGCCTTTTTTTTTTTTTTTTTTTTTTTTGGAGTTAAAGATGGGGATACTTATAATTGCAAATTTCATGGCCCAAACTTTTTATATAGAAGAAGAGACCTAGCTTGGAGCTACTTTGTAGTGGATACTATAATGTAATGTAGCTAAAAATAAAACAGGTTATTCTTATATATATCCTCTGAATTTTCGTGTTATTCTCACTTTGTATCCAAACTTTAAAAACTCTCACTTTACCCTTTAAATTTTGAATTTAACCCCACTTTAATCATTATATCAGAATTTCAGTTAAAAACACATGGAAAATAGGAGAATTACTATAACTAAATCTATTATATTAGGATTTCTACTAAAAACAAATGGGAAAAAAAAAAAACTCTACATCATGAGTGTATTTAACTCATTTTTTTCCCCAATGTTTTAAACTAAAACTCTGATAAAAGGGGTTAACGAAGATAACATTCAAAATTCAATAGAGCAAAATGAGCGTTTTTAAAGTTCATTGAGTAAACATGTTAATAGTGGTCTTTCATCAACGGTGGTTGGTGGTTGGATATCAAACTGCGAAGACCATTAGAAAGCTCATCCATCAACTTTTGATTAGGGTAATGACAAAAATATCCTAATAAAGGGAATATGTATTTTAGGTAAAACCAAAAACAAAAGAACTTTTTTTTTTTAATTTAAAAAACGCATTTCTTTGTTACATATATTTCCTAAAAATAATTTTGCAAAGTTAAAAACTTTGGGGATTTAACTTTGGGGACTATACCTCTCACTTTTTGGGATCTTCTATATTTCAAAGTTAAAAATTTTGCAACTTTAATCTGACATCTTCCAAATCTAATGTCGTTGCAAAAACTCCATTCCAGAAAACAAGCAAAAAAACATCTAGCGATAATATTGAAGTGAAATTATCTCTAGTTGTTCTTTACAAGAAAAAAAAAAAAAAAACGTTAACAAAAATTATACCAGTGTGAATTGCAAAGTTGTTCAAAAATATAAAAATAATAACGATAATTTTCGACGATATATAATCTAGAATTAACGTGTGCCTTTAAGAGAGACTAAGGCTTAGCAATAGTTAATGAAAGTGGACCATTAAGTGAAAAGTTACGCATTGTTTTGTACTTTAAAATTATGACAATTTATTTATGACAATGATCAATCGTGATGGAAAAAAAATTGTCATGTTTTTTTTTTTGGGAAAAATATATAGAAATTTTTTTTATAGAGTTAAATATTAACAAGAATATTGTGTTGAAATCCCATCTTTTTTTTTTCTTTTTAATTTTATTGCCATTAAGAAATGTGAAGTTCCGAATTTGAGCTCTATTATATTTGTCATCTATAACTCCTCATATTTTAAAACAAACCAATTGGATACCACTGGCACAGAATTGATAAATGAAATAAAGTAAAAGCAAATATATATATATATATATATATATGACAGATATAGAGGACGAAAGACACAGTTAAAAACATCTTTCATGTTTTTATATTGTAAATAAGAGACAATAGATACATTATAAATTGCAATAAATTAAAAATTAAAAATGAACCATAGCAATAATAATATCGATAAATTTATTGTGAGTGTTTGACATGATATATATCTAAACTCTGACAACTGCCAAAGCATTAATATTCATTATTGACATATCATGTCATTATATAATATCTTCTTTTCAATCAGTTGATATAGAATTCATTTGGTTTATCAATTTAAGTTAAAAATTTTAATTTTAATAATAATTTTTATTGATTTTTTAGAAAAGATAAAAAAAAAATTTTAAAAAGATAAAAAAATTTTTCAAAAAAAAAAATTAAAATTAAAATGAAAATTTTAATTTGAAATGATGAACTAAATGAGAGAGCATAATTACCACTAATCACAGACCATAGGACTTGTTTTCATTCACCAGGTGTCTCTCTAGTCACTTCAATTGTTGTTATATATATATATATATATATAAGATAACATCACATCGTATCACATAAATAAGAAATACTTTCATATCCGGTAACTTAACAGGTTTGACTGTTGCAATTTTTTATTACACAACGTGAAAAAGTTGACTTACATATGATTTTGTGAAAAATTATGTAAAACTTATCACTATTTAATAACTATTGATGAAAAGATAAATATTATTAAAAAAAATATTAAAATATATAATCAACTTCTTGTTATAATAAAATTTTAAAAAAAATTACAGATCTAATTGTCAGATAAGACATATATCTATATATATTGCATTTTCAACTTATAGTTGAGCTTATTAATAACAAGGACATATGAAAGGTAAGAGTATTGTCTTATTATAAGGATATTATTTTCACAATCAGATTATATTATAATTATATTATATTCGAAAATATATAATAATTTAAAATAATAATAAATTTAACAATTCTGACTCCTATCTATAAAATATTTTTATTTGATTGATCTGTTAAAGCTTTATAGTCATAAACACACAATATCAACACTCGAGAAATTATCACTATTAATATACCCTGCATAAAAATAAAAATAAAAATTGAATTAAACTAAATATACATAGCACAAACAATTTTTTTTTATTAAATTAAAATTATATTTGGTTTCTCGGCTGAAAATGAAAATTTTAAATTAAAATTGGTTGACTTTTTAATAATTAGTTATAAATTCTATTAACTTTTCAGAAAAAATAAAAATAAAAACTGAAATAAAAAAAATATAAGTTAATTAATATTAAACTTAAACATCAAACAAACCTAAATTGTAATTAAAGAAAAAGTTCATGATTAATTATAGGCATTACCAGGATTAGACAACATTAAGAAATTATTGGCAGGGCTTGGACTACTTTTCAATGGCAATTTTCAAAACAAAATAAATATCGTGATTCGACAGTGCAACCTTTTTTTTCTTTTTCTTTTTCTTTTTTTTTCAATGGAATTGACAATGCAACTTCTGGAAGTACTTGAAGTTTTCAATGGCAGTGAATAAATACAGATGCAGTAAATAAAACTTACCCAAGATTTTTATTGACTTTTTTAGAAAAGGCAAAAAATTTTTTCAGAAAAAGACAAAAATTTGAGTTTAAATCTTAAGTTTAAACTTAAATTGCAAACGGAGTCTTAATTTATCATCCTAAGTTTAGACTGAAATATGCAAGCCAATACATTCACATCTACGACACTGATGTTTAATAGCATTCAAGCACAAATTTAGAAATTTATAGATTTTTTATAAGTACTATTTAAATTTTTTTTTTCCAGTGTTTTTCCTTTACAAAAATTTAAATTTATGGTTCGAATTTACTTATTAATTCACTTTTTAATTTTATGACTATAAAAGGGGATAAGTTTAATACATTCTATCAATAGAAGTCACCATTTAAAACGATGTTTACATAAATGTCTGAAAATATATATTATCAAAACATATATTCATTGACCTAGACTTATAACATAGACTTACTTCACACTATATAGATAGTACAAGAGTCTGAAAATACTCAAAGATTTACTAATGGCACGGAAGAAACAAAGGAGAATTCCGTGATAAGATTTTTTTTTTGTTTTAGTGTGTGTGTGTGTGTGTATATATATATATATATATATATATTAAAATAATCGATCTGACTATATTCTTTCGTATTGTGATAATTCTCTAAATTATTAATTAACTACACTAGCCTATTGCAAATCCAGCTGAAAGGAATTGGAGTCCCGTCTTGGGCCCCAGTCCGCACCATCTCCTCGGCCCTCTTCATCTTTTGGGCCAGCCCACAAACAAACTCCTGGGCCTGACGCCCTTCACTGGAAAGCCCAGTAAGCTTCTCCACATTCCACTTGGCCACCAAGTGTTCCAAGATCTCTCTATAATCAGTGGCAGTGTAGACCCCAATTCTAGAGGCAACCCTAGTAAAGTGATGAAACAAATTATTGTCGTTTCCGTCGTGCATGCAGTGAGCAGGCATGGAGATTCTCCTCCTCATGGTGTCGGCGAACGCCAAGAGAATGTCGTTTGGATCGATGTCGAAGAGCTTGGCGGCGATCTTGGTGTAAGCGGCCTCGTGACGCTTCTCGTCCGAGGCGATGACACCACATATTTGGGCTAGGTTGGAGTCTCCATACTTGTTGGCAAGTTTGGCTGTGTTTCTGTGAGATATGAATGTTGCTCTTTCTTGGAATGATGTGTAGATGGTGAAGAGGTAGGGATTGTTACCAACCCCAATATCCTACATATGTAAGCGATGTGTTTAAGAATTAGCCGTACCAATTTTATTTCACCGAGATCAATAAGCGTATAAGAAAATAAACAAACCCAAACATATAGAATTTATATAGATTCATCTTAATGTAAGACTACATTCCGTCTAACCAACATGTTACATTTAATATACAAAAACATATAAGCCATGAGAAGAAGATCATAAGTTAATTAGA
Source organism: Ficus microcarpa (assembly GCA_025413485.1). Classification (NCBI taxonomy): domain Eukaryota; kingdom Viridiplantae; phylum Streptophyta; class Magnoliopsida; order Rosales; family Moraceae; genus Ficus; species Ficus microcarpa. Next base: position 28,371,864 of record CM046383.1, on the reverse strand, counting down.
CTTGTGTCTACTTTTTCACTATTCATAAAACAAGAAAAAATGGTAAATTGCAACATTGGGAGTGAAATATTTTGTTATAGAAATGATAGCGTTTATTAAAGAAATAATGTTAAGAACATTAACTCTAGTACTAACTTATGTCGTATATAAATAATCATTTTTTAACTATCATAGTAATTAAAATTAAAGTAATGTATATGTCAATGATAAAATGACAATTTACTGTCACGTAAGTGGTATTCAAAAGTTGGAAAAATGTAAGTTCCTAACAACACAATGTAAGTTTTTTTTTTTTTTTTCCTTTTATGTACTTAGTTTTATGGATCTTACCATTCCTGTCCTGATCAAATATTGAAGTGTCATCTCAATTCGTTTCATGTCAACTCGTCCAGAAAGGTAAAGGTACTTGTTGAGAAGATCTCCATGCCGGTTTTCTTCAGCACTCCAACCCCTTGCCCAAATTGCCCAAGGTGTGTCATCTATGCCCGTTTGGTCATGATAGATTTGAGTTCCATTGATACGTGCATGGTATGATGGTAGGGCTTCTTCAGTTATCATGTCTCCCACCAGCACCACAAAGTAATCATCTGGTATCTCCTTTGCTCTTTCCCTGATTTCCTTCACTTGATCATGAAATTCGTCGGTTGTCGGGTCTGGTAGGAGATCTTGAGGGTGCCAACTCTCCTCGACTGGCTTCAGCAAGGGCACAACGTTCTCTCTCGCCCAATTCTCCATTGATTTGAAGATTTCCTCCTTCTCTGGTGGCATCCATAGACTCAATGTCGCTAATCTGGTGCTTTCCTTAGAGTTTGGACGGCTTAAAGGCTTCTTATTTCTTTTTAAATAAAAAGGAAGGGAAACAATCAGTGTCAAGAAAACATCCTAACTAAATCGACACTCAATAATTAAGAAACCCTATCACATGCCAATAATTTATTAAAAACGAAATTCAAGCTAAATATTAAGAACACAGGACAATCACATATCAAGAAGAAAATAAAATAATTACTACTAGAAAGCCACAAGGAGCTCGCAAAAAATAGAACAGAAACTCATACTGCAAGAACACTAACAAGTAAAGCTTCATTAAAACCTACTATTTAGGTAAAACCTTAAAAAAAAAAACTCCAAATTAATTTAAAAAAAAAAAAAAAAAAAAAAAAACCTCCAAACATACCAGACTTATATCGCAAACAATCATATGAAGTAAACGAAGTTTTAAACTATACATTGCTGTATTAATATACATATGTAAACATATTTATCCGAATATTTTTATTGTCATGTTCTATAATAAATATCCTATAATTATATGAAATTATTAATTATTTTAGATTCATAATAATTCTGAAAACTTAAGAGTGAATGGTTAACAACAGATCTGTCCCATGAAAATTTGTGTGTGTACTTATTGTGTATACCACAAAAAAACAAAAAAAACAAAGAACAAAACAAAAGAGAACAAGAAGAGTAGTTTGGAGATCATTGGATTTTCTTAGAACTTACTTGGTCTTCTTAGAAGTGAGATCATGAAACGAGGAATTAGTAGACATGGAGAACTTTGGAGACCTTTTAAGTTTTGGCAATGGAGGACCAGCAAAAGCACTCCAACAATTAGGAGATTCAGAAGTGATCAGAATATTCAAGCCATTTAAAAGAAGAGCCATATCTGATCTCTTGCCTTGCTTTCCTCCTTTTTTTTTTTTTTTTTCTTTCTCTCTCTCTTTTTGGAGTTGAAGATGGGGATACTTATAATTGCAAATTTGATGGCCCAAACTCTTTATATAGAAGAAGAGACCTAGCTTGGAGCTACTTTCAAGTGGATACTATACTGTAATGCAGCTAAAAATAAAAAAGGTTGTTCTTATTTATGTCCTTTGAATTTTAACGTCATTCTCACTTTATATCCAAACTTTAAAAACTCTCACTTTATCCTCTAAATTTTGAATTTAATCCCACTTTAACCATTCTATCAAAATTTCAGTTAAAAACACATGGAAATTAGGAGAATTACTCTAACTAAATCTATTATGTTAGGATTTCGACTAAAAACAAATGAAGAAAAAAAAAAAAAACCCCCCCCCCCCCACATCATGAGTGAATTTAACTCACTTTTTTCCCTCATATTTTTAATTGAAACTCTGATAAAAGGGGGTTAAATGAGATTACATTCAAAGTTCAATAAAGTAAAATGAGCGTTTTTAAAGTTCATAAAATAAACATATTAATAGTGGTCTTTCATCAACTGTGGTTGGATATCAAACTGCGAAGACGATTAGAAAGCTCATCCATCAACTTTTTATTAGTGTAATGACAAAAATATCCTCATAAAGGGAATATGTATTTTAGATAAAACCAAAAACAAAGGAAACTTTTTTTTTTTTTTTGGTATTAAAAAAACGCATTTCTTTGTTACATATATTTTCTAAAAATAATTTTGCAAAGTTAAAAACTTTGGGGACTATACATCTCACTTTTAGGGATCTTCTATTTTTCAAAGTTAAAAATTTTGCAACTTTAATCTGACATCTTCCAAATCTAATGTCGTTGCAAAAACTCCATTCCAGAAAACAAGCAAAAAAACATCTAGCGATGATATTGAAGTGAAATTCTCTCTAGTTGTTCTTTACAAGAAAAAAAAAAAAACGTTAACAAAAATTATACTAAAGTGAATTGCAAAGTTGTTAAAAAATATAAAAATAATAACGACAATTTTCGAAGATATATAATCTAGCATTAACGTGTGCCTTTAAGAGAGACTAAGTGATAAGTTAATGAAACTGGACCATTAAGTGATAAGTTAAGTATTTTTTTGTACTTTAAACATATGACAATGGCCAATCGTCATGGAAAAAAAAATTTTGTCATGTTTTTTTTTTTTGGGAAAAATATATAGAAATGTTTTTTTATAGAGTTAGATATTAACAAGAATATTGAGTTGAAAATCCCATCTTTTTTTTTTCTTTTTAATTTTATTGCCATTAAGAAATGTGAAGTTCAGAATTTGAACTCTATTATGATTTAAGTCCGTTAAGTTACGTACCAACTAAATTATATTTGTCATCTCTAACTCCTCGTATTTTAATTCAAACTAATTGAATAATACTGACACAGAAAAATAAAATAAAGTAAAAGCTATATATATATATATATCATGTGGCAGATTTGGAGGACGGAAGACACCTTTAAAAAGCATCTTTCATGTTTTTATCCTAAATATATAAGAGAGTGGCACCGTTTTGGTGCTTCACACTTTTTTTTTTTTTTTTTTTTTTTTTTTTTTTTTAAATGTTGTCCTTCCTGCCTTGCACTTGGCAATTGCTCACATTATATTTCTTCTCCGAATTATTTTGTACTTGTGGTTAAAAGAAGACCAAAATTTTCATGCATATTACAAAATTACCATTGTATAATTTGTAACTTTTTTTTTGTAGTGTAAAACGTTTTGTTTTTTTGTTTTTTTTGTTTTTAAATTTCAAGTAATAGGGATTGAAAATTTGAATTGAAAAATGAATCCATATTCACTTTTTTATTTTTATTTTATTTTATTTTATTTTAATGTGAGGATAGGATATTCGAATTCTATATCTTCTAGTATATTCAAGTAAGAAATTACCGCTAGACTATGATTATAAGTATTATCTTCACTTGTCTTTTTTTGTTTTTGTTTTTGTTTTAACACCAATTGATTTTAGATTTTCAAATTAAAATGAATTTTTCTAATTTTAAAATGACGTGTCAAACAAAAACTAAAGATTAAAAAAATATAGTGAAGTATAAGATTTTTTTCCCCTTGTTGAAGAGGATGAAGGTAAATTTTATTTATTTATTTGATCTTATCATCGTCTTTCATACATCATTTTAATATTTTTTTTATTCTCTTTAAAAACCATTGTTTAATGAAAATCCATTTTGTTATGTATGCTTTACTTTACTTTTTATTTTGGTTGTCGGCCTTTGTTTTCTTCTAACCCCTTTATATGTTTCTTTTTTTTTTTTTAATTTACTATATTATATTTTTATTGGGGGTTTTTTTTTTTAGCTTGTACCTTTACCTATAATTTTTTTGTCTTTCATTTTCTCTTCACTAAATGCTCAACATTTTGAAATTTTTATTTTAACTTTTGGCCAAAAACTCTTATCTCCTTAATCATGATCATGTCTAATTATGATTAAGGTTTTTTTTTTCATCTTTTCAATATTAAATTTACGTGTCTTTTTTTAATTTTCCTGATAGTTTAAAAGTGATTGCAAGGGTTCTCTTCAAATTCTTTATGATTTTTTTTTTCCCTTCAAGAAGAAGACTATTATGCTTGTTGTTATTAGTTTGAATGATTTATGTATAATTATTTCAGTTCTTTTACTATGAAAGTTGTTGGATCATTTCCTTACAATATATTTCTTTTTTTGTATTTGACATAAGTAGATTTAAGTTCAAAAAGTTCTACTTAAGCAATCTAATTACCAAATGATGCAATTCTTGCTATTGTTTTACTCATTTTTTCCACATAATTACAATAAAACTTTAGAATGTTTTATAGAGTAGATAAAATATCAACATGATTCTATGATAAAATATAACTTCTCAACTTATATTATTATTTTTAAGAAAAATTTTCTTTCACTAACTTATAATGGTAAAATATTTTTCATGCTCCACGTTATAAAAATTTCATTATTAATTCAATGCGTACAACGCACCCACGTATTTTAACTACTATAATAAATAAGAGATGATAGATACATTATAAATTGCAATAAATTAAAAATGAATCGTAGCAATAGTAATATCACTAAATTTATTGTGTGTGTTTGACATGACATATAAGCAAACTGTGACAACTGCCCAAACTGTGACAACTGCCATACATATCTGTCATCATTAGTATCTTTCTTGAAAAATCTTTCAAACTTCTGTTGAGCTTATTAATGACAAGGACATATGAAATGTCAGGGTATTGTCTGGTTACAGAGATATTACTTTTTATGGTGGGACATTGTTTGATGTTCCCCTTATATTTAATTAAAATATATTTTTTAATTTTAATTTTTATCTTAATTTTGAAAAAGTTTTTTGGTTCGTTTGCTTGGTTAGTTTGAGTTGAAATATTTTAATTGTAATAGAAAATTTTTTTGAATTTTCAAAAAAGACAAAAAACTTTTTGAGAAAGGGACAAAAAAAAATACAATTTGAGTTGAAATGAGATGATGAGACAAACAAAACCTTTATTTTTTTTTTAAGTTTGTCTTTTCTGAAAATTTAAATAAAAATTTTCAATTCAAATTTAAAATTTTAAACTCAATTCATTCACTAAACGAATCCTCAGATTATATTATAATTATATTATATTCAAAAATATATAATAATTTAAAATATTAATAAATTTAACAATTCAGACTCCTATCTATAAAATATTTTTATTTAAATGATTTATTAGAGCTTTATAGTCATAAACACACAATATCAACACTTGAGAAATTACTTAATGTTCATACGTGGAATCTTAATGTTCAGTGAATTGTAATTGTACAGTGAATTTATGTTTCTGCCCTCCAAAACAGAGACTTTTCTTGGATCAGACAATGAAATGCCCATTTTGCCTTTCCTAGGATGCTCTATCCTTGTTCTCCAAATAGTACTTTACTGTTCATTGTACAGTGAATAGTACTTCACTGTTCATTGTACAGTAAATAGTACTTCACTGTTCATTATACAGTGAAACTCTATTTTTCGTTTTTTCCCTCCGACTAATAGTGTCTTGATTTTGTGTCCGATTTTTTTTTTTTGTCTTTTTAATTTTGTTTGATATTTGATGTTAGTATTTTATGATTTAGTTAGATTTAGATGGATTATTAGATTTTCCCATTACTCAATTTTCTAGATTGTTCATGCTGTGGTTTGATATTTTATTTTGTTTTTGCTGATCTGTCCTAGGCATTTAATGCTTCTAAATTGCTATGCTTTGGCTGTAACTTTGTTATTTGTTATAGTTCTGTTATTTGCAGTGTGATGATTAGTTTGATTGAGATTTTTAATATATCTAAATTTGTCATTAATATTTCTAATTTTGTTTATTTTTGTAATCTGTTATAAATTAATATATTTTTGTCTTTATATATGCAAAAAATTTATTATTTCTCTCTTTTGCCGACTTTTTTTGAGAAATATTTTCCAAAAATTTTTTTTCAGCAGATTTCCTCTTATAAATACTTTTTTCTCATTTATTATCTTATTCTTATATGTCACTATTACTACCTTTGTAAAATCTTCTTAACTGCTCTCCTTTAAACATTCCTTAATTATTACCTAAAATCTTCTATTCCATTCTTTGTTATCTGCTAAAAACTAATCATTCTGACATCTTCGTTTCTGTGCAAATCTACTCTTTTTATTCAGGACTATTCTTATTTATACCTCTTAATTAGAATTTATTATTCCTTGATTATATTATAATTATTTGCTTTCTAATTATTGTTATTACTATTATAATAATGCTATAGAGGAATTACTTTTGCTATTGTTTGGTTTTTTTTTTTTTTGCCTCCGTTTCTGGTTTTTTCACCCCCTAACTAAAACGTTAACTTTTTTTTTTTGGATATTTTTTGAATATTATTGTTATTATAAGTTAGATGATTATATTATATGATTTGGTAATTTTGCTTTTTTTTTTTTTTCTATTTTTGTTTTTTCTTCTCTCCACGTGCAATGCACGGGCATCAGACTCGTTACCACTATTAGCATACCCTGCATAAAAATAAAAATAAAAATTGAATTAAACTAAATACACACCGCACAAACAATTTTTTTTTTTTTTAATTTTATTAAATTAAACTTGTGTTTAGTTCGTCGGTTAAGAATGAAAATTTTAAATTAGAATTGATTAACTTTTCAAAAACTAATTATAAATTCTATTAACTTAAAAAAAATAAAAACTGATATAAAAAAATATAATTTAATTAGTATTAAACTTAAACCTCAAACAAACCTAAAGTGGAATAAAAGAAATATAGGCATTACCAGGATTAGACAACATTAAGAAATTATTGGTAGGGCTTGGACTACTTTTCAATGGCAATCTTCAAAACAAAGTAAAATCGTGATTTTACAAGGAAACTTTTTTTTCCCCCAATGGAATTGACAATGCAACTTTTGGAAGTATATGAAGTTTTCAGCGGCAGTAAATAAATAGAGACGCATATGTTGGTCTGGAGGATAACGCAAAATAAATAATGCACAGACGCATATGTTGGTCTGGAGGATAACGCAAAATAAATAATGCACTGTGTTTACACGAGTCACGCGCGTACACATTAATCTCTAATAGAATTAAATATAAAATTACCGTTATATTATATTTACAACTCCCAACTTTCAACCTGTTAGCACTCGCTCTTTCAAAATAAAATACTCGTATGATTCATAAGACATCACATATATTTGTACTTGATAGAACGTAAATCCTCAACCCTCACATGTAAAATCATGTTTTGTTTTTTGTCCTTCACTCGACAATTTTAGAGTAAAAATTAATCTCAATTGATCTTTTAGATTTTCTTTCTTTCTTTTTGTGCTTGATTTTAAGTTGAATTTAATTGATTTTTTAAAATTTTAATTAAATTTTCAGAAAAAAAAAAAAAAAAAGAAACAAAAACTGAGTTAGAATTTATATGATGTACTGAAGCAAGCTAAGTCTTGTTAATGACTGTTCTCTTCTTGAAACTAAAGAGATTCAGGGCGAGAAAGAGAGAGGATGTGATAGGAGGAGGAACCAGAAAGAGAACCGGAAAGTAGAAAAAAGGCTATTACCTTTTTGCCCAGGTGATTTAGAGGAAAATCACTTTTAAAAATCTAGAATTCGAATGTATCCCTTTCAATAGAAAATTTAAGGGTAATCTTTATATCGAAGTGATACAAATGAATTACTAAACCTCAAAAGTGGCATACAATCTCGTTAACACGAGACTATACAAACATAAACTGAAACACACAAAAACTACAACCCTATCTTCATATCATTTCCTATGACTCCCAAAAGACCTTCCATGACAGAAGCCGATCCCAGAACCAAAACATCGAAGTACATTTGCGATTACTCCCCGCATTAACAGAAGTTCAGTTAAACGCCTTCTAAGCAGTTCTCTAATGGTGACCATAGACAAAAGCCAAACGTGAGAGATAACCGTACAAGAATAGCATGCTTACAGAAGATACAAAAGCTCTGCACGGAATAGTCTTCTCCTCGCTCCTACATCGGCTCTGATTTAACCACAAAACTTCGAGCTTCGTCTTCGGTAACTTCACTGCTTGGGAAAACAAATTGAAGCACAATTAAATGACTAATATACAAGGAAAAAAAATATAAGAAAATTGAAGAGGAACTCCCGCAACGAGGCTAACTAAGAAGTTTTAACCTGTCTGCAGCTTCTGTCTTCGTAATCAAGGTGAGTTCTTTGGATGCAAGAAAGTCGTGGAAACTGCCGAGTTTTTTGTCCTTGCAGAATTTGCAAAGATAGCGCAGAAAATCATTGAATTGTTTTGGTTCCTGCACACGAGAATTCAATTAAAAGGAAAATGCCATAATTGGTCTAAATTTTTTGCCTATAATAAGAGAGATGTGGACATACTTGCTCAAGGATACAAGCCTTCCGAAGGGCTACTAAACATTCCGCTGCCTTAGGATAATTATCGCCATTGTATGAGTCCTCCACTAAGTCAAATATCTTGTTCTTCATATTCATAATGGCTTTATCAACCCAAATCGGACTATCCCTCCGTGAGATCATGGCTTCAAAATCTTGGACAGGCGTTACATCCCCAACTTTCTCAATCTTAAGTGAAGATGTAGTTTCGTTAGTATTATGATTCGCAGATTGAACAGGAATAAGTGCGTGTTCCTCTCCCTCATTTGATCCAAATGGTTTTTCTCGTAATTGTCGTCTAGCTGATTTCTTGAGCTGCAAAACATAACAAAATTCAAACTTGAATGCCTATCAATTGGTGACGGGGAACAAAATCTTTAAGATGCTTGACTACAGTAACCTTTGGGTTTTCCTTGAGTTCGAAAGCTCTACGAAATTCATCAAGAGCAGAATTGTTGTGAGAAAGAAGTTCTGGATTGGCTTCAGTGATCTTCTTAAGAGTCTCATCAAGTGGAGGTACAGCTGCATCTGGGTTATTTGATTTCATCTCGAGACTGCGATAGAAACGCTGTAAACAAATAACACGTTCAGTTTCATTTACAAACCAAGAAAGCAAATTACAAGGCAAAAGGCCTTGAGCAAACTCTCCACGATCAATCTCCAGAAGAGCTCTCAGACAAATTGCAGTTCTGAAAACAAGTGAAAATTAGCATGTCCATTAACCTTAGAGATGAAACATTTTTCAATTTCTCCAATTATGTGCACATTAGTTTCGTTATAACATTGAAAACCACAAAACACATTGAAAATTAGCATCCAAGATATAATCATGTCATCAAAGAACGGTTTTGTATCTAATGGAGAATATGTGCTTGATTATATTGGAATGAAGGAACCAAGAATTGCAAGAGAACAAATCCGTGCCAAGAGAGAATTTTACAAATGAATACCTCCAGCACAGGATTTGGCGTAAGGTCGGGCAGCAGAGCTTCCTCTTTTCCTGGAAGTGCAAGATCAAACATCTGGACGAAATTATCTGCTACCTCTTGTTGCTGTTCAGTGGGCTGCCATGAAGCTGGGAAATTGCTGAAAGAGGGAAACTGAAATTCTCGGACATCCTCAGCAAAAGGAAGCACATTGAAGTAAAATGAATCGGGCTGTTCATACGTATAACCAGAGCCACAGCAGATTAATAGGGAATACAAAACCTTAGGAAGAAGAAGAAACAGATTATTAATGCACAAGTTGCCAGGTAAACACAAGTCCGTTTAAGTCTTGCAAACTTACAATATTCTCACGATCCGATATGTTTGGTGTCAAGACCCCCACAACAACATTTCCTAGTCCTTGCCTCCACACACAACGTACTATTGCTACCTTATTAGCTTCCTTCATAGCTCTAGCTAGGGCAGAAACAGCAAGAATGGCCCTTGCATTTCCCGGTTCAGGAATGAATATATTAACATCTTTCATATAGTAGTTTCTTCAATGAATTGATGGTCAAGTCAAGGCCAAAAAGAAGGAAATAAAAAGTAATCAACCATTATTATCTCAGCTGATACACTTAAACCACGACACATCCAAATCAAAGCAGATAGGTTTTACCGCAAAATGTTTCCAGCATCAGTGAATCCTAGAAGCTTCACACCCTTTTCTGGTTTGAACTTGACAGCATCCCATTCAGCAGATGAAATAGGAACAACTTGAGGTCCGTAACGATAACCTTTTATCCGTTGCTCTGGAGGAATGAAAGAATCAGGTTCTTCAACACGTTTGTACTGATAATCTACCTTGACTTCATGTGTGGCAAATTTATCGGTTGGGGGAGCTCTATCAGAATATTTCTTTAAAGTTGGAATCTTCTCTTCTGATGTTTTCTTGTAAACCCATACCTAATCACATTCAAGTTCTCAACAAAATAAGTACATTATATTTTCGGATACAGATGTTGAGAACCACTAGTATTATCAGTAAAACTATAAACAAACTGGAAAAAGAACAAAATATGATTTGCAGATTCTGTACATGAGGTAAATCAAAACAAAAAACTTAGACTCATACAGCGCATACAGTGAAAATAAACAAGAAAATGACAGATAATCATTTCAAAGGATGAAACTCGTAATAAGAACCAAAATGAAACGAATTTTACTAAATATAGCACAACTAACCATGTAAATTGATGCTTACAACAGTCCGATCTTGATAAACAAAGGGTGCCCTTGTGCAGACCAGTTAAGGACCACAGATTTATCGGACCACATGGAACTAAACCCAGTGATTGGACCAGAGGCCGACAAGTATCAACACTTGTGTTTTGCCTCCGTTCTAGGTGCTTATTTAGTTCTAAATATAGGTCGATTGAGCTCTTAACAAGTTTAATGCCTGTAATGATATACAACAATCCTACCACCAACCAATGGAATAAATTATGTTGCCACAAAGTAACATTTGAAAGTCACAACTTTTTTGTGCCTAATGGAGTTCATATGTCGAATTCATTATGATGCTATCTTAATCTTCCCACCCAAGAAAGAAAAAACAAATAAATTAATGTTTGCATATAGGAAGGAAACACAAGCATACAAGAAGGCACATATACAAACAGATCAACAACACACTTCATAATACTTCAAACAAACAACAAAACTCTCACCTTAATCTTCATTTTGGGGCTAACATCAAGCTCACCCCTGAATATTGTAACCGGACTTATATTTCGAGTTTTAAGTGCACCAAACAATGAGATTGGACTCTCAACATGCACCAGTTTTGCACGTGTTCTCTTTGAAAAAATATTGAGTAGACGATCATTCTCCTCCATTACTCTCTGATTCGCTTCTGCACCAATCCTTCCCCTTACAGCTATACTCTCCATTCTCATTCCCCGTGCAGTCATTTGATCAGCAATTATGGTTACTTGATCTTCTTTGGTTCCTTCGTACGGATCTTTAATAGGACACTGTGCATTTGTAATCAAACACAGACGTTTCTTTCCCTTATTTGTTTCTCCGTACTTCTTAATCAACATATCCATGCCAACAATTATAGCGTCAAGAACTGTCCATCATCAAGGTTCCACAAACATAAAATTGAACACGAAAGCAAATTGTAAGTTTACGTTCTAATCAAGTGACAAACCTCCTTGCTAAAACATACGTGTGAACAACTCTGCAAAGATGTTTCTGCATACCAATTACAATAACAAATACAGAAAACCTTGTTTCGATAACAACAGAATGCATGATAAAAGGAGAGGACTTCAAAAAAAAAAAAACAGAAAATAAATAAATTACATTATGGAGGGCACTGATAGTACAAAATGACTACATTTTCTGAGCTCAAGATGCACAAGAATAGTAAATTTCAATCGGAAGGTGCAGGCCAACAATAAAATACAATCAACAGAATAACAAACCATGAAAAGAAAAACAAGGGGGGAAATTACTAATATAATTAGAGGATACAATCTCCAGAACAAGTTCCTCTAGGGAGTGGCTGTAAAGTTTCGAGAATATCTCCATCAACAACTCCAAGGTTTCGTAAAACTGAAAGACAATCACATATTAAGAACACCAATAATTAATTAAAAATGAAATTCAAGCAAAATATTAAGAACACAAGACAATCACATATCAAGAAGAAAATAAAATAATTACTGCTAGAAAGCCACAAGGAGCACACAAAATATAGAACGGAGACTTACACTGCAAGACACTAACAAGTAAAGCTTCGTTAAAACCTACTGTTTAGGTAAAACCTTATGAAATAAAACTCCAAATTAATTATATATATTAAAAAAAAAAAAAAAAAAAAAGGCCTCCAAACATACCAGACTTATGTTGCAAAGAATCATATGAAGTAAACGAAGTTTTAAACTATATATTGCTGTATTAATATAAATATGTAAACAAATTTATACGAATATTTTTATTGTCATGTTCTATAATAAATATCCAATAATTATATGAAATTATTAATTATTTTAGATAGATAGTAATTCTGAAAAATTAAGAGTGAACAGTTAATAACAAATTTGTCCCATGAAAATTTGTGTGTGTACTTGCTCGGTATATCACAAAAAAACAAAAACAAAAACAAAAACAAAACAAACAAACCCCTAGAGAACAAGAAGAGTAGTTTGGAGATCATTGGATTTTCTTAGAACTTACTTGGTTTTCTTAGAAGTGAGATCATGAAATGAGGAATTAGTAGACATGGAGAACTTTGGAGACCTTTTAAGTTTTGGCAATGGTGGACCAGCAAAAGCACACCATTAATTAGGAGATTCAGAAGTGAACAGAATATTCAAGCGATTTATAAGAGTCATATCTGATCTCTTGCTTTTTTTTTTTTTTTTTTTTTTTTTTTTTTTTTTTTTTGGAGTTAAAGTTGGGGATACTTATAATTGCAAATTTCATGGCCCAAACTTTTTATATAGAAGAAGAGACCTAGCTTGGAGCTACTTTGTAGTGGATACTATAATGTAATGTAGCTAAAAACAAAAAGGGTTATTCTTATATACATCCTCTGAATTTTCGTGTTATTCTCACTTTGTATCCAAACTTTAAAAACTCTCACTTTACCCTCTAAATTTTGAATTTAACCCCACTTTAATTATTCTATCAGAATTTCAGTTAAAAATACATGGAAAATAGGAGAATTACTCTAACTAAATCTATTATATTAGGATTTCTACTAAAAACAAATGAAAAAAAAAAAAAAAAAAACTCTACATCATGAGTGTATTTAACTCATTTTTTCCCCTAATGTTTTAAACTAAAACTCTGATAAAGGGATTAACTGAGATTCCATTCAAAATTCAATAGAGCAAAATGAGCGTTTTTAAAGTTCATAGAGTAAACATGTTAATAGTGGTCTTTCATCAACGGTGGTAGGATATCAAACTGCGAAGACGATTAGAAAGCTCATCCATCAACTTTTTATTAGGGCAATGACAAAAATATCCTAATAAAGGGAATATGTATTTTAGATAAAACCAAAAACAAAAGAACTTTTTTTTTTTTAATTTAAAAAACGCATTTCTTTGTTACATATATTTTCTAAAAATAATTTTTCGAAGTTAAAAACTTTGGGGATTTAACTTTGGGGACTATACCTCTCACTTTTTGGGATCTTCTATTTTTCAAAGTTAAAAATTTTGCAACTTTAATCTGACATCTTCCAAATCTAATGTCGTTGCAAAAACTCCATTCCAGAAAACAAGCAAAAAAACATCTAGCGATGATATTGAAGTGAAATTCTCTCCAGTTGTTCTTTACAAGAAAAAAAAAAAAAAAAAAAAAAAGGTTAACAAAAATTATACTAGTGTTTTTTATAGAGTTAGATATTAACAAGAATATCGTGTTGAAATCCCATCTTTTTTTTTTCTTTTTAATTTTATTGCCATTAAGAAATGTGAAGTTCCGAATTTTGAACTCTATTATATTTGTCATCAATAACTCCTCATATTTTAAAACAAACTAATTGTATAACACTGGCACAGAATTGATAAATAAAATAAAGTAAAAGCAAAAATATATATGTATATATATATCATGTGACAGATATAGTGGACGAAAGACAGTGAAAAACATCTTTCATGTTTTTATACTGTAAATAAGAGACAATAGATACATTATAAATTGCAATAAATTAAAAATTAAAAATGAATCATAGCAATAATAATATCGATAAATTTATTGTGTGTGTTTGACATGATATATATTTAAACTCTGACAACTGCCAAAGCATTAATATTCATTATTGACATATCATGTCATCATATAGTATCTTCTTTCCGATCAGTTGATATAGGCTTCGTTTGGTTTACCAATTTGAGTTGAAAATTTTAAATTTTAATAATAATTTTTGTTGACTTTTCAGAAAAGATTAAAAAAAAATTTCAGAAAAAATAAAAAAAAATTTCAAAAAAAGATAAAAATTGAGATGAAAATTTTGATTTAAAATGATGAACTAAAACGAGGGCATAGTTACCACTAATCACAGACTATAGGACTTGTTTTCATTCATCAGGTGTCTCTCTAGTCACTTCAATTGTTGTTATATATATATATATATATATATATATATATATATATACATAAGATAACATCACATCGTATCATAAAAATAAGAAATACTTTCATATCCGGTAACTTAATAGGTTCGACTGTTGTAATTTTTTATTACACAACTTGAAAAAGCTGACTTACATATGATTTTGTGAAAAATTATGTAAAACTTATCATTATTTAATAACTACTGATGAAAAGATAAATATTATTAAAAATATTAAAATATAATCAACTTCTTGTTATAACAAAATTTAAAAAAATAATAACAGATCTAATTGTCAGATAAGACATATATCTATATATATTGCATTTTCAACTTCTAGTTGAGCTTATTAATATAACAAGGACATATGAAAGGTAAGAGTATTGTCTTATTATAAGGATATTATTTTCACAATCAGATTATATTATAATTATATTATATTCAAAAATATATAGTAATTTAAAATAATAATAAATTTAACAATTCAGATTCCTATCTATAAAATATTTTTATTTGATTGATTTGTTAGAGCTTTATAGTCATAAACACACAATATCAACACTTGAGAAATTATCACTATTAATATACCCTGCATAAAAATAAAAATAAAAATTGAATTAAACTAAATATACATAGCACAAACAATTTTTTAATTAGATTAAAATTATGTTTGGTTTCTCGGTTAGAAATGAAAATTTTAAATTAAAATTGATTAACTTTTCAATAATTAACTATAAATTCTATTAACTTTTCAGAAAAAAATAAAAATTAAAATGAAAAAAATATAATTTAATTAATATTAAACTTAAACGTCAAACAAATCTAAATTGTAATTAAAGAAAAAGTTCATGATTAATTATAAGCATTACCAGGATTAGACAACATTAAGAAATTATTGGCAGGGCTTGGACTACTTTTCAATGGCAATTTTCAAAACAAAATAAATATCGTGATTCGACAGTGCAACCTTTTTTTTTTTTTTTTCAATGGAATTGACAATGCAACTTCTGGAAGTACTTGAAGTTTTCAATGGCAGTAAATAAATACAGATGCAGTAAATAAAACTTACCCAAGATTTTCAAGCACGAGAAGAATCTTCACAATAAACAAGCTCTTCTGGATTTAGGGTCCGTTTGGTGAATGAGTTTGAGTTGAAATTTTTAAATTTGAATAGTAATTTTTGTTGACTTTTTAGAAAAGACAAAAATTTTTTTAGAAAAAGATAAAAATTTGAGTTTAAACCTTAAGTTTAAACTTGAGTTCCAAACGTAATTTATCATACTAAGTTTAGACTGAAATATGCAAGCCAATACATTCACATCTATGACACTGATGTTTAATAGCATTCAAGCACAAATTTAGAAATTTATAGATTTTTTATAAGTACTATTTAAAAGTTTTTTTTTTTTTCAGTGTTTTTCCTTTACAAAAATTTAAATTTATGGTTCGAATTTACTTTTTAATTCACTTTTTAATTTTATGACTATAAAAGGGGATAAGTTTAATACATTCTATCAATAGAAGTCACCATTTAAAACGATGTTTACATAGATGTCTGAAAATATATATTATCAAAACATATATTCATTGACCTAGACTTATAACATAGACTTACTTCACACTATAGATAGTACAAGAGTCTGAAAATACTCGAAGATTTACTAATGGCAGGGAAGAAACAAAGGAGAATTCCGTGATAAGATTTTTTTTTTGTTTTAGTGTGTGTATATATATATATATATTAAAATAATCGATCTGACTATATTCTTTCGTATTGTGATAATTCTCTAAATTATTAATTAACTACACTAGCCTATTGCAAATCCAGCTGAAAGGAATTGGAGTCCCGTCTTGGGCCCCAGTCCGCACCATCTCCTCGGCCCTCTTCATCTTTTGGGCCAGCCCACAAACAAACTCCTGGGCCTGACGCCCTTCACTGGAAAGCCCAGTAAGCTTCTCCACATTCCACTTGGCCACCAAGTGTTCCAAGATCTCTCTATAATCAGTGGCAGTGTAGACCCCAATTCTAGAGGCAACCCTAGTAAAGTGATGAAACAAGTTATTGTCGTTTCCGTCGTGCATGCAGTGAGCAGGCATGGAGATTCTCCTCCTCATGGTGTCGGCGAACGCCAAGAGAATGTCGTTCGGATCGATGTCGAAGAGCTTGGCCGCGATCTTGGTGTAAGCGGCCTCGTGACGCTTCTCGTCCGAGGCGATGACACCACATATTTGGGCTAGGTTGGAGTCTCCATACTTGTTGGCAAGTTTGGCTGTGTTTCTGTGAGATATGAATGTTGCTCTTTCTTGGAATGATGTGTAGATGGTGAAGAGGTAGGGATTGTTACCAACCCCAATATCCTACATATGTAAGCGATGTGTTAAGAATTAGCCGTACTAATTTTATTTCACCGAGATCAATAAGCGTATAAGAAAATAAACAAACCCAAACATATAGAATTTATATAGATTCATCTTAATGTAAGACTACATTCCGTCTAACCAATACGTTACATTTAATATACAAAAACATATAAGCCATGAGAAGAAGATCATAAGTTAATTAGACTTGTCTACTTTTTCACTATTCATAAAACAAGAAAAAATGGTAAATTGCAAAATTTGGGAGTGAAATATTTTGTTATAGAAATGATAGCGTTTATTGAAGAAATAATGCTAAGAACATTAACTCTAGTATTAACTTATGTCATATATAAACAATCATTTTTTAACTATCATAGTAATTAAAATTAAAGTAATGTATCTATCAATGATAAAATTATAATTTACTGTCACGTAAGTGGTATTCAAAAGTTGGAAAAATGTAAGTTTTTTTTTTCCTTTTATGTACTTGGTTTTATGGATCTCACCATTCCTGTGCCGATCAAATATTGAAGTGTCATCTCGATTTGTTTCATGTCAACTCGTCCGGAAAGGTAAAGGTACTTGTTGAGAAGATCTCCATGTCGGTTTTCTTCAGCACTCCAACCCCTTGCCCAAATTGCCCAAGGCGTGTCATCCATGCCTGTTTGGTCATGATAGATTTGAGTTCCATTGATACGTGCATGGTATGATGGTAGGGCTTCTTCGGTTATCATATCTCCCACCAACACCACAAAGTAATCGTCCGGTATCTCCTTTGCTCTTTCCCTTATTTCCTTCACTTGATCATGAAATCCGTCGGTTGTTGGGTCTGGTAGGAGATCTTGAGGTTGCCAGCTCTCCTCGACCGGCTTCAGCAAAGGCACAACGTTCTCTTTCGCCCAATTCTCCATTGATTTGAAGATTTCCTCCTTTTCTAGTGGCATCCATAGACTCGATGTCGCTAATCCGGTGCTTGCCTTAGGGCTTGGACAGCTTAAAGACTTCCTATTTCTTTTTAAATAAAAAGAAAAGGAAACAATCAGTGTCAAGAAAACATCCTAACTCAATCGACACTCAATAATTAAGAAACCCTATCACATGCCAATAATTTATTCAAAATGAAATTCAATCAAAATATTAAGAACACAAGACAATCACTATCAAGAAGAAAATAAGATAATTACTACTAGAGAAAGCCACAAGGAGCTCACAAAAAATTGAACAGAAACTCATACTGCAAGACACTAACAAGTAAAGCTTCGTTAAAACCTACTATTTAGCTAAAACCTTAAGAAATAAAACTCCAAATTAATTTGAGGAAGGAAAAAAAAACTCCAAACATACCAGACTTATATCGCAAACAATCATATGAAGTAAACGAAGTTTAAAACTATATATTGCTGTATAAATATGCATATGTAAACATATTTATCTGAATATTTTGATTGTCATGTTCTACAATAAATATCCTATATTTATTTGAAATTATTAATTATTTTAGATTCATAGTAATTCTAAAAAATTAAGAGTGAACAGATAATAACAAATCAGCCCCGTGGAAATTTGTGTGTACTTGCTATGTAAAAAAAAAAAAAAAAAAAAAAACGAACGAACCCCTTGTTCTCAAGAAGAGTAGTTTGGAGACCATTGGATTTTCTTAGAACTTACTTGGTATTCTTAGAAGTGAGATCATGAAATGAGGAATTAGTAGACATGGAGAACTTTGGAGACCTTTTAAGGTTTGGCAATGGTGGATCAGCAAAAGCACACCAACAATTAGGAGATTCAGAAGTGATCAGAATATTCAAGCGATTTATAAGAGCCATATTTGATCTCTTGCCTTGCTTTCCTTTTTTCCTCTTTTTGGAGTTGGAGATGGGGATAATTATAATTGCAAATTTCATGACCCAAACTTTTTATATAGAAGAAGAGACCTAGCTTGGAGCTACTTTCAAGTGGATACTATAACGTAACGTAGTTAAAAATAAAAATGGTTATTCTAATTTATGTCTTCTGAATTTTAGTGTCATTCTAACTTTATATCTAAATTTTAAAAACTCACTTTACCCTCTGAATTTTAAATTTAACCCCACTTTAATGATTCTATTAGAATTTCAGTTAAAAACAGATGAAAAATTAGAGAATTAGTCTAATTAAATCCATTATGTTAGAATTTCTACTAAAAGCAAATGAAAAAAAAAAAAAAAAAAAAACTATCATGAGTGTATTTAACTTACTTTTTTTCTCATGTTTTAAACTTAAACTCTGATAAAAGGGAATTAAGCGATATTACATTCAAAGTTCAATTGAGCAAAATGAGAGTTTTTAAAATTTACAGAGCAAACATATTAATAGTGATCTTTCACCAACAATGGTTGGATATCAAATTGCGAAGACGATTAGAAAGCTCATCCATCAACTTTTTAAAATATCCTAATAAAGGGAATATGTATTTAAGATAAAACCAAAAGCAAAGGAAACTTTTTTTTTTTTTTTTGTATTAAAAAAACTCATTTCTTTGTTACATATATTTTCTAGAAATAATTTTGCAAAGTTAAAAACTTTGGGGATTTAACTTTGGGGACTTTACCTCTCACTTTTTGGGATCTTCTATTTTTCAAAGTTAAAAATTTTGCAACTTTAATCTGACATCTTCCAAATCTAATGTCGTTGCAAAAACTCCAAAAAAACATTTAGCGATGATATTGAAGTGAAAAAAAAAAAATCTCTCTAGTTGTTCTTTACAATAAAAAAAAAAAACGTTGCAAAAAATTATACGAATGTAAATTGCAAAGTTGTTCAAAAAATATGAAAATAATAACGATAATTTTCCACAATACATAATCTAGCATTAACATGTACCTTTAAGAGAGACTGATATAATTAACGAAAGTGGACCATTCAGTGATAAATTACGTATTGTTTTGGTACTTTAAACTTATGAAAATTTATTTATGACAATGACCAATCGTGATTGGAAAAAAAAAAAAATTTGTTATGTTTTTTTCTTTTTTTTGGAAAAATATATAGAAATGCTTTTTTATAGAGTTAGATATTAACAAGAATATTGAGTTGAAAATCCCATCTTTTTTTTTTCTTTTTAATTTAATTGCCATTAAGAAATGTGAAGTTGCCATTAAGAAATGTGAAGTTCAGAATTTGAACTCTATTATGATTTAAGTGCGTTAAGTTACGTACCAACTAAATTATATTTGTCATCTATAATTCCTCATATTTTTAAACAAACTAATTGGATAATATTGACTCAGAATAGATAAATAAAATAAAATAAAATAATATATATATATATATATATATATATATATCACGTGGTAGGTCTAGAGGACCGAAAGCACCGTTAAAAACATCTTTCATGTTTTTATATTGTAAATAAGAGACAATAAATGCATCATAAATTGCAATAAATTAAAAATGAATCATGGCAATAATAATATCAATAAATTGTGTGTGTTTGTCACGACATATAACCAAACTGTGACAACTGCCAACCATTAATATTCATTATCGGCATATCGTGTCATCATAATTTTTACTATCTGCTTTCCGACAACTTGATATTTATACCACCAATCACGACTGTAGGACTTGTTTTCATCCATTAGGTGTCTCTCTAGTCACTTCAATCGTTGTGATATACATATATATAATATAATATAACATTATATCATATTATATAAGTAAATATAAGTGAAAAATACTTTCACATGTGGTAACTTGGTAATCCATTAGGTGTCTCTCTTGCCTTTGCTTTCCTTTTTTTTATCTTTTTGGAGTTGGAGATGGGGATACTTACAATTGCAATTTTCATGGCCCAAACTTTTCAAGTGGATATTACATTGTAATGTAGCGAAAAATAGGACGGGTTATTCTTATTTATCTCCTCTGAATTTTAATGTCATTTTCACTTTATATCCAAACTTTAAAAACTCTCACTTTATCTTTTGAATTTTGAATTTAACCTCACTTTACCTATTCTATCAGAATTTAAAAACATATGAAAAATAAGAGAATTAGTCTAACTAAATTCATTACGTTAGGATTTCTACTAAAAAAAACCCCCACATCATTTATGCATTTAACTCGCTAACTAAATTGTGCGTTTAACATGACATATGTAACCAAACGTTGACAACGACCAAGCATTAATATCGGCATATCATGTCATCGTAACTTGTAGCATCTTCTCTCCAATCAGTTGATATTGTTACCACAAATCACAGCTATAGGACTTGTTTTAATCCATCCGGTGCCTCTCTAGTCAGTTCAATCGTTGTTATATACACACATATATATATAATATAACATCATATCATATCATATAAGTAAGAAATACTTTCATATCCGGTAACTTAGTAAGTTTCACTGTTGTTATTTTCTACTACACAACTAGAAAAAATTAATTAACTTATACGTGATTTTGTGAAAAATTATGTGAAACATGTCATTATTTAATAACTATTGATGTAAAAGATAAATATTATTGAAAAATATTATAATACAATCAACTTCTTGTTATAACAAAATAAAAAAAAAATTATAGATCTAATTGTGAGATAATTATTAGATAAGACATATATATATATATATATATATATTGCATTTTCAACTTCTAGTTGAGCTTATTAATAACAAGGACATATGAAAGGTAAGAGTATTGCCTTATTAGAAGGATATTATTTTCACAATCAGATTATATTATAATTATATTATATTCAATAATAATAATAATTTAATATTAATAAAATTAACAATTCAGACTCCTATTAAATATTTTTACTTGATTGATCTGTTAAAGCTTTATAGTCATAAACACACAATATCAATATTTGAGAAATTATCACTATTAATATACCCGGCATAAAAATAAAAATAAAAATTGAATTAAACTAAATACACACATCACAAACAATTTTTTTTATTAAATTAAAATTGTGTTTGATTCGTCGGTTGAAAATGAAATTTTTCAATTAGAATTTGTTGATTTTTTAAAAATTAATTATAAATTTTTTTGACTTAAAAAAAAGATAAAAACTGAAATGAAAAAATATAATTTAATTAAAATTAAACTTAAATACGAAACAAAGTTAAATTCTACTAAAAGAAAAGGTTCGTGATTAATTATAGGCATTACCAAGATTAGACGACATTAAGAAATTATTGGCAGGGTTTGGACTACTTTTCAAAGGCAATTTTCAAAACAAAATAAATATCGTGATTTGACAATGCAACTTTTTTTTTTTTTTTTTCCAATGGAATTGACATTGAAACTTTCTTAAGTGCTTGAGGTTTTCAATGGCAGTAAATAATTATAGATGCATATGTTGGTCTACAGGAAAACGCAAAATAAATGACGCACTGTGTTTACACAAGTCACGCGTGTACGAATAGAAATACTTTTTTATTTTTTTAGTGAAATTGGATCAGAAAAATTCAGGGGGTATTTGATAAATAAGTTTAGTTTAAGATTTTTAAGTTTCAATAGTAATTTTTCAGATAAGGTAAAAAAAATTTTCAAAAAAGACAAATTTTTTTCAAAAAAAGACAAAAATCATGATGAAAAAAATACAATTTAATTTAAAATGAACTTATTCCCAAACACCCTCTCAAACTCTATATTTTCTAATAGAATCGAATATAAAATTATCGTTCTATTTTAT
The DNA here is from genome assembly GCA_025413485.1 of Ficus microcarpa. NCBI lineage: Eukaryota > Viridiplantae > Streptophyta > Magnoliopsida > Rosales > Moraceae > Ficus > Ficus microcarpa. The sequence goes on along the minus strand of CM046383.1, from coordinate 28,349,125 downwards.
TTACAACTTCCAACTTTCATCCTGTTGGCACTCAGCTCTTTCAAAATAAAACACTCGTATGATTCATAATACATCACATATATATGTACTTGATAGAACGTAAATCTCCTTCCCTCACATGTAAAATTATGTTTTTTTTTTTTTTTTTGCCCTTCACTTGACAATTTTAGAGTAAAAATTAATCTCAATTGATCTTTTAGATTTTCTTTCTTTCTTTTTGTGCTTGATTTTAAGTTGAAATTAATTAATTTTTTAAAAATTAATTAAAAATTTTATTAATTTTTCAGAAAAAAAATAAAAACTGGTCTCATTTGACTCTTCAACTCAAACTTAAAATTTTCATCACAGTTTTTGTTTTTTTCTAAAAAAGTTTTTATCTTTTTCTGAAAAAAATTTTTTTCTTCTCTGAAAAGTCAACAAAAATTTTCAACTCAAACTCATTCACCAAACAAACCCGAGTTGGAATTTATATGATATCCTAAAGCAAGCCAAGTCTCGTTATAACTGTTCTCTTCTTGAAACTGCAGAGATTCAGGGCGAGAAAGAGAGAGGATGTGATAAGAGGAGGAACCAGGAAGAGAACCGGAAAGTAGAAAAATGGCTATTACCTTTTTGCCCAGGTGATTTAGAGGAAAATCACTTTCAAAAATCTAGAATTCGAATGTATCACTCTCGATAGAAAATTTAAGGGTAATCTTCATATCGAAGTGATAGAAATGAATTACTAAACCTCAACAGTGGCATACAATCTCGTTAACACGAGACTATACAAACATAAACTGAAAGTCTGAAACACACAAAAACTACAACCCTATCTTCATATCATTTCCTATGACTCCCAAAAGACCTTCCATGACAGAAGCCGATCCCAGAACCAAAACATCGAAGTACATTTGCGGTTAATCCCCGCATTAACAGAAGTTCAGTTAAACGCCTTCTAAGCAGTTCTCTAATGGTGACCATAGACAAAAGCCAAACATGAGAGATAACCGTACAAGAATAGCATGCTTACAGAAGATACAAAAGCTCTGCACGGAATAGTCTTCTCCTCGCTCCTACATCGGCTCTGATTTAACCACAAAACTTCGAGCTTCATCTTCGGTAACTTCACTGCTTAGGAAAACAAATTGAAGCACAATTAACTGACTAATATACCAGGAAAAAAAAATATTAGAAAATTGAAGGGGAACTCCCTCAACGAGGCAAACCAAGAAGTTTTTACCTGTCTGCGGCTTCTGTCTTCGTAATCAAGGTGAGTTCTTTGGATGCAAGAAAGTCGTGGAAACTGCCGAGTTTCTTCTCCTTGCAGAATTTGCAAAGATAGCGCAGAAAATCATTGAATTGTTTTGGTTCCTGCACACGAGAATTCAATTAAAAGGACAGTGCCATAATTGGTCTAAATATTCTGCCTATAATAAGGGAGAGATGTGAACATACTTGCTCAAGGATACAAGCCTTCCGAAGGGCTACTAAACATTCCGCTGCCTTAGGATAATTATCGCCATTGTATGAGTCCTCCACTAAGTCAAATATCTTGTTCTTCATATTCATAATGGCTTTATCAACCCAAATCGGACTATCCCTCCGTGAGATCATGGCTTCAAAATCTTGGACAGGCGTTATATCCCCAACTTTCTCAATCTTAAGTGAAAATGTAGTTTCGTTAGTATTATGATTCGCAGATTGAACAGGAATAAGTGCGTGATCCTCTCCCTCATTTGATCCAGATGGTTTTTCTCGTAATAGTCGTCTAGCTGATTTCTTGAGCTGCAAAACATAACAAACTTCAAACTTGAATGCCTATCAATTGGTGACGGGGAACAAAATCTTTAAGATGCTTGACAACAGTTACCTTTGGGTTTTCCTTGAGTTCAAAAGCTCTACGAAATTCATCAAGAGCATAATTGTTGTGAGAAAGAAGTTCTGGATCGGCTTCAGTGATCTTCTTAAGAGTCTCATCAAGTGGGGGTACAGCTGCATCTGGGTTATTTGATTTCATCTCGAGACTGTGATAGAAACGCTGTACACAAAAAACACGTTCAGTTTCATTTACAAACCAAGAAAGCAATATTACAAGGCAAAAGGCCTCGAGCAAACTCTCCTCGATCAATCTCCAGAAGAGCTCTCAAATAAATTGCAGTTCTGAAAAAAAGTGAAAATTAGCATGTCCCTTAACCTTACAGATGAAACATTTTTCAATTTCTCCAATTATGTGCACATTAGTTTCGTTATAACATTGAAAACCACAAAACACACAAATTATTATCCAAGATATAATTATGTCCTCAAAGAACGGTTTTGTATCTAATGGAGAACATGTGCTTGATTATATTGGAATGAAGGAACCAAGAATTGCAAGAGAACAAATCCGTGCCAAGAGAGAATTTTACAAATGAATACCTCCAGCACAGGATTTGGCGTAAGGTCGGGCAGCAGAGCTTCCTCTTTTCCTGGAAGTGCAAGATCAAACATCTGGACGAAATTATCTGCTACCTCTTGTTGTTGTTCACTGGGCTGCCATGAAGCTGGGAAATTGCTGAAAGAGGGAAACTGAAATTCTCGGACATCCTCAGCGAAAGGAAGCACATTGAAGTAAAATGAATCGGGCTGTTCATACGTATAACCAGAGGCACAACAGATTAATAGGGAATACAAAACCTTAGAAAGAAGAAGAAGAGACAGATTATTAATGCACAAGTTGCCAGGTAAACACGAGTCCGTTTAAGTCTTGCAAACTTACAATATTCTCACGATCCGATATGTTTGGTGTCAAGACCCCCACAACAACATTTCCTTGTCCTTGCCTCCAAACACAACGTGCTATTGCTACCTTATTAGCTTCTTGCATAGCTCTTGCTAGGGCAGAAACAGCAAGAATGGCCCTTGTATTTCCCGGTTCAGGAATGAATATATTAACATCTTTCATATAGTAGTGCCTTCAATGAATTGATGGTCAAGTCAAGGCCAGAAAGAAGGAAATAAAAAGTAGTCAACCATTATTATCTCAGCTGATACACTTAAACCAGGACACATCCAAATCAAAGCAGATAGGTTTTACCGCAAAATGTTTCCAGCATCAGTGAATCCTAGAAGCTTCACACCCTTTTCTGGTTTGAACTTGACAGCATCCCATTCAGCAGATGAAATAGGAACAACTTGAGGTCCATAACGATAACCTTTTATCCGTTGTTCTGGAGGAACGAAAGAATCAGGTTCTTCGACACGTTTATACTGATAATCTACCTTGACTTCGTGTGTGGCAAATTTATCGGTTGGGGGAGCTCTATCAGAATATTTCTTTAAAGTTGGAATCTTCTCTTCTGATGTTTTCTTGTAAACCCATACCTAATCATCATTCAAGTTCTCAACGAAATAAATACTTTATATTTTCGGATACAGATGTTGAGAACCACTAGTATTATCAGTATAACTATAAACTAACTGGAAAAAGAACAAAATATGATTTGCAGATTCTGTACATGATGTAAATCAAAACAAAAAACTTAGACTCATACAGTGCATACAGTGAAAATAAACAAGAAAATGACAGAATCATTTCGAAGGATGAAACACGTAATAAGAACCAAAATGAAACGAATTTTACTAATTATAGCACAACTATCCTATGTAAATTGATGCTTAAAACAGTCCGATCTTGATAAACAAAAGGTGCCCTTGTGCAGACCAGTTAAGGACCACAGATGTATCGGACCACATGGAACTAAACCCAGTGATTGGACCAGAGGCCGACAAGTATCAACACTTGTGTTTTGCGTCCATTCTAGGTGCTTATTTAACAAGTTTAATGCCTGTAACGGTATACAACAATCCTACCACCAACTAATGGAATAGATTATGTTGCCACAAAGTAATATTTGAAAGTCACAACTTTTTTGTGCCTAATGGAGTTCATATGTCGAATTCATTATGATGTCATCTTAATCTTCCCGCCCCCGGAAAGAAATAACAAATAAATTAATGTTTGCATATAGGAAGGAAACACAACCATACAAGAAGGCACATATACAAACACATCAACAACACACTTCATAATACTTCTAACTAACAACAAAACTCTCACCTTAATCTTCATTTTGGGGCTAACCTCAAGCTCACCCCTGAATATTGTAACCGGACTTATATTTCGAGTTTTAAGTGCACCAAACAATGAGATTGGACTCTCAACATGCACCAGTTTTGCACGCGTTCTCTTTGAAAAAATATTGAGTAGACGATCATTCTCCTCCATTACTCTCTGATTCGCTTCTGCGCCAATCCTTCCCCTTACAGCTATACTCTCCATTCTCATTCCCCGTGCAGTCATTTGATCAGCAATTATGGTTACTTGATCTTCTTTGGTTCCTTCGTATGGATCTTTAATAGGACACTGTGCATTTGTAATCAAACACAGACGTTTCTTTCCCTTATTTGTTTCTCCGTACTTCTTAATCAACATATCCATGCCAACAATTATAGCACCAAGAACTGTCCATCATCAAGGTTCCACAAACATAAAATTGAGCACGAAAGCAAATTGTAAGTTTACATTCTAATCAAGTGACAAACCTCCTTACTAAACCATACGCGTGAACAACTCTGCAAAGATGTCTCTGCATACCAATTACAATAACAAATACAGAAAACCTTGTTTCGATAACAACAGAATGCATGATAAAAGGAGAGGACTTCATTCCTTGGTATGTAATCCAAAATTTCACTTGAGGAAAAAAAAAACAGAAAATAAATAAGTTACATTATGGAGGGCACTGATGGTACGAAATGACTACATTCTCTGAGCTCAAGACGCACAAGAATAGTAAATTTCAATCGGAAGGTGCAGGCCAACAATAAAATACAATCAACAGAATAACAAACCATGAAAAGAAAAACAAGGCGGGAAAATTACTAATATTATTAGAGGATACAATCTCCAGAACAGGTTCCTCTAGGGAGTGGCTGTAAAGTTTCGAGAATATCTCCATCAACAACTCCAAGGTTTCGTAAAACCACCACATGTTCATATCCACCCACTTCATTTGTCAGCTCATTTTTTGTGTCTGAGAATTACAGCGTATCCAATAAGTAAGTTTTGTTTATCAACAAATTAATTATTACAAGAAGCATCTAACAAATCATTATAAAGTTATGTGCAACACATGCACAGACGCACACATACAAGCACGCATATTGATACATAGCTAAAACTAAAACTATAAAACTTCCATAATTTCTAATTTCTTTGTGTTTTCGGTTCTTAAAACAATAAACACTCTGTGGTTACAGGGCTGCAAATAGTTTTCTCTAAAGCTTAGAGCAAAACAACAAGAAACAATCCTATGTTCGTTTCTAATAACAAAAAACAGGAAAAGCTATCGACTTGTAATAGCAATAATTATGTATCAGGAAAACTAGCAAGAGAGAGAGAGAGAGAGAGAGAGACCAGAAACCCAAGCTCAAAACATTTTTGGCTTTTTTGCTCCAACAGTCTCCGAACTTTTTACATACTAATAGTTTGGTCCTTGAACATTTGTCTTCTTTTTTTTTTTTTTGGGAAAAACTGCTTCTTGAATTAGCGATTTCTTTGGCAAAATGGTTCAAATCATTCACACCCGTTTGTTATATCTGGACAAATAGCGCCAAAAGCCCTGAAATTTTTGTTGTCAACAACTGACTGGATAACTAATGGTACCTTGAGTTCCAAACAAAACAACTCCAACTTCATCATACTTGCCATAAATAAGCTGCAACAAACAAAAGGAAGCTGAATGTTAGAGAAAAGGGAAATAATCACCTTGGTACCTGTAGTTTTCGACTTTATCAAATTGGTGCCTCCATGTTCCAATAATTCCATTAAGGTACCCTCTAGTTCCAAAAATATATATATATATATACATATATATATCATCACGTACTTAAAGTTGTTTTTCCGGATATAAATTATCACTTTTGTCCTTTTAGTATAAAATCGTATTAAGAACTAATTAATAATATTTTTTACAAAAAATGCTTAAAAAGAGTTCTTCCTACATCCTTCTCTCCCTCTTTTTCAATATATTTTTCCTCTTTAGTCATGCTCTAAGCTAAAATGAAAGAACTAACTTTTTATATCCCAGAAGCAGCCTTTTAGGATTATCAAACACGGATGTACCGATCTGATAAAGCCAAAAACTGCATACTCAACTCATGTGCCCCGTGTTCATGTCCCTTTCATGCATCTCCGATAATATCATAACAATAATCACCCTATCCATTCCAAAGCCAACATTAAAGCCAAAAACATGGACGTACCAATCTGATAAAGTTGAAAACTACGGAGTTAACTCAAATGCCCCTGTATTCATGTCTCCTTCATGTCCATCCAATAATATCATAACAATAATCTCCCTATCCAAAGTTAATAACCATTCACCCCAACACGAAGAGGACCGATATGTATGTATGTATGTATGTATTGTCCTAGTTAAATGTTTACCTTCTTCTCTATTAAAGTAGAGCAAACCCTTTCAATTTCTGGAAGAACATTGTGCATTGACGGACCGACATCGATCAACAAAAGCAACGCTTCCTGATACCCAAAAAACACACAATCGAAACTAGGGTTTAAGATTTTCGAAGAATTTGAGAAATTAGACATAACCTAAATTTCAGAACTACGAATTTTAAGGCGTCCATTTCAAATTTCACAAAATTAGTATTGTTTTTTCGTCGATTACAATTCCAAAAACATGTGAAAATGGACGAAATGAAAAAATAAATTAATAGGTATTAAGAAAAATTATCAAAAAAGAAGAAGAAGAAGAAGAAGAAGAAGAAGAAGAAGAAGAAGATCAAAAAATCAGTTAGGACAAGAAAAAGATTGAAAAGGAAATAATCTGGGGTCTTAAAGGAAGGAATCGAAAGGAAAAACTGAAACGATTTATGGAAAATTTTGAAGAGTTTTTGCAGAAATTACCTTGTTGCGAGCCATTGGAGAGAGGTGAGGAAGAGCTTGTAGAAGAAGCTGCAGAGTGTTTGTATTTATAGTTTCTCTTTCCTTTTCCCGCTTCTTCTTCAGTCTTTTATCTCTTTCTTTTTCCTCTAAAGAAAAGTTTACGGGAAAAAAATTTAGAATTTCAACGGTTGTCTTTTTATTGAACATTTCATACGTGGGAATAAAATAAAACAAAATTAAAAATTAAAAGTCTTGAATATTAAAAAAAAAAATGCTGCATGACCAACAAGAAAGACGAAACTACTATTTATAATGCATTAGTCCTTTGAAATATAGGTAATAGATTATATATAACTATAATTTACACCATCTAACTATAATTGGAACAATTATATATCATTTCAAACTTTTAAGAGATCATTTGGTCGATCCATTTGAGATTGAGTTTGAGAGATTATGATCAAGGTCGTGTTGAGTTTTGAAATCATTCATTTTGGTTTAAAATTAATTGTTTGAAGTTTAAAAAAAAAAAAAAAAAACTCAAAATGTATTTGAAAAATGGGAGAAGATGTGGTAGAAAGTCTTGCAACCTCTTACAGAGTTTGGAAATTGACAATCGCAGCTTAGTAGCCAAACAAAACAATGTATTTATTTCTAAATAATAGAAACATATTTCAAAGGAGCATCTGAACTATTATGTGTGCATTTATAGATAGTTCAAACACAAATGTGTGGAAGGATAAAATATTCAAAAATATAATCTGAAGTCACAATATATATATATATATATATATTTTTTGGGTGAATAAGGAATTCATTACTAGACTACCAACGGGAATAGGGCAGCAAAAAAAGCTCGAAGGAGCTTAACAAAATCCATAAAGGATTACATCTACAAATTGAGATTAGCCAAAAAAAAATCCCTTGCATGCCCGGTTTCACTGGAGCAATGACATCGGCAAAATTTGGTGGCAAGCGACAACGCATTGGCGAAAGAAGCAACTAGATCATGAAGCCCACTCCGAATCTTCGTCTTCTTCACGCGATGTTGCCAGAAAATCCAGTCGGATCTAGTTCAGAGATATAGGGGATCAGCAATTACGTGCGTCGGTCTGGGGCTGCAAAGCTTTTCACAAAAATCTCAAGTTCACCGTCAAAGCCCTGGTTTGGAGATAGAGTTTTTCGGCGATGTCGCGAGATGAGCGATGACTGGCGGGAGGAGGTAATTTGGCCCATATGAGAGTTTAGAATGATAGATTTTTTAGACTAAAATCCTATGGACTAGTGCCTATTTTACTTATTCTACATCCTCAATATCTCAACCACTAGATTAAATATGGATGGCTTAAAAATGATAACTACCAATAGTGTCTCTCAAATGGACTTTATCACAAATTCTCTCTTGAAAAATATGTATATAGATAGTTCTCGTTTTTTTTCTCTCTAAATTTTACGTAATTTAAAAAAAAATCATCTTATTTTGATTTAAAATAACAAAGCTATAGATTTTTAAAATTTAAGATTTAAGTTAGAATATTTGAAGAAATGAATAGTTAAACTAAAATTATTTTTTAAGCAAAAACAAAAAAAATAAGAATTGTTTGATTGGAGTGAACCAACCAAACATCGCTAATATAAATATTTATAAATCAAATATGCATTTTATTTTATTTTATTTTTATTTTTGCTCAACTAAAATTTTTGTTCAATGAATGAAAACTAACTTGTTTGAACCAACAATCCAAACCATACAATTATAATCCAATTTTTGTCTTTTTTCCTCAGCTTCACTATTTACACAGTTTTGAAACTCAAACTTTAAAAGGCTATAACATTGCATAGACAAATCTAAATACGATGGTTTTTTTTTTTTTTTTAATAAATTGCATAAAATTTCAAGATAAATGAAACAAGTTCTATATTAAATTTTTTTTTTTTCCAAAACACATTTCAAGTTTTTACACTTTTTAACTCAAGCAATTCAAATACTTTGATAAACTTACAATCAATCTAAACCCAATGTTTACAAACCAAATCTTAACATCAAGTGCATGCTTAGAGATAAGTTTGAGCTAATTTTTAGTGGATTCGTGAGTTGTTTTTAAATATTGATATGTGGGTTCTAGTTTGGGGGACAGTAAGTATATTTTGTAATTTTTTTTCAATGCATTAAAGATTTATATATAGTACTAGTTTTGTTTATTTTCTTTAATTACGTCACTGCATATCACTAGTTGTTGAAATAATCTATTTAAAGCAAACGAAAAAAATCAAAACAAATTTATGATTGAAATACTTTTTTATTAGGGTTATCTTTAATAACTGATTACTTACATATTTTTAAACAATCACAACTTTCATAACTCTCTCCTATAAAGTACGTTTTTCCATTTTGCTGTATGTTTTTCCATTTTGCTATATGTTTTTTTTTTTTTTTTTGAAAAGGAAATTATCATTCGTATTAAAATTGGGTACTAATACAAATATCAAAGACAAAACAACTCTACAATGAAAGAGACATAACCCTTGATTAAGATTGATTTCATCAGTAAAATCTAATGAAACTCAGTGCAGAACACATAAGACGAGATCCGATAATGTAAAAATTCTTTGAATTCCTCGACAATCCTATAAACGAGCATGTATAAAGCTCTTTAAAAAATTAAAAAAAAATAAGAAACATCTATAATCAATAAAATATTTTGATCTATCAAGAGACAATCACTTATAGTATAAAAACTGCAACAAACTCCACATAATCATAATACTAACGGAACCTATTGATACATACCGCTAGAAAACAACTCAAGCGGAATACACACACAAAAACAAACTAGAGGTGGGAGAACTATTTCATTTATTACAAAATTAAAACTTAAACACAAAAACAAAGTATGAATATAAAATAATATTACCTGCAAAATTCTCATATCACATGGAACAACCACTCCACCGTACACCATAACTTAGAGTTTTTTGCATGTTAACGTTTAATTAAAAAAAAAATCACATGCATCATTTTATGAACAAAGTTGTCAACCTTTGATACCATTTAACGACCAATATAAATGGAACAAAATTTTAATATTGATTTTTATTGTAATATATAATGATCTTATCAAGAGATGTTGGAGAAAAATTATCTAAAGAGGAAACTATTAAATCTGGAAGAATGTGTTATATATATATATATATATATTTATGAAAAATGCTCTAATCTTATGTTTGGAATGAAAGAAAAGAGAGGAGAATGAAGAAGGTAGAGGTATTATTAGATCGAAAATAACACGTTAACTTATTTGGTAAGAAGGAAAAAAGTAAATAATTAAAAAAAATTTTGAGTGGAAAAAAGGATTAGTAGGTTCATTATTTTTATTCCATCCATAAATGGAGAAATTATTGAATATAAAACTTTAGAATCAAAGGTTGATATGTTCACCTACTTTATAACTTATCATCGATTTTAAAATATATATATATATAATAATAGAAATAAATATATCAATATAGTAATCGTCCAATTCTTTCCTTTTTAAAAACCAAACAATAAGAAAGAAACAAAACTATTTCTATCATTAGTATTTTCAATCTCTTGCAAATTTTCTCTCCATCCTTTTCTCTTTTCTTCCTATCAAACGGCGTGTAAGTGAGCTATGATAAAACCCAACAATGACTCCTCAAAATATAAAAAATAAAAACCGATAAAGAATGTTAATTCTATCTATCAATATAGTTACTTTGCTTACTAGGTTTTTTTTTTTTTTTTTTTGTGGGGGAGGGGGGTGTTCTTGATATTTCTCCTAAGTAGGGGTGACAATACGGGTCGCGACACGACGACACGATTCGAAAACGATACGAATTTCGAGGGTTCGGGTTAGGAAAAATAAGTATCGGGTCATCTGAAATTAACACGAAAAAAAACGGGACATGTTTGGGTTGGACCCGTAGAACCCGAACACGACCCGTTTTTTTTCAAGTCAAATTTCGTATCAATTTCGTGTCGAGGGTCAATTTCGTGTCGTTGGTCAATTTCGTGTCAATTTCATGTCGCGTGTCAATTTCATGTTGCGAGTCAATTTCGTGTCGCGGGTCCATTTCGGTTCATGTCTTGTCAACCCGTGATGGTTTCATGTCGTATTCGTGTCGCAGGTCATGTTCGGGTCGAGGAAGAAAAAAAATCGACACGGTTCTAGCACAACACGAACCCGACACGTGACACGAATTCCACCCCTACTCCTTAGAGGTAATCACCATCACTGGTGTTGTTGCCCTAGTTGGTGTTAGCATGGTAGCATCAACACCTCACATTAAACTTATCAATAGCGCAATAAGGTGCCTTGCGCAAGGCAGCTCATTCACCAAGAAAGAGGAGTAAGATTACGCTGCTCACCGGCTAGGCGAGCTCCCTAGCACGAGGAAGCGATCACATGCGACTTGCTAGTTATGGCCGCCCGCCATTAAGCACGACGTCGCTTGCGTGAGTGGCCGGTGGCCCAGTAGGGTACCTTTGAAGATTGCATTAACACTAGAGCCACTCGGTGACCGATGGTCACTCACCGGGTGACTTTGACACTTTTTCTCAACTTTTAATGATCAGTCCTCGTCAAGGCAACGGACCTACCACCACAAAGCAAGAATTAGAGTACAAACCAAAGAAAATCAACAAATGAAAATGCTTGGTGGGGTAAAGAGAGAGCCAAATCTGGCTGACCAGATGTGTATAACCCCAAGATGGGTCCACCACAGAAACTCAAATGGGAGACCAGATATTTTTCTAATGGCTGCTTTGTCTCCATGTTTGGGGTAAACATAAAGTGTGTGACCAAATTATATATATGTGTGTGCATATTATATATATATATATATGAATGTATGTGTATGTGTATACCTTATAGGACCTTGGCTTCAAACAACATAAAGAAAATGCCATGTTTGTTAACATCATTGCTTTGGTTTTGCTAAAATGCCTTCCTAAGTGACCCACCACTTTCTCTCTCTCTCTAAAGCTTCCTTTGTTCTTTATTAAGATAAAAACAGCATTTTTGGGGGACTGTGTCTTACAAAATATATAACAAAAGCAAGTGGAACAGGTTAAAAAGCAATCCACTAAAGCATTCAACCCAAAACAAAAAAAAAAAAAAAAAAATCCACTAAATTATAAACGTATACATTTATGGGTGTGGTACTATATGAAAAAACCAATCTTTTCTCGTAACATATAATTATCATTATAGCATTATAAGAATATTCAATAAATAATTATTAGAGAAAATACTTAAATGACATAAATTTAAGACCATTACATCAACATGATACAAAAAAATTGACAATAAATCAATATAACACAAAATAAAATTAAAGTTTATCTCATGTTAGTCAAGAAATGAGAATTTATGTAAAGCTCAATGGATGAAAAAATGTGATTATTTAATTAAATTTTCATAACTTTAATTTTATGATATTTTATTTAATATGAATAATGTTGTATTGAATAAATATCATGTTATACTTCTCATTTTACATATCTCAGCAAGAAAAGATGTTCCTGAAAGGATTTTAGACAAAGCTTATATACATAAAAGCAAAAGGAGTAAGAGTTAGCAAACAAATTATTATATATATTTCATTTGTTTTCTTATGAGTTTATATATTGGTTATACATGACCACTATTGTAACGGAGACATTATATATATATATATATATATATACATATATGTAAGAAGATCATCTTTGATTGAATTTCTTTTTTATAAAATAAATAAATAAATAAAGATCATCTTTGATTAAATTCAGTAAGCCGCTCCAGTACATTGCTAACCCCACCAAACTACAACTTATGCAATCATTTCACACTCTCTAAACTAAACAATAGATTTCATGAGTCATCATAGTACTAATTAAGACTGAGAGTCTTTTTTACTGAGAGTCTTTTTTTTTCCCCTTAAAAACTAATGAGATTCGGGACATCTCTTAAGAAACCGATAGGATTTTATTTTTCAACCATCAAACCTGTATCGGAAAATCTCTTTCTGCGTGTCTAATTCACAAATTATTTCTAGTGTCTCACATGTTATCACTAGGTATCATTTTAATGGAGTAATTTCTAGAGTTCAAAATTTAGACTATATATGGTGTCATTAATTTGTATAAATAAGACACAAAAGTAAGAAGTAATGTTGTTGGAATAACATGTTTGGTAACATCATTATGAAAAATGACAACTAAAATACACTCTTGAGCAGCTCTTTTATATATATGTGTGTGTGTATGCTTACAAAAATATAATTTTTAGGACTGATCTAGATTAATTAACCTAAAATGAAAGGACCTACTTTGATGAAAGGCTAAATATGGGTGGGCCAATTTTTCCCTCAATGTGGGGATAAAGTTTGACTGAAAGTGGGAGAAGAGTACCTCCACTAGTACACCATGTAACACACAATTTTTAGAACATGCACACCATTGAATATTATTACAACACAAAATATACACATTAGTTATATATATATATATATATATATAACTTATATTAATAGTACCCTCTTGAATGTGTTAGGATTAGAGTTGAGTTGGCAAGGTAATGGGATTCAATGATTTACACCACCAAAGTCATGTTTCTCTTATTATACCTAAAAAAATTTAAGGATTTAGATCAATCCATGTGTCTCATGCAAAATTAACCACCCAAATTAAATAAACAACTAGCAACTTTATATATATCATTATCACTATTCATCAACCCACCTTCTTAACAAATTATAATAGGAGGATTTTACGCTAGTATATATTTATATAACAATAATTTTATGTCCAACTTACTATAAGTATAGAAAAAAAAAAAAAAAAAAACTTTTAGTTAGACATAATATTTTTTTGAAAACGTTATATTTTCATCAAATTTCGTTAAAATTTTTTTTTCAAACTTGATATGAGTATGAAGTGATCTGACAAATCAAAATATTGTGACGATTAATTATGTTTTCATATCTTTTAATTAACAAAAATTTATGTTATAATAAAATGTAATTGACATGTGGGCTCTAGAAATTCACTGATTATGATGCATGATCCAACACAATTTTACACCTCAATTGCTAACAAATTAGAAAAAAAAAATAAAAAAAAGAGTAAATGTAATGATAATCACAATTAGGGATAACAACCATTTTTAATAAACAATTCCCAATTCCCTTTATTCACTTTCCAACTTCATACATAAACTAAATGCTCCTCTGTCTCTCTCCCTTCATGCAACCACTCAACTCCTCACCACCTTCCTCCATGGAAACCCGCCGCAGAAAGGCCTCCGACGATGCTTCCGCCACCGCCTTTTCCTTCCCGAGCACGCCGGGGAACTCCTCCTCCTCCCCATCCTCCTCCGACGACTTCGAATTCGGTTGCCTGACCCCGGACTCACCCTCCACCGATCCCAACAAGAACTCCCCAGCCGACCACCTCTTCTTCAACGGCCGGCTTCTCCCCCACTCCTTCCCTTTCCGATCCTCCCCGTCCGCCGCAACGGCCAATTCAGCCCTCACCGGCTCCCGCGGCACGAGCAGGACGAGCAGCATCGGCAGCAAGGACTACTCACTAGTGTCCTCCCGCAGCAACAGCACCAACAGCAGCTGCAGCAGCAGCGCCAGGACCAGCTCCAGCGACAACTCGGAGAGGAGGCTGCTGTATGGCCGCCAGGGAAGCAAATCTTCGGCGTCGAACGGAGCATCGGGTTCGAGCAAAGCGGTCTCGGCTCGTGTCTATGGATCCTCGCAAAGGTGGCAGTTTATGGCGCCAGTTCCGGCCTTGAGCCGGGACAGCTCGCGGCGGAGGAAAGTGGTGGAGAGGAATGAGAAGGAGGAGAAGAAGGCCGCGGCGGCGAAGGCGAAGAAGCGGAGTCGGCCGCCATGGCGGCTCGGCCGGAGACTTTTTCGGTGGATTATGACGGCCTGCAGGAAGTGCCATGCAATTGAACCGTGCAGGAAAGATGAAATCATGAGAGGGAAAGCGAATTTACGGTGATTTTATTCTAAAAAATTTTGGGACTTTTTTAATTTTCTTTTTTGTTTTTTAGATTTTTTTTTTAATTTTTCTTTGGTATATACTTGTATTGCAAGTTTGATTTTGGTTGCTGGGATTTGAATGGAATTCCGGTTGTCGGCTTTGTCTCTCTTTTGCTCTTAATTATAATGATAATAATAATAATACAAAAAGAAGAAGGAAAAAAAAAAAAAAAGTAAAAGCTAAAATGTTGAGAGTATATGATGAGGAAGAAACATATATAATAATTGGTTTGTGTTAATTAATTAACCATATGAATTATTTTCTCTTAATTATTATGTTTGATAAAAATTTCAGTTGTATTTGCTACTTTCCTATGTAAATTTTCACAAATGTCAATATCTTTATTACATTTCTTAAAAAAATAAATATATAAAAAAAAACGTTTTCAATTCTTCTACTTTTCTTTTTTTTTTTTTTTTTAATTTAAGGACGAGGGAAATTGAACTCTACATTTTATGACTAAGTCAGCCTGGGCAATCCATTCCCAACAATCATTCGTTTCTATTGCATCGGTTGCTCGAACAATGGCCTTTCTGATCTCATCCGTGTTCGAATCGAGGAATACAACCACCATTTTCATAGACCAATCCTTGATCTTGATCAAATCCCTCAAGCTCAGTCAAAAGCCACATCAAGCAACCCTGAAAAAGCACTCGGGAGTTCAAATTATCATTCAATGGACTAGTCGTAACTGAAACTAGGGAGAAAAACACTTAATTTGGCTTGCCGGCTTTCTTCCTAAACTGACTCGGAAGGCCACGGCTTTTGTGAGTGTTCCACACCATAAGGTACGATATTCCACAAAGCATAAATGAGGCGCACAAGAGTCACTAGCACGAGATAGATTTAATGTTCAATTGTAAAATTACCAATAGACTACAATCACATAAATTTTTAAACTAATCGGCCCTTATTGATTTCTCGTCAATCTTGGGCCGACACTTTCTCTCCAAATTATTTCAATAAAGAGATTTTAATAGGTTATGCAAAATATGAGATATTTTCACAATTTATGAAAGAAAACATAAGTAAATTCCACACTCTAGCTCCTCAGCAAGCAAGAAAGAAACATCACCCCGATTCATGACCAGCTAGCATAGCCATGGCTTGGGCAAAGTCCTTACAAGTTACAACTAGGGATGGCATCGAGGTGGTGCTAGGGCGGGCTCTAATTTAAGGGGCTCGAGATCGGAATCGGAGAATTTTGAAGGCTTTATCTTTATACTTTATTTACGCCTTAAGAGTTTCAAAAATATGTGTACATTTAGTAAAACAGTTTGAGTTGAAATTTTTAAATTTGAATTGATTGACTTTTTAAAAACTAGTTTTAATTTTTGTTGACTTTTAGAAAAAGACAAAAACTGGTATGAAAATTTTGAATTTAAACTTGTGAGCCAAATGGACCCTAAACACAACTATTAAAACTTGAAGTATACACCTTTGAATTTGTCTTGTTAAAACCAAAGTTTTAAAACTAATGATGCACTCACTTACGATATTTGGAATGGATATGAGTTGAAATGAGATGGATTTGGATTTGGAAGCTATAATTATTTAAAGTTAAAAGAGAGTCGTAATAAAAGTAAACACAAATCTCATTTAATGTGTTTATTTAAACCCGTAATCAAAATGAGCTATTATAAATTTAATTGCATACCCTTTGAGTACATTTTATGCTAATTAATTAATGTTTCGATGTATGATTTTCAACTCTAATTATATAACCTTTTTTATTTTCTTAAAATGTTAATTATTTATAGGTTGTATTCATGATATCTGAGAAAGTTATTTTTGTAAATTTTCTGCCAAAAAAAAAAACAGAGAGAGAGAGAGAAATTTATCATATAATTTGACAGATTGTGGAGGTAGTGAATTTTTTTTTTTTCCTTTTCAAGTCAGTTTGTAATTCAAATTGCCCTTGACTCATTGCAGATTGTGGAGGTAGTTATCATTGACCCATTTGTGAACCTTCCCCAAGCATACAATATTGTCCCACCTAAAAATTGTTTCAAGCACCAGATAAGTGTAAATATAATGACCTTGAAATGGAAAGGTGTTGTACCTTACGAGCACTGACGGATTCAGAAATTTCTCTTCATATGTAGGAATATACATAAGGAGAAAAATTTTAAATTAATACCTTTATATGATAAAAAGTTTAATATTTTTTATTCCAAAGAATTTTTTTTTTCATGTTTATCACCATATAATAACTATTACATATTGTTTTTATATTTTGAGAATATTGTGAAATTTATTCTTCAACTTCATCTCCAATGGTGTCATAAATAGAAGTTTGTAGATCATGATTTGCTGTATGTTGTTTGTAATTTTCTAATTAAAAATTGAATTTCACTCTAATTTATTTCACACTATCATTTTTCCTTTTAAAGGTAATTCTTTTTACTAATAAATAAAAAATTACATGCACAAATATTCAAATTGTTGATAATTTTAAAATCAATAAATTTTTTAAAAACAAATAAAAGTTTAAAAAATTAGGAAAAAAAAAAGAATGAAATGTTGGTGATGGTATTAAAATATAAGAATAAATTGAGTATTATAGGGCACATTTGAGGGGGAAAAAACTTTTGAGTGGGGGACTCATTTGAGAAAAAAACTTTTGAGTGTGTGCAAATTATAAAATCTTAAGAAAATATGGGGATAAATTTTAGATTTCAAGAAATTGAGGGGGGCACGTACCCCCCGGCCCTAACATAGATCCATGCCTGCTCACAAGAACTTTCCTTTCCATAATCAAATTTCTGCACTACTTAATGTCAAACAAATTTACGATTATTTTAGATTCAAGCTCTACTGAATGATGGATGATATTGTTATTATTTTTGTGCTTTGGAAAATGCTTATATATCTACCCATTTTAAAACTCAAAAATGACAAATTTTGAAGAATCCCACATCGGAAAGACAATAGCATTTCTATTCTCTCCACTCTTTAAAAGAGACTAAAACCTAGCGTTTCTTCACACTTCATATTTTAAATCCTTAAAAAGATATATTCAAAAGTCTTTTACGTTTTTTATTTTAAATTAACAATTCTAACAAAAACAAATTAAATAGCAGTGAGCCATTAGAATTGAAAGTAGTTTTTCCGTTTTAGTTAGAATAAGGACTTGCAAATGGATGGTATTCAAAAGAATTTTGTCCGTTTTCTTTACTAGTTTTTCCGAATTTTGTCCGTTTTCTTTACTAGTTTTTCCGTTTTAGTTAGAATAAGGACTTGCAAATGGATGGTATTCAAAAGAATTTTGTCCGTTTTCTTTACCGTGCAAAATGGAAGCAAAATGGAATGATAGTTTGAAGGGATTAAGTCCCAACCATTAAGATTTTGTTGGTATATTATGTTGGAGAAAAAGATGAAATAAATGTTAATTTAAACTCATTTTCAAACTTTTTTTTTTTCACTACAATATTTTTACTTATAAAAATTTACATTTAATATTTAAAAAGTAAGTTTGAATCTAAGTGTCAAACGAGAGCTTAATGTAACAATTTTTATAAAATTTCAAATTATCACACAATAGATTTTTGTTAATCTATTTTAGAAACTCTTAGATAATTTAAGTGACACGGACTGAAGTTGTCAAAAAAGTAATGTTCAAAGTAGTAATTTATCAAAATTAAGTTCAATGACTAAAATGTCACGATACTAATAATTCAGTGACTATCAGTGCTTATAACCTATTTTGTTGGCACAACTTAATAAAGAAAGTGCGTCCAATGAGTCGCCATCACATAAGAAGGGTGAAGTTGGGCTCCATTACCATGTGATGGATAGTTGAACTTAGTCATCGTCACGAGGAAAGCGGAGGGAGCTCAGTTTTGTCACCGTTATTAGGGGGTTATGTGTAAGATCGCCGTCACCAATGGAGTAGGAGAGACCTTCCAATCCCAATCCCATGACCAACAATCCCACATTTTTGTTTTACGGATTAATTATTAACTTGGTCAATCATTGCGTATTCTCACTGAACTAATTAGGAGATTAATTAGGTCAATAAATTATTAACTTAGTCAATCGTTGCGTATTCTTACTGGACTAAACACGTATTAGCTATAGGAAGTATGGTGCCGAAAATGACTTTGGTTCATGAACTCAGGCTCAACTCTTCGCTTTACATTAGCGGACCTACGAGTCAAGCCAGGACTCTATTTGTCACTAAACATACAAAACGGATAATTAATAGTCTTGATCCCAATCCGAATCCAGTGTACTAAACATGCACTTATCTATTACCCGGCAAGAGCATGTGAAAAGAATATTTTTTACTGAATCCAGTTGACGCCCTGGTTTGCTTTTCTCATATTTTCAGAGCATTTTTTCACATGGAATTACTGTTCAACTGTTGTTTCACTTGATAATTGTGAAAGTTAAAAAGCAAAACAGTAATGTCACTACCTTATTAAACTATATTAAAAATATTCTTCTTCTTTTTTTTTTTTTTGGGTATTTCTATGACGATGAAAATGTTTTTTTACCACGATAAAAATTGTGTATCACGTACTGTAAACCTATAACATGAACGTTCATAAACTAAAAATTAATTCAATAATTAGACGGAATTCTTATTGATGGTATCTTCCCCACGAAAACTTTTCACCCTTTTTTTAATGAACGAATTATTATAAGATAATCGCATGCCATTAATCCTACATTTAAAACATGATTAATAGACGTAGCGAAGCATTTAAAAACTGAACAAAACACATTATTCCCAACTAAGAAAATTAGTTGAATTTACTAAACTTTAAATACAATTGAATTGCTCTAAAAAAGTGTTAATATAGTAGTTGTCGTAAACTATTTAATTTGCAAGTTATCCTATGAGTTGTTTTCATCACTCTCCGCCTTAATCAATTCTTCTCCTATTGTTTCTTTTTTCTTTTTTTTTTTAATTTCATTTTTTTAGGGACATTTTTGCAAAGTAATTTAAGGAAAAACTTGTATTTAAGATGAACTAGAACTAATCAACATTAAAGTCTAGGAAATAGCTGAAAACACAAGATTAAACGGAGCACAGAAAACTATCAGAACAGAAACTATGAGAAGCAAAGGAACTGAAAATCTTTGCCTAAATACAACAACTTTTCCAACCCTTTTGCCCCACTAACACAGAGACTCTAAAATCCCAATGTCACTGCAAGAAGTTGTCCATGACATCGGTGTACGCTCCAGCCTCGGAATTCCGGTACTCCACCTGTTGGTGCTGATGGTGATCAACCGAAGTCGAGGACGACGAGGAAGCCATTCGTGTGGGCATTGTGAAGCTCCTCTTGAACTTGTTTTCCATTTTCCTACTACCCTCCCCTGCATGGCTGTCCAAGCTCAAAAACTCATTGGGGTTTCCGTGACCGGCATTGTGCATACTCGGGGCATCAGGATTCGGGTTCGGGATGATGGGGTGGTGGCTTTGATTCTCCGGTTTGTTCCCCAAGCTATCGGGGTTGAACAGCAGCTTCGCTTCGTCGGTTCTCCCCGTGAGAGCGCTGAAGAAGGACAAGCCATTGGGCCATTTGATGTCGCCCTCATGATGATCTCCCCCTCCTCCTCCTCCTCCGCCACCCATCATGTCCTCGATTCGGGTGCTCTCGGAGTGAGGAAGCAGGAACATTTGTGTCTCATCTTTGGCTTGTGGGAAGCCAACTCGTGCCGGGTTTTGGAAATTGGGCGAGGGAAGCATTGAGTTGGGGGATGGGAGTGGCCTTTGTGCCCAATTGAAGAGCGGCGGAGGGCGGATTGGAATCACGGATTGCTTGGAAGGGATCGAAGTGGAAGTCGAACTGTTTCGGTTTGAAGAAAACAGTTGGGATAGGTAGAAACCAGATTGGTATCCCAGAGATGCAAAAGTATGTCTCATTCTTAGCACAAAATGAAGGTCCTCAGGTATCTGCTGACACAAAATAGTAATCAAGGTTACTTAAAAATGCTGCAATAAGGTACGCAAACTAACAGTGTAGTAAGGTATGAAAAAATACGATAATGAAGATACATTCTTCAATCATCGGGTCGTGTGAGATTAAAAACTTTCAATGATTTAACAAAACTTATGAAATTTTCCCTTAATAATTAAACAAAAAAAGGACTCACAATCTTGCAGGAGCCTAATTGGAGAAGACCATGGCCAGCCTGAATTACAGCTATTGTCTGTTCAAAAAATGAAAAAGAAATTACTAATTACTCAAAAGAAATATTGGATATCACAAGACCAACGGTTGTGAAGAAAGAAAGAAAGAAAGAAAGAAAGAAAGGAAAAAAAAAAAAAAAAGAGATGACTGTTTCAATTAAAAAATGACTGTTTCTGTTCTGACCTGAATGCCTGACTCAAACTGATCAGTCCATTCAGGAGGAAGCTGCAATTAATAGCATTAAGAAAGGAAAGTCTCAATCAAACCATTCATACATAAATGCTCATAACAAAAATAGTATTAAATAAATATATAAATAAAACCCAACCAAACTACACAATGAGAAGCTAAAAGATGTGCAAATGAAAAATGAGTGCCATTTTAAGATGGAAAAAAATGCCCATGTTGGCAACTTGTTCATTTGTTCAACTTTTCACCGGTGAAAACAGTTCCAAGTGTCCCATTATAAATTTAAATTTTTAACGTAAATACTCACATATTATAACACTAAAAATTAATCTAACAGCTAAAATAACAATATAGATTAATACATACAGCATCAAAAGAGCTTTGCCAGTAGTTGGAGATATTAGCTTCACATTCTGTAGGTTCTTTGAAGACCCATTTGTGGCACTTATCAGATGCAACCTTCCCCATCAACCTGATTATACATACCCATAAACCCAATCGGTGCAAAAATTTTATTTTAAAAAAAATAATAAATAAATGAAAACACCCTTCAAGCCAAATTTTACATATAGACATACAAGAGAGAAACCAGACTCTAGAATATATATATATATGTGTGTGTGTGTGTGTGGGTACATATACTTAAAAAAAAACACCTACCCAGTACCCACCCTTCTCCATAATTATACAACTGAATAGACATCTTGCTGAAGGCTTTTCTCACAGGATCTTCTCCTTCAATCTCTTCTAAACAATCCGAAACTCTTCCTCGGCAAAACCCATCTTCCCACATCAACATCCTTAGACGACAACAAAAAAATAACAAGAAAAACGTAAATCCAAAATAACATAAAGAAGAACAATATATGAAAGACATAAAGAAAGTATATTTTAAGTTTGACTTTACAAGCTGCCGTTGTCGTCTCCAACCTTGCACCCATTACCACCTCTGACTCTTCTGCAGAACACCCAAAAGGACCGAAACCCATCAAGGAAACAGCTCAAATAAAGCTCTAGAGAGAGAAATGGATGAGAGAGAAAGGGAAGACAGAGAAAGAGAGACATACGGGCGAGGACGGATGGTCCAGAAGACAGAGTAAGTCCAGTCTGAGTTGAGACAGACGCTTCTGAGGGCCTCGTGAAGGGCCATCATCCCCGCAGCTTCTTTGCCCCTATCTGATGCTCCTGAGCCCACCATCTCTTTCTCTTTCTCTCTCTAACTCTCTCTCTCTCTCTCTTTTTTTTTTTTTTTGTTCTCTTCTTTTTCTTCTTCTTCTCTATGTCCCTGAAACTCTAGCCAATTCTAAGCAAAACTGAAGTTGGCCTTTATTTGGTCATTTCTTTCTCTCTCATTTTTATCTTCTACCATATTCTATATAGCAATCTCAGCTCTCCACACTGTTTAACCACCACAAGGCAAGAGAAAGATTCAGAGAGAAGACCCTTTCCTCTCATCTTTCTTTTCATATTTTAATCCCCTCTCTCTTTCTCTCTCTTGTTTTGTTTTTGTTGGTCCCAAGTAACCAGCCTTGGTAATCTTGACAGAGAGGAGAGAGGATAAAAAAAACAACAAAAAAAAGTGGGTGATGAGTCTTTGCTTTTGGAAGTTGCAGGGTAAAATTTTTAACAAATGGGAAAAGAAAGTGGGGACAGCTTTTTATCCTCTTTTTTTCCATACCCCTTTTGCAAAACACATCAAATATTGAGAGAGGGGTAGGAAATGACTTTTGGTGTTTTTTCCCCTTCATCTTAGTTAAATTATCATTCTACCCCTCCATTTGTAGTCTTCCTCTAGGTTTAGGCATAGGCTTTGGTAGAGAAAATTAGCAGGATATCTTTCTCTCTTCTTCTCCTGGTTTTGAGAGTTTTTAACTTTCATGTAAAATAGTAATGAATCTTTGTCAAGTATAATTGAGTAAGATCTTTATCATTATTTTATTAGGGGGAGTTTGGTAACCGGTCCAACTCTAACTCATTTTAATTTTTTTTATCTTTTTTTTAAAAAGTTTTTTGTCTTTTCTGAAAATTCAAAAAAATTTACTATTACAACTAAAATATTTCAACTCAAACTAACATACTAAACACCCCCTTAGTGATTCCTTGAATTTTTGTTATCGAGAAGATCATAAGAAACGAGATGAAATTATGACTTTAGGCCTCGTTTCGCGTTCGAGTTTAAACTCAAAATTTTCATCTCAGTTTTTAACTTTTTCTGAAAAAATTTTTATCTTTTTTTTTTTTTTAAGTTTGTCTTTTCTGAAAAGTCAATAAAAATTTTCAATTCAAACTCATTTACCAAACGAACTCTTAGTTTTTTGACTTCTCGTCGGATGGTTTTAAGGTCTTTATCTAGTTAGTAGACTATGCAGTGTTCATCGTTGGGTTTATGATGACAGATGGAAGTGAATCTAAGCCATCCTTTGAATGTAATTGAATAAGGTCATTTTCATTTTATTGATGTATTTTTCTAATTTTTGTTATAAAAGGATGTAAGTTGTTGCTAGGCTATATACGTCCTATTACTGAAATTTTGACATATTTTGACATAAGTTTTTCCAAAATTTGCACCCTTATAATTGGCAAGTAAACATGCCGGTAGAACCCCATGAATCAAAACCATCTTTTTGTTTTGTTTGTTTTTTTTTTTTTTAAAGGGAGGAAAAATAACTCATTCCATCCCACACTAAAAAGAGTAGAGGACTAAAAAGAATGGCCAAAGACCTATTTTGCTTATGCTTTACCAAATAAAATACTTTCTTTTTTGGAATAACAACAGGAAATTAACGGTGCATTGAAATCATAAACTCCATCTAACGCGGTTTCAGTATCTACTGGAACTACAAGTGAAGCATATAAATGGGATAAATTCATGTTCTCGTCAATAATTCATAAAACATTATACAATTCAATCAAACAACTTCATTAATTTGTAGGACAAAATATAAACATGAGAAATCGAACCTATGAGGAGTTCCGTGAAGACTCGATCGTCCCTCACCTCACTCCACTTTGCAAAGTTTGCCTATACTTTTGTTCCCGTCAATTTTGTATTATATACGTAACATACTAAACTTATCTAATACATGATATCAAGTAGTAACAATTTTACACGACATCAATAGGACAGAAGATTTGCATCTATATATATTCGGATATTTGTATAGATACAATTAATTATCTTCATCCAAGTCAAATGAGCTCCTCAAAAGTTCACTTCTTTTAGAGCTAATCAAGGGAAAATGGAACAAAAACATTTTAGAGCTAAAACGAAACTGAAATTAGCCAACTAAAAATTATAAAAAAAAAAAACAAAAATAAAAATAAAAACCCATCTCCATTTCTGCATCATTTCTTACTTTTTTCATAGTTTTAGGTCAAAATAATACGCCTATCATTGCATCATTTATTATCTTTCTATAAAAGAAAAAAAAAATGAGAGACACAAATGAAAGGAGCTAAAATTAAAGTAAAAAAGGCATTATTGCCTTTTTTAAATTAAAAAAAAAAAAAAAAAAACTAAACTCAGAAAATCAAATCAAATTTCTTTTTTGGCATGCATTCATTTAATTTACTTAAAGCCATTGATTGAGGAGTAAAATTTGCTTATACATTATTGCTAAGAGAAAATCTCTCCTTTTAGATGTCGTCTTAAAGACAAAGATGACAACTTCACAAATGCTTAGCACCTTTTAACACACTTCCAGTTCGTCTAACGAGGACAAAACAAAACAAAACAAAAAATCGTGGGTTAATCCAGATGGCAATTTCTGTCATCTTTTGATCAAAAATAAGGTCATGAGATATCAATAATAGCATCTAACATTTTATATGAATAGAAAACGAGTCTCATATATTATGGGACCCGTAATTAAAGAGTCATTCTTTTATTAGTTGTTTTCACATGACTGATGTT
The DNA here is from genome assembly GCA_025413485.1 of Ficus microcarpa. NCBI lineage: Eukaryota > Viridiplantae > Streptophyta > Magnoliopsida > Rosales > Moraceae > Ficus > Ficus microcarpa. Next base: position 28,323,887 of record CM046383.1, on the reverse strand, counting down.
TCGAGCATTTTTCTCGACTCAAAAGTTGGAATCCATTTCCATTAAGGGGTGGAAAGTTCAAGCTAAAAGCGCCCCAATATGACTTTGTTAAAATTTCCAAAGTGAAAAGAGAGAATCAATGTTTGGTAACCATTTTCCTCTCATGTTTTAGTAAACAAATGTACTATGAAAAGTGGATCTTTCTAAGATTTTGTATAAGATAATTTCCAACATTTTTCTTATATCTTAAAAACAATAAAATAAAAATAGCTTCTTAAACTAAAATACCTTGATTCTGTAAACAGAAAAATATATTTTATTTATTATTTTTTAACATATTTATTATAGAATTCGTCTAATTATTGTGATATGAGGCTGATGTTATTTGATATAAGAAACTTTAAGTAGTGGGATAAATTATTCTTGTCTGTCATGTAAATTTGGATTCAAAAAATCTAATTTAAATAGGATTTTTTTCCTCTTTTGACCATGAAATCACATTTATTTTTCTCTCTCTTAAACACCCGTCTTGTTTAAATTTCTAATTCAGACCGGATTTTTCTAATTCAAATCTATGTACGAAACAACAAATTAAAAGTTCACGAGTGAGAATTTTATGGTCGTAAAGACACAACAAATTGATACGCTATCAACTTGCAAGCATTGACAAAACTCATTCCATTCCTAGATTATAATATTAGATGTACATGACTACACGCTCAACTCAAGGGTAAAAATGCAACTCCCTGAAATTTTTTTTTTTTTTTTTTGTATTCTTTTTTATTTTTTATTTTTTTTCCCTTCGCACAAAAGATGAGGAAAGATGAATAAAATAAAAACAATTGGCAAGGAACAGAATCTTTACCAGTCAAAGGTGATTGGGTGGGATACTGAATGTTAGATTTGGACTACATATTTTAAAGAGAATATATTATTATTTCTATGTCAGGTTTTTATTATTATTATTTTTTCTCCAAATTTAAAACCAAAGAACTTACTACAATCATAGTAAATTTGTACGGATAAAAGTATATATTCCTTTTGTTACTTGAGGACTCATCTATTATTATTATTTTGGCTAACCAAGCTTCATAACCAAGGAAATTCAAAGTTCCAATTTTGCCCTTCAATTGATTAGAAAAAAAAAATCCAGCAAAAATTGCCTATAAAAACGTGTTTTCTCAACACACGAACTTATAAACTTTATATTATAAGACCCGCTCTTTATTAAATGTGATGTTTAATATCATTGATATCCTAAAATATTTTTTTGATAATTATAAGGTTAAGCTTAATCCTTATATGAAAAGCATATAAAATTGCAATTTTTCCGTAATAGAAGGAAAAAAAGCTTTTGAGCAACCACTGTTACCTTCAATTTGTACCAAGCAAAAAGAAAGTTAGTAGTTCAAATCCAAAATTAAAGGGAATGACTGATAAGGAAAGTCCCATTTACGACGTAGGCCAAGAGAGTTAATTTCAACAAAAGCAAAAGTTTTTAAAAGAATGCTGTGGTAGGTTACCAACAAAAATAACAATAATAAAGAAACATTTCTTATCAATGATAGTTATTTTCACAAATGACTCCAGAATTATGTATTATATTGGTTCATGACGTTTAATTTTACATGTCATTTTATCTCGAGCTTTTTCTATTATTATGCAAACCACCCCCACGTGTTAGTATTCTGTCAAAAATTAAACATAAATAAAACATGTTCAAATCATGTAAACTTTCGTTAAAGTTAAAATCACAATTAAGCATCTTTTAGGCAAAACTATACCTTCAAAGTAATTATGATAATGCAATATATATTTCATGAAAGTATAATTTACCTCCAAATTATCTTTGATGGAAACAGAATTGCCATCTAAAATATCTTTAATTATGGTTTTAATATAAATAAAACTCATGTGATCATAACATGCTCAATTTTTATCCAATTCATCTAATTTTGTCATAGACTGTTTGTGTAACAATAGAAAAATTCATGAGAGTGTAATGCGTGTAAAATTAAAAGTCATGGATTATTATAAGACATATAGCTTGCACTTGGTTTACCGATTGAAATTAAATGTTTTGAGTTGGAGTTATTCGACTTTTCAAAAACTAATTAAAATTTTTGTTAACTTTTTAGAATTAAACAAAAATGAGTTTGGAAATTTTAATTTGAATTAGTGTTCGAGACAAAGTAATAATGTATGATTAGGGATCATATGCAAGAATATCATGAATTTGACCCCTCGTTATATTTATATCTACTATACATTAAAGTTAATAATTTTATCATTCATAACACTAAAATTATCAACTCAAAATGTGGTTTTTTACCTAATTTTCTCTAAAAATAACCCCACGCACAATGTAAAACGTGAAGGACTAATAGGGTGTTTGGTAAATGAGTTGAGTTTGAAAATTTTAAGTTTTAATAGTAATTTTTGTTGATTTTTCAAAAAAAACAAAATATTTTTTCAAAAAAGACAAAAAACCTTTTCAGAAAAAGATAAAAAAAATACAATTTAACTTAAGTTAAACTTGAGTGTCAAACAGGACCTAAATCATCGTTTCACCGAAACTGAAATTGTGAAAGTTTTGGCCTGTGGGTGGTGCTCTAATCACAATAGATTTTGTAGCCAAATTAATGAATCTAATCTAAAAAAACAAAATCAAATTATTTAAATCAAAAGGCCAGGGAACAGTAATTATTATATATTAGATTAATTAACAAAAGTTTGTGGTAGTGGTGATAGAAGGGGTCACGTGCGCACGTGCCATGGCAGTGAGTCGGTGCATCGTTTCTCGGATTCTAAAAAAAAAACAAAAAAAAAAAAAGCGCACGAATTGCGGGGCACTGCATCCTCCACCTGCGACACCGAACCTCCCCATTTCTCACGCGCTCTATCGCCAACCCACGTGGCGTGACGGGGGAGCGTGGGTGGGGGTGCGCGTGGGATTAGTGGTGGTGAAGAATGAGAACAAAAAAAGAGAACTGGAGGCATCAATCATGAATCGAGTTGGGGCTCACTCCCCTCCGCATTGACCGGCTCAGGCCCCGCTTTCAACCCCACGACCGTATCTTTTTTGAGAGATAAAAACAAAACGACAACAAATATATTGGTAATGGCTTGGAGAGGAGAGAGACAAAGTAGAGAGAGAAAGTCTACCTGTCTCCATCCAACAGTCTCTTTTGCACCCGAGTCCTATGCTATCTGTTGCTCCCAAGCTCAATTTCTATTTCTTTCTCTCTCTAGCTATGTCTTTCTCTCTCCTCCAAAACTCAGGACTTGTTTGAGGGAGGCAACGAAAGACAAACTTTTGAAGATATTAGCAAGCGTTTAGTGTATAACCAATTTAATACATTGCACGACCGAAGAAGAAAAAAATAAATCAAAAAATTAAGTATTATATAATAAAAATAGTTGATTAAAATAAATATTATAATTATAATAAATGTAATTCTTATTAAAATCTCTCTTAACAGTGAAGATGCAAAATCAAAAATAACAATAGTACTAATAATAATGAAAACGAAAACAAAAGCAAAAAAGGAAAAAAAATTTTCTGTTGTCATACTCATTTAAAGAAAAAAATTAAAACAAACAGAAAACAAAAAAAAGAAAAAAATCTTTAGACTCAAAAGAATCCGAAAAAACTAACCCTAATAAAAAAATTATACTGTACAGTAATGTATAATGAACAGTAATTTTACTGTACAATGAACAATAAATGCACTATACAATGAACAGTACCAGGAGGGCAAAATGGACATTTCACTGTGCTGGCAAAAAAAAAATCTGTTTTGGAGGGTAGAAACATAAATTCACTGTGTAAATTATTGTTCACTGAATAGTAAGATTCCTCATCCTTTTAGTATATATAATAATGTCTTATTTGGGATTTGAGTTCAAACTCAAAATTTTCATTTTTGTTTTTGTCTTTTCTGAAAAATCAACAAAAATTACTATTGAAACTTAAAATTTTCAAACTCAACTAACAAACCAAACGGAGCCTAGGTTACATTGAAATGTAAATATTTTTCCAAGTTTTAACTATCCACAGGTTTCTTTTTTTTTTTTTTTTCCTTATGAACCAACTATATACAGTTTATTATTATTATAACTTTAAAATTCTAACTTTAAGGGCCCGATTGTTAGATATTTAGATACAGTTTTAGATGTTGGTTTGAAAATGTGTTCGGAGAGGACGTTTGGAAAAGTCTATTATATAGAAAAAAAAAGTGTAAAAATTTAAAATATAGTTATAAAAAATATGCAAAACAGATCTTGTTTTATTCATCTCGTTGTTATGAGCATTCTGACAAAAGAATCACTCATTTTGATGTGAAATGAGAAAATTATGTAATTTTAAAATTTGAGGTTTTAAAAACGGAATAGAGAGAAAATTTGATGTAGAGTGGGAGTTTTAGACCTAGATGGCATTTTGTCGTTTGGAACCGTTACCCAAAACGGACTCTCATTCCAACAGCTTATTTTCCTCCCATGCTATTTATTTATCCCCCGTCTGACACAAACAGGAACACACATAATTTCATGAAAGAGATTAATCATAAGGTTTTCAAGATAAGGAATCTTAGCTTGCGTTTGAAACATCAGTTTGAAATGGAATTTTTAGATTAAAGTTGATTTGATTTTTAAAAATTAATTATAATTTTTGTCGACTTTTCAAAAAAAAAAAAACTATAAAACTGAGATGAAAAACTTACGTCTAAACCTGAAAGTCAATCGAACCCTTGGTGAACTCAAAAATAGATACTAACTTACAGGTAATTACTGACTACAATAGAATTTATGATACTTATTAACCATTGAAAGTCCTCAATCTTCACTTACTTAGGACTTAATGTACGAAGTGTAATATTACCGTTAAATTATGCCTACAACCACGTAATTAATGTTATTAATTAAGTAAAATACTAATTTTATTAGTAATTTCTAGTAAATAAATTATTTACTTAATAATTCATCATTTATTATCTATTTTAAATATTTTTAAAACTTGTTATTACCCTCTTCTCCTTTAAAATAATAACTCTATTATAAAAAAGAAAATTAGGTTGGATAGTCTTTTTTGTTATCTAATCTAATAGATAGCTAAACTATTTTTATTTAATAAAATAGTCGTTTGTCATTTTTTTAAATTTGGTTAATTATTGATTAATTAATAATTGACCGTAATCAATAAAATTATTGATCAAATTAAAAATATCGTATGATCAATCACTAATCGATCATTTAAAAATATAACATGTTACTTAGTATTTAAAATTTTTGATTATTTATAAAAATCTTCTTAAAAATATGATTTAGCTCTAAATCCCTTATAAAAATTCTTCTTCTTCTTTTTGTTTTTGGGTTGCTTTTCTACCTCTTCGTATTGTTTTGTCTTTGTTGGTCCCAAGTGATCAGCTTTGGTCATATACAATAGAGAGAATTAAATAATAATAACAATAATTAGGGGGTCATTTTTAACAGAGAGAACGGTAAAAAATATAATTAAAAAAAAAAAAAGGTGAGAAAAGTAAAAACAAAAGTGGGTTGTGATGCCTCGTCTTTGGATTGTGTTGGGGGGTAAAATTTAACCGTGGGACAAACCTAAGTGGGGACAGCTTTTTATATCGTCTTTTTCCATTCCCCTTGCAAAAACGCATCAAACAGTGTGAATTACTGTACCAAAGCTAAATTACCGTTTTACCTATCTATTGGAAGGTTCTTCTTATCTCTTAAAGGAACAACGTAAAAAAAAATCTCCATTAATTTTGTCACTAGTGTCAATACGTCCGTTGAACTATAAAAAGTACATGTTGTAATTCTTAAATTTTAACAAGCGTGTCAAATTACTCCCTGGAACTGTTTCCGTCAAAAATTTTGGATGGAATCAGGGACTTGTCAAGATAGTTATGCTTTTTAGGGTTTATTGAATACCCTTCCCTCATATTTGGTCGCTATTTTCTCATAAAAGAAGTCTCTTTTAAGTTTCTCAGAAGCTAGGGAAAAAAAAAAAAAAAACTTTGGAAAAAAAAAAAGGAGGAAACATGGAAGGAGCGGCAGCAGGGTTAAAACGTCAAGCATGGAAAATGAGGTTGATTCCTTCTTCTCACAAACCTTTGAAAGCTTGTTCCAACCCTTTTTGCTGTCCAAAAATGAATTATTGTTCATACTCTTTCCATGTGCATTGCACATGTAATTCCATCCAAATTTTTGATGGAAACCATTATAGGGGGAAATTTGACACACTTGTCAAACAATCGAGGGGAAGGTACAACAAGTACATTTTATTGTCTATGGAACATACTGATACTAGTAATAAAGTTCAAAGAGAATTTTTGACATTTTTATTATGTTAAAATGAGGCCAGTATGAATATGAAATGTTAAAAATTAGACATGATATGATACGGTTCGAAAATATACAATTATTAAAGGACCCTAGCCGAATATGTTATTGAATGAGTGGGCTTGATGCGATTTTTGAACACAAACCACGAGCTTAGAGTATGACACAAGGACTCAACACGGACATGATACTCATCAAAATATTTTTAATAATATTCCTATTATATTTATAATATGCTCTTTCCTTAATCATACATTTTATCTTGTTTGAGTTTTTACTTATTTAGGTTTTTTATTTTGTAGTTGTTCTTTTAATAATGTGTTTTGTTTCTGTTAAAACTTAATGTTTACTACATTAAATACTTTGTTTTTAGTTGTTTACAATTTTTTCATTGAGCGCACGATAAGGACACAACAAGAATACAAATGGAACACACACAAATATATATATATATATATATATATCTGACATGATAGGTATAATAAGAAATAAAAATTGAGAATGTTAATGAAACTTTCTAGAATATTCCACGTAAAACTTTTTAGTTAAACTAGTTAACGAGGAAATATTATTCATATATTTACCCGTTTGGTGAATGAGTTTGAGTTGAAATTTTTAAGTTTAAATAGTAATTTTTGTTGACTTTTTAGAAAAGATAAAAAATTTTAAAAAGATAAAAAACTTTTTAGAAAAGAGAAAAATTTTAGTTTAAATCTTAAATTTAAACTTGAGCTCTAAACGGAGTCAAAATTTAATTTGTATCATTCTAACTTTAAAAGAAAAGAGAAGGGAAAATTTTGACAATGACAAGAATGTAAAGCAATTATTAGACCTTAATCATTTCTTATTTCTTACTTACATAAAGGTATAACTATAAATTACACATTAGCCATTTTCTTTCTTTCTTTTTTTTTTCTTTTTTTAATTTCTTCTATCAAATAACATGAAAAATAAAATCTTATTTCTTCTTCTTATTTTCCTTACCATGATATTGATAACCTTTCTCATTGTGAAGTGGAGAGAATTCAAATATTCATGATCCGTTTGGTGAATGAATTTGAGTTGAAAAAGTACAGTTTGAGTTGAAAATTTTTGTTGACTTTTCAGAAAAGATAAAAACTTTTTCAGAAAAAGACAAAAACTAAGATGAAAAAATACAGTTTGTATTAAAACCTCAAACGAGCCATAAGCTTTTGGTGAGAAAAATCTCATGTATTAATATCAAATATGAATGCGTAGTAACTTTATCATTTTAACAAAAATTTTTTTTTTGGTTGGAAAGAAATAACTAGACCAATACATAATAGATTGGGAAGGACTTTGAATCAAAATATTTGTTGTGGATCCGACTTTAGACGTAGTTTTCTTGTCGTGATCAAGTTCTACTTTCATCAGCCGCCCAAAATATTTTTTCCAAGATTGAATCTCCTTGATGTTTCCTGTCTTTACTTTATTTTGTTTTTGTTTTTTTTTTTTTTAAATAAACGTTTGGTTTTTTGGTTGGTACAAGCTTTTCTAATTTTCTTCTTCGTACGTTGAATGCCAACAAGAAACCTAAAAATACGTGGAAACAGCTATATGCACCGATACACGCACACCAAACATTAATAATATTTTGGGTAAAAATCACACACTTCTCATGTGTTTTTCTTATTTTTATTTTATTTTATTTTATTTTGTAATATAAATTCTTGTATACTAATTAAATGTTACAAAAAAAAAAAAAAAACCTCTCTCAAGATTAAAATAACTTCAAATCTCTTTTCATAATTTGTGAAATGGGAAAGAATTAATAGATAAATAAGGGAAGTGATAGGAGATGAGAAAGAAGTGTGTGATTTAAATGTAAATGTAAATGTAAATATGAGTATCTATGAGAAGAAAATATTGAAGTAAATTTCAAACGAAAAGGGATTTTATGCAATTTTTTAATAAGCAAGAGAATTTGTAAAGGAAAAAAAAATACAGAGAGAGGTTTTTGATAATTACAGTGCTATTTCTCACTCTCAGTTTTCAAAAAAAATTTTTTTTTAAGGAAATCTCAGTTTTCAAATTGATTAAAAAAAACATGGAAACTGATTTCTTGTTGTCATAATTATTTTTTTAATGTCAAACTGTGGTAACGTCCTTTTATATACCCTATCGATAGAGCTTATTTTTGAACTGTTCAGATATAATCGAACGGCTGAGATGTTATTTGTATATGGTAATTATCATGTACTTTATCTTACAATAGTATTTGACTAAAAAATAAAAAAAATAATTTAAAAAAAATCCACCAGTGGTGGAAGGTTGGGGCGAGTGGGGTAAGAGAGGTTTCTGTCACTAGGGTTAGGAAGGAGGGAGGGAGTGAGTTGGTTAGTGTCGGGGGAGGGCGACAGATCTGGTTGGGGGGGAGCATCATCGGCGTCAGGGAGGTGCTTAGGCTAGAGCTCACGAAGGGGTGGAGTCGTCATCGTCGAGGAGGGGGGCGTTTGGGCTGGTAGATTGGCGGGGAAGACTGGGTTGGTAGGCGTTAGGGGGAAGTGGGGGTCCGTCGTCAACGTTGGGTGGGGGGAGGGATTTGGTTGACGCCGACGTGAGGGGGTCAGCAGGGTCCGTCGCCGGCGTCAAGGAAGGAGGTTGAATTTTTTTAAAATTATTTTTCTATTATTTTTTAATTTATTAGTCAAATACTACTGTAAGATAAATTTTATGATAATTATCGTATACAAGTAATATTTGAGCCATTTGATTACATCTGAATGATTTAAAAATAAGTTTTATCAATAAAATATATAAAAAATACTTTATTATAGTTTTACCTTATTTTTTCCTTGTTCTTATTATATAAAATAATTATTCAAAATTAATTAATAAAAAATTGGAATGGGAAGGGTCTGGGGTAATAGTCAAGTCTCCTCTCCTACCAAAACTTAACAGTCAAATCTCTTTCTAGTTTTGACGTAGGTTTTAGGTTTTAGGTTTTAGGTTTTAGGTTTTAGGGGATTATTATTATTATTATTTTAGAATTTGGGTGTTATATCTCATATTAATATCACGCAGAAGCGAGACCCACGTGCACTCTCTATATAGATGTTTTTAAAATAATAATAATAATAAAAAAAAAGGGATCCATAAACCTACAAATATTGACCAAAATAATCAAAATTTACGTTCATACGATTTGGGGGAAAGAAAAAAAACACTAACACCATCTTAGAACATGCCGATGCTATTTTTTACTACAAACAAGAGTTAAAAATAGCATTCTCTTGCCTATGTTCTAATGCTGTAATACTATTTCAAATGTCATTTCTACTTTTTAATATCTTTATTATCCTTTGAAATTCATAAAAAATAAAATTAAAAAAAGGGAACTTTTTAGTATTTAAATAAATTAAAAAAACATATTTAATGATTACATTGAAAAATGAAGAAACCAATCATTAAAAAGTAAAAATTAAATTTAATATTTGCTATATGTTGTGTAAATTTATAACAAAGTTAAACATATGACAAATTCTACATTAAAGACTATTGGAGAGCACTTTTCCAATCTAAATATCAAAATTTTCTATTGGTATACTAATTTAGCATTACATTAGAAATGCTCCAGTACATTGATTCTACTCTCATCCACATGCATGAAGACAATCTTGTATTAAATGACCATTTGAATTATATATTTGAACTAAAAATTTTAGATATGGATTGAGAATTAATAAATTAAATTGATGTCTAAGAGAAAGAAAATTAAATAAGTTATGGATTCATAAAAATTGAAAATTTGAATTTGAGTTTGAATTGAATTGAAATAGTTTATCCAAAACTATTATCCAAACTCACTTTAAGAAACGCTTATTTAATTAGACATATAAGCACTAAACTTTTAACCCATGATGGGTGAAGACGAGTTCTAGGTTCCCTTAACGTTGGGACTAACACTAAACGCCTATCGACGGACTAGCCTTGTTGACCAACCCACATCGACCCGTCACTCCTAGCGGTACACATCGTCACCCTAAGGGTATTTTTGGTAGGAAGGAGAAAAAATAGGAAAGAGAAAATGGTAAATCATCTACGGGAGGAAAAAGTAGAAGGAGAGAGATGTTCTTTCCATTATAATATTTGGTATGCAATCTCTCCAATTTAGGAATGATCAAAATTTGATTGTTTTGAAAGATTTACCGTCACTTTCCTAATCTCTTAATTCATGTTTTCTCTACTTACTAAACAACCATAAATGTTAAAATTCACTAATCGCTTCAATCCTCTTCTTCCTTCCACCTTTTCTCTCGTATCAAACACGGTATGAAGTGTTGACCACTTTTCCCTCATGTTGATTAGAAGAATGCCCCTCTAGTAAGTTGCATAAAGATTTTTGCCAATTGTTAAATGTACTTAACCTTCGTATTTAGATCTTTGTTTTAAATAATAATACTTCAAATATTTTTTTTAACTGTACTTTCTCTTAGAAAAAAAAAAAACTTGAATTTTCAGATTGAAAAGTGAGTTTAGTCCCTTCTTTTTCATTTCTAAAGGAAATAAAAGGAGGTGCAATTCTTGAAAACTTAGGGACACAAAATTGAAGACGATAGTTAGAGGAGATGTCACAAAATTCGTGTACGTAGAAGGCCCAAAGCCCATTGCCTAACTATTTCAGGGCCCAACAAAGAAGCGGCCTGTTGCAGAATCGTAATAGGCCCAAATACCTAAGCCCATGACATACTGCCTTTCACGAATAAATAAATAATTACAAAAGAAGAATATTTAAAAAAAAAAAAAAGTCATTTTTAGACACCCATTTTAAAAAATAAACACTTTTAAAAATAAAATAAAATAAAATATCTTGTTTGTTTTTGTAACCGTATTTATATAGAAAATAAAATAAAATCTTTTGTTTTTTTTGTTTTTTTGGTTGTAACCGTTCTCTAATTCTTCCAAAAAAAAAAAAAAAATAAAGTTCTCTGATTCCTTACTTCACGTTGGTGCTTGTTATTTTTTGGGGTTGCTAGCTTGTCTATAACACATACAAAGTATAGCTTTTCTATGAAAATGACCCGGTTGGATGTTGGTCATTGTTCTCTATTCATTTTAATAAACACAATGAAAAGGTTAATAAAATAAATCATAATAATTATTAATTATAAATAGTTCATAATAATTATTCGGCCTTAAAATTACAATAATGATACTCTCATTAACAATGATATCATTGCAATAATGCCGAATTTTAAAAAGGAAAAACTTATATAAGCAACCCATAGGCAAACCCAAAAACATAAAAGTTTTAAAAACCAGTAAACCGTCATTACGATATTGACTTATTTTAGCAAGACGAAAATAAATTATTTCCTAACCAAATTCGTGCTCAAAACATGTTGAAAAATGCCGGCAGCAAGTTTTTTTCCAACCTCCACGGTTTCCTTTGTAGCTGACAACAATTGAGGTGACTGTCTTAGTGATGGAGAAGTCATCGCTTTTCCGATGTCTTTCTGCTGTTTTTCTGGCATTCTCTTCGTAGATTTCTTCATCCCAATCGATTTGGAAAATAAGAGAGAGAGAGAGAGAGAGAGAGTGTGAAAGGGAGAGCAGCCGATCGGTTTTTTTTTTGTGGAAAGGAGAATGATGATTTTGTGAGAGCAGTTGATAAAACTATAGGTACCCGTTTGGTACATTGGTTCATTTCCGTTCAAATCAAAACTTTTTTTGTCTTTTCCTAAGAAGTTTTTGTCTTTTTCCCAAAAAATTTTTTGTCTTTTCTGAAAATTCAAAAAAATTTACTATTACAACTAAAATATTTCAATTCAAACTAACGAACCAAATGGATTATATTAGGGGATTCTGATAGTTTTATATATGGGTGTTTTAGTCCCAATGAAAAAAAGTAGTTTCCTATTTTGCTTATTCTTGCAAATAAGTTTATTTTTAGACATTAAAAAAAAAAAAAAAACAGGAGTCCTAATTTGGCTATCTCTGTAAATGATCCATTACAAAATAGTTAGTTTTTCAAAAATTTTATTTTAGATGATAAATAAATAATTCATTTATGAGAATATTTATAAAATGAATTTGTTGTAAATATTTTTTGTAAACTATGGATCTCAAATATTTAAAATATGTTATTCATCATAATTATTTTTCAAAAAAAATGCTATTTTAATTGCAATTATATACATAAATATATAATTTCCTTATATTTAATTTTATATGTTTCAAGGTATAACTTTTTTAATTGTAATTCCCTTTTCATGTACTTTTTGAAAGTTATTATTATTTTTTTTTCGTTTTAGTATGATCAATTTCTTTCAGTCCCAATTAGAAAGTTACATTTTTCCTTGTTAAAAAAAAAAAGAACTATATATATATATATATTTTGTCAATTCATATTTTTATCTGTACAAATATATTAAATAATGCTACTAAGATTGGTTTTTCTGTTCCCCCCTTTTTTTTTTCGTAATTTTTACAATAGTCAATATATTTGTAATTCTTATTATTATTTTTTCGAAGCTAGACTAAGCTAATTAGATTGAATTCTTTGTGCATTTTTAAGATAATAAAAATAATTTATATGCGTTTTTAAGATCAAACTATTTTATTAATATGAATTTCTATCCAGAACAAATATATTAAGTAAATGAAAAGTTATATTCTTTTAGTATTTAAAAAATTAATATTGTATAAATCTAATCTGCACAACAAATTATTCTTGCCTAAAAGTTGGACAGCTATGGATAATGCCATTTACAACTTGTCAAGAAAAATCACTCAAACCACCTGTGACGCACTATCACTCAGTTCTGTTGCCCAATTACATCCAAATTTGACTAATACATTATATATATATATATATATATATATATAAACTATTATTTTTACATGTGTACTTAAGAATAAAACTATACATAAGTATAGATAAATGTATTAATAGTAAATAAAAATGTAAAACTACATAGATGGCATATATTCCACAAGTGCATTAGTCACTATGACAAAGGATTGTATGTTAATAATAATAAATTTCGTGTAATATATGTATTTTTCTAGAAAATAAATAATCAAATAAATAAATTTTTTTTTTGTCAATATAAAAGCTTTATCATACAAGTTAAAGAACCTTTATTTGACACCTCGCTTTGAATCAGTTTTTAAGTTTTTTTTTTCTTTACAAGATTTTTTCTTAAAAAAATTTAAATTTATTGTTTAAATTATAGTTTAAAATTACAGAATAGTCTCCTATCTGATAGAACAACAATCCAATGGTACAACCTGTACAAGAAATTAGCACAATCTTAAGAAGAGTGCAGTACAATCTGTTAGAAAGAAAGATAGATAGAGAGAGTGAGAGAACTTTTCCATTCGACGATTCAGCAGTGTCGCACGAGAAAATTCTCGTAAAATTATAATCCAAACGGACCATAGATAAATATTATACGAATGGAGAAAATTTTTTTTCGATAAGATGATTTTCCCTGCTCCATATCCAATCCACCTTGTTACCATCCTTATGATTGGCTCTTAAGGAAGAAAAAAAATACAAATAAAATGATGATGTGTATTATTGAGTTAAATATTTATGTAATAGTAAATTTTTTGAATTTCAAAAAAAAAACTTTTAAAAAAAAAATTTAAAAAAAAAAAAAAATTGAAATGATTAGTTAATAGCCAACACCCTATGTAAGATACACCCTTGACTATGATAATTTTTCCTTATTTTAATAGTTTTTTTTTCTTGTAAATAAAATTTAAGTTTCCCTTTTTGAAAGGAAAAAAATTTTTAATTTGCCTCCGGTGAAAAATACATGAAAAAGAAAAGACACGGAATTAGCAAAAGGGACAAAATAGAAAAAAAAGAGAGAGAAAAAAAAAAGTTAAAAAAAGGAGAAAAAAGAAAAAACCAAACGCTTTTCTCTTCTTCGATCCCTTGAAGCTCCCAAAGCCTCTGCGACGAGGCTCCAGCACTCGTAGAGAGAGAAAGAGAGGAGAGAGTGAGAACAAAAAAGAGATCCGTGGCTCCAATCGACAAGAATTCTTTGCTTCTTTTCGACAATTGCATTGGTTTCGCATTAATGGGTAAGTCGAATGTCAATCTATCATGCGAAAACGAAGCTTTACACGCACACACACACACATACATATGTAAGATTCGTGAATTTGTCCGAAACTCAGAGACCCATTTTCGAAGACACCCACTTGGGTTGTTTTGTTTGGTTTGGTTGGTTTGTTGTAGTTGTTGTTCTTGTTGTGGTTTCGCTTTCGCCATTTGGGTCATTTTTTGGCTGTCTCCAAAAACGAAATTCTCTTGTTGGGTTGTCAATTTAATGCTTTGCTTAGAGTTCAAGAGCTTGTTTGCATTGGATCTTAATTAATGTCTGTTTCATGTTTCAAGCTTCTTTTTCTTTTTTTTGGTGGTTTCATTTTGTGATATTTGCTTTTGTGGAGGTACTATAAAGAAAGTTCATGTATGGGTTTTTGCTAATTTATTGTCATAATTCTGTTTCAGATTTTGTATTTGAAGCTCATATTTGGATGCATGGAAGCCCATTTTGGGTTTATTGATCTTGGGGTTGTGAATGGGAAGAAGTGGCTTAGGTAGAATTTAGGAATTTGAGATATCTGACTGGGAGCTTGGAATTCATTCTTCGTTACGGGACTGACATTGTGTCGGGTGAGTGTGGGAGAGAGGTGGATACCATTTTTTTGTGGAAATGGCGGATGCAGCGGGTTTAGCAGAGGCTGCAGGATCGAGATTTAGCTCATTGGAGCTAATTGGGAGGGGATCATTTGGTGATGTCTACAAAGGGTAAGTGTTAATATACACATTGGTGTGAGCTTCTTTATGGTTAGAACAAACCAATAAATCTATATTGTTTCAGAATTTTTGATTTGTGAATAAATTACTCTCTACAGTCTGGGAAGAAAGAAGACATAAATATATGGATTTATTGAAAATGTTACATGCAGTAAGGACCTGATTTAGTATAAAAAGATGGATGGGAAAAAGGCTTGTAAAAATTCGGATTTTGAAGGTTTTAAGTTGGAATCAGCATAGGCTGGTATTTCTTGCAGATTTAGCTGGCCCGTCTTTGACACCCTTTTCTTACTTGCAGGTTCGACAAAGAGCTAAACAAAGAAGTTGCAATTAAAGTAATTGATTTGGAAGAATCGTAAGTACATGGCATTTTCTTATTCATGTGCAAGTTTTTCTGTGTATTTTCCCGTGTCAGATTCTTGCCTTTTCTAGTAGGCTACATCATGAGCATCAAAACTTTGCCATCTTTTGGGTTCTTTTCTTTAATTTTCATGTAGGAATCGTTCAGCCTAGGGCGAACAAATGAATGGAAGCATAGTTGTAAGGAAATAACTAGGGGTGTTCTGTACCCATGTCTTTATATGGGTTTGAGGAAAAGAAAAGGAAAAGACATTTCTTTACTGTGGAAAACTAGTAGACGTTTTGCAGATTGGTTTGAGTGGTTTAGAGGCTAAATTAAAAATCGAACCAAGAGTGCGGTTTGTGATGTATTCAAATTGAACCAAAGTGTCAGCTAAAACCAAACCAAACAAACAAAACCGCATTTGTACTCGGTGAATGTTGGATGTCATTTTCTTATTGGACAATCAATGAATTTGACAATTGCGATTGGGGGGGGGGGGGGCCTAAAATCACAACTTACGAATCCTGTTAAACTTACTCTAGAATTCTATCTGCTCGATGTATGTTGGAGTAAAAAGTTTCTGAGTTCTGCATTGTCCTGCACAATACATTTCTAGAGCTTTCTGTTTAACTTATCAGTAATCCTGATTTTCCCTTTTTCTTCATATTAAGGGCCTCGAGTTAGAACATGATGGGCCATGGAGTTTATTTTTTGCTCTTGTTCCATTTCTTTCTATGTGAATTTGTAGGTAGATGATCTCGTAACAGTGTAAATTATGCTTCCCCTATGTATGCTGCTTGCTATTTCCCTTGTAAAGCTCTCAGCCACTTCTAACGTTTGCTTTTGCATATTATCTATTTCAGAGAAGACGAGATTGAGGACATTCAGAAGGTACTACCTCATATTCTCCATTAATTGGTAGTTTTTGCATGACAACAACATAATTTAGTTGTTAACTTGTCTTAATTTTGTGCCAGGAAATTTCTGTGTTGTCACAATGTCGATCTCCTTATATTACAGAGTACTATGGCTCCTATCTCAACCAGACGAAACTATGGATAATAATGGAATACATGGCCGGTGGTTCCGTTGCTGACCTAGTAGGTTTCTTCTGCAGACTTGTTTCTGCAATTTTACACGCAAATGGATTTCTTATAAAAATGAATGAATTTCTTGGGATGAGTTTACTTAGGTTGCCAATGCCATGGCAAACCGCAAAGCATTTTATTTATTTATTTAATTTTAGTTTTGACATGATTTCTCTGATGGGCTTTTTGCGACCATAAGTAATCCTATGGATATTCTTCCTGAAAGCTACATGTTTTTTATTTTATTTTTTTCGTGCAGCTTCAGTCTGGTCCACCATTGGATGAAATGTCAATTGGTTGTATTCTTCGCGACTTGCTGCATGCAGTTGAATATCTACATAATGAAGGGAAAATTCACAGAGACATTAAAGGTTCTCTGCTTTTATTTATTCGTTTTTTTTTTTTTTTTCCCCTTTATCACATGTGTAGAAAGCTTAAAACTTTAAATAGGATGACTAGCCAGAAATATTTGACATCCTACTGCTTGGAAGTGTACTTGTTTACCTAGTTGTAGGATCAAGAAATATTTTCCTTCATCGCATTTGTAGAAAGCTTAAAACTTTAAATAGGACGACTAGCCAGAAATATTTGACATCCCACTGCTTGGAAGTGTACTTGTTTACCTTGTTGTAGGATCAAGCAATATTCATTTTGGTTTGACGTTCACATTTGTCTTGTAATAATTCTTGCAGCGGCGAACATTTTATTGACTGAAAATGGCGATGTCAAGGTATATCTTCATGCTATGATGGGCTTGATTAATTTAAAGTTTTAGAAGAAGAATATACATAAAAGGTTGCAATTAAATGTGTTTACTTTTAGTCGTTGATGTTTCATCTTTTATTTTCGACAGGTTGCAGATTTTGGTGTTTCCGCACAACTAACAAGGACAATATCAAGGAGGAAGGTACCATGTTTATGAAATTAATCGTCTATTGTTGGTCGAGTCAGACCAAATGGCTAATTAGATTATTATTTGCAAAATGATCTTCAATTCAATTTAGAATTTCATTAGTAGGCGGCTGTATGGAATAACAGATTTCTTAGTCAAGTTTCTTTGCCGGGTAGTGAATGATTTTTCTATTCTTTCTGTCTTATTTTTTGTCGAAATCTTTTTTGCTGACTCACTTTCATGCATCCCTCGGCATGCCTTTAACAATTTATTCTGGTAGATTATTTTGTAACCTGATGAGGCGTTTTTTTTTTTTTTTTTTCAAATTAGGTATGGTTCTTAAGTTATAAATTATCATATTGAATTGTATATCTCTTTCTACTTAGTTTTATAAGGAAATGCTGAAGCTGCATTTAAATGGTGGTTTCTGGAAATTTTTGCCAATAATTGATTTAGTAACTGCCCATTAGTAACTTGTTCTATACTGAACTCGACCATTTTCTTATCCCTTTTTTCATGTGAATATATGCGTGTGTGTGTTAGTCTTTGACAGGTGGGATGGGGATCTGGTGGTTTAACTTAATGACGTGAACTGTTTCTTCACCTTGCAAGTAGTATAAACAGTATTTTAGGGGGAATATACTAATTTGTTTAACTCACCAGACGTTTGTAGGAACACCATTCTGGATGGCACCAGAGGTAATTCAGAATTCTGAAGGATACAATGAAAAGGTATCTTGTAAAGCGATTTCTTGATTTTCTTTTTCTTATTTATGTTGCTTTATATACACCTTGTCCCACATCTCCCTCTCTCTCTGGTTGTTGTTCATTGCTCTTACTAAGACCTCATTCTCTTTGTTTCGGTTAGTACCGCTTAGCATTGATCATTGGCGTCCCTTTTGCATGCAGGCAGATATCTGGTCTTTGGGTATCACTGCTATAGAGATGGCAAAAGGGGAACCTCCACTTGCTGATCTTCACCCAATGCGAGTTCTTTTCATTATACCTCGAGAAATCCACCTCAGGTTATCACATTTCTTTTGACCGTCTCCCGACTCATTGCAAATGATTGACATTGAGAATGACAAACTATCTAAACTGATGGAGAGAACATTGAATTTAATATTTTTGTTTTGCATTTGTTGAGCAGTTGGATGAGCATTTTTCTCGTCCTATGAAAGAGTTTGTTTCGCTTTGTTTAAAGAAGGTACCTGCTGAGGTAAGTATTTGGTGCCAATATGAATGAGCCATTATATTTAAATTCGAGTGCTTAAGACAGAGAAAAGTCGTGTATTGGTCCTCTCTTTTCTATAAACAAAGTCTTTCTTTTTCTTGTGTTGGTATTATAAAAAGGGATTATACCTGTTGTCTTCTATATCTGTGGAATGCGATTTGGACTTGGATGTTTATATCGATATTAATCATTAAGCTATTTACACCTTCTCATGGTTTTGTTCCCCCTTCTTTATCTGTTTCAAATTCAGCGACCAAGTGCCAAGGAACTTTTGAAGCACCGGTTTATTAGGAATGCGAGGAAGAGTCCAAGGCTTCTAGAGAGAATAAGGTGCTGCATTTTATTTTATGAGTTCTCTATGTACCAAACTTTTTCCTGGAGTGAGCATCGATGGTACTTAAGATCCTGACCCGGGTCTGTGACAGACACAGATATGGGTCCAAGGGAGCTTAAAACATCCTTATTGCACCTCTAGTATCGGTTTTTGTAGCTTCTCTAACAGAATTCGTGGTACTTATGTGGCTTGTGCATCAATCTCTCTTAGTTTAGCAAAGTATTAATGCCCTTCGTCTGTGATGTTGACAGAGAGCGTCCGAAGTACCAAATAAAGGAAGATGCAGATACCATGAGAAATGGTCTCAAAGCCATGGGGGACACATCTGACACCGTGAAGGTTAACAGAAATTTAATAGACGAAACCGTTCGAGCTAGGTGGGCTTATTTTTACTGTTGTTTTCTGAATTTGATGTGCTGATTGTACTGGTGGATTTACTTCCAACTTTTTTTTTCCGCTATTTGGACGAAGACTAAATAACTACTTCTAAGTTTGCAGTAATCAGGGTAAAACCTTGAAAAATGCTGGATGGGATTTTGGTACTAGCGGTTCACAAAGTACGGGTACGGTAAGAAATGTTGTAAGACCACCTCAGTTTAGAGAAAGAAAGCTAGAAGTACTAAATAATCAGGCTACCCGTGGAGCCCAAGGCTTGTCAGTATCTAGAAACGCTTCTGAAGATTCTTTTGACAAAGATGCTAGAGATCAGGAAACTAATCATGAAGATGTAAGTCAATCAGACCCGCTATCCTATATCACAAGATTGCATTTGCCTGTAACTTTTGAACTGAAAAATTGCAGTACTAAAATACTAATAACTTGGCAACTTGGCTTATCAAATGACAAGTCTGTAGATATCTTGTACTCCTTATTTGTATTTCTTTAAAAAGATGTTTCTGTTCCCTTCAAATATATTTATTGTTCTTAAGATGAGCTTTGGAATGCTATAACCTTTGATTTCCATTTACCACCTAAATTTTATTCATAAAGTAAGAGAACCTGCCGTTTTTGTTTTACTAAAAATTTCTGTTTAACCCGGCAAGTTTGATTTACTGAATGCTTACACGTCTTTTGTACAGATGATGTGTCACTGCATTCTATTAGCAAACCTGAGTTGTATTTTTTTTTTTTCTTCAGGAAGAAATGTCTGTCAGTGGGTCAGGAACTGTTGTCATTCGAACTTCGAAAGGATCTCAGTCATCTACACAGTTTCATGATAAAACCTCTTTGGTATGGTCTTGTGCATACAAGTCTACAAAGTAGTGATTTTCTAGTTATTCTTGTTTGTTGTGCTTTCCTTTTATTGAAAAAGCTGTCCATCTATTGTTTGTTTAGTCTAGCAGCACATATGCTTCGTTTGAAGATGCTTCTCCAAGTGGAACTGTTGTTTTCCGCAGCCAGCATGATGATTCCGACTCTCCACGAACTCCTAAATCCAGGCTAGGAATTCAAGAGAGAAGTTCTAGTGCCTCTCTTGAAGACAGTGCCACGAACCTTGCAGAGGTTATTTTCCTTTGTTTTGTCTACAAATCCTGGGATTATTGGTAATAGTAAAAAAGAAAAAGAGAAAAAAGAAGCTAGGTTCCCTCGTGTGTAATGAAGAAATATTAATCTAAAGCTGTCAAATGGAGTTAATAATAAATTTTTGTTTACTGATATGTATACATGCATACATAAAACTTAGGAAAATCTAGAACACAGTTTAATCATCTTTTGCGGATGGAATATTTTTTTTTTCCAAAAAGTTTGTGCTGGAATCAAATTTGTTTTCAAGAAAAATAGACAACGTTACCTTTGGTCTTCATCATCTAAAGTAATGAATGTTTTATTTTGGCTTGACAATATCAATACAGGCGAAGGCTGCAATGCAAGGAGGATTCAGGAAAGGGAATGCCAGAGAAAGGTCGGTCTGGAGCAAACTCAACAACGACGGGGGAGAAAATAGAAGGGATCAAATGACAAATAGCTCTGATTCTTCTAGGTAAAAATGTTAGCTGTTTGTCTATGCTTCAAGGGTCTAACATACTGTTTTTCGGATAACTTCTTATTTCATAAACTAATTTTGATTATCATTTCACAGAAGTTCTCTTGGTTATTTTGGTGCACCAAAAGCAATTCCAAGAACACGGGAAGGAATTGATGAGGAAGAAAACGCAAAAGTAGTATCATCATCTGCTCCATTATCAGTTTTGCTAATCCCTTCTCTAAGAGAGGTAATCCCACTGTAATTCACGACCTTACACCTTTTCATTTTGTATGAGCTTGCTAGATATTATAACTTAACAGTGTTGTTGTGTTATTTTTGTCACTTCAAAGCTACTTATCTTGCGGACTTCTTCAGGATGTCATTTACTTACCGATAGAAAATAGAGCTAATTGTACTGATACTGGATTACCTTATCAACAAATAACTGCTCGGACCAAATTAGAAGTTTCTTAAGAAATAAAGTTAGCCGTGTTGTTGACAACATGGGCATGTATGAATAGAAGTTCAACACAAGAAACTTAAATTTCCTTGTGTATAATTGAAGATTTTACTGGATGCATAACCAAGGCCAAAGTGCGCCTCGGCGGCATTGACTGCATGTTAGAGACTTTGGATAGTGTTCTACTTATAACTTCCATTTGAATTAGCTTGGCCTACTAAATCTAGTAAATTTTTATCAATACGTGTATGGTATGGGTCATTGGATATCTATGCATACCTGGTAATCGGATTCATGGGTGTAAGTTTGTTTATTTAGTTAATTTGGGAAAGGGGGGGCAATTTCTGTGGTCGGGTCTTAGTTGCAAGAATCTGAGCGAGTTTGGGTAGTCACAAGTCTCATTTAGCATGCCTAATTGTGTAAATTGGAATAGTATATATGCGCATCTAACATGGTATGTTCTACTGTGTACAAACTAGACCATTGGTGATGATCCAGAAGGGCCAGTTGTGCGTGCGGTTGCTAATTCTCTCATCAATATGGAGCGCTTGAAACCGGGATCTTGTGAAGTTCTTATCAGCAGGTTACTTCATCAATTAGCCAGGTTCAAAATGTTCCATAATTTATTGGTCTGCTTTTGTCTTGCAACTTGAAAAAGGAGAAAAAAGATAGGCTTTTTGGTGATTACTTTCTCAAGATTAATGTAGGCAAAAAAAAAAACTTTGCAGTTCAAAGGAATCGCCATTGAAGGATTTGCATGAGCTCGCTGCTTACCTCTTCACGAAGGGCAAGACAGCTTCTGAAGAAACACAAAATGCTAATGCAGAAGCCGAGAACAAGAAAAAGCAGCCGAACAAGGAATTTCAGTCAAATGCGAATTTAAGCTCACTTGCAAGATTTTTGCTTTCGAGGTTGGTGAAAAATAGTTTCTTACACTTGATAGTTTGTTTGTGGAGTTGTGGTAGGGTACAAACAAATATTCTTTTGATAGTATATACCACTGCTCCATCAGATCTTCATCAAGTTTCCTTAATTTGCATGTTTTTTATCCAATATTATAGTGATGCTTCCTTGAGAAAGGAAAATGAATTGAGAAAAGATCGAGAAATACTTGTGAATATTCTGGTCTTTCTCATTCATTTCTCCTCCTCTTTGACAAGGAATAATGCTAGGACACCAACTGCATATCGTGAGCTTTTATTATAACTTATTTAGGAATTTAGATCATACTAGTCAACCTTATTTAAAAGGAGAATGTGTTATTGGGCGTCAGTGGTATCCGACATTACAATTCACATAGGATGGGTCTCAAATGGGTTCCACATACGTTATGTGAGTTGTGGTGTCGGATATTACTGATGTCCTTTTATCATTTTTTTCTATTGATGCCCTTTTATCATTTTTCTTCAAAGAAATCGGTCCTCTAAACAATGTGCAACTTTGAAAGTTGTGTTGGTTTGCATATGATATGCGCCTGTAGTTGGTTTTTTCCCATTTCGATCTTGGAGAAAGCAAACCGGCCTAGCTACATTGTTGAAGGTTGAATATAAGTGAGAAATATTTGTTTTGCAGATGGCAAGGCCAAGTTTCAAGAGATCTCAATCCGAATTAGATGCAACCGAACGGTGTCTATATCATAATCTTTGATCCGTAGTGTCGTGGTTCCCGTTTGAGCATTTTTTGCCCCACTGATTCGATGCTGTACATAACGTTGTAAGAAATTGTGTAGTTATTATCTGTTTAATTGTTATGTTTTATCATTATTATTTTGGTTATAATTTTTTTCCCATCTTAACAGTTGTTTTTTTGTTGGCTTTAAGGTGGCAGCATTGCTGTATAATTAGAAGGGTTTGATATAATGACATTTTGATCAGTGTAATTTTACCCAAAAATTAGCCTTCTTTTTTTTTTTTTTTTTTTTTTTACTATTAATAATTATCTTTTTGAAACTCATTCACTACCCTTTTCAGCTATGCTATTCAATTTCATTTGTTATGTCATTTGGTAACAAAAAAGATCAATAAAATTAAATAAAAGCACAACACAAACAACCAAATTCAAAAACTATACACAAATGTAATTCTTTTTCTTGTTCTTTTTTCAAATGAAATGCAAAAACTATATTCAATTTAGTGGACTTTAGAATACCATACTGCCATTGGCATTCCAACCATTCACTATGTTGGATGCTAAAATAATTTAATTAACTCCAATAACAGAGCCTGTTTTCATCGTTCGACTCAAAGCACCAGCAAAGATTTTGAAAAGACACTCGTGCAAGCAACAAGCCTCTTACTTCGATGTGGTACCGCTGGCGAGCAAGAAACTCTATGATCAGATGTTATCTTGAAATTTCGACCGTCTCTCTCACCTGGCATTCCTGCACCAGAAGCACTTGTTTTTGGGTTCCAAACTCGCACTATGAAGCAATCATGCCTTGCAGGAAGCAAGCCTCGGATGGGATCGCCAACTAGAAATTTTGTTTTAGTCACTAGAATCACACAACTTTCTCCCTTCACGCTGTTGCTTTGCAGAAGTTACCTAACGTCCAACTAGAAATTTTGTTTTAGTCACTAGAATCACACTACTTTCTCCCTCCACGCTGTTGCTTTGCAGGAGTTAGCTTCCGAAACGCGGCGTGCAAAATCATGGCTATACAATTTATTAAAAAAAAAATATATGTAGCAATAAGAAACAGCTCATGTGAAGTAAAATGATTGTGGAGAAGTGAAAAGGGATATACATATATATATATATATATATATATGGGAGTGACCTGCATAGCTGATGCCCAGTGCACAGAAAAGAGCCATCTGAACGTTCGAATACATCAAAATAACAGCGCCCACTGCAAACGTGAAATTCAATTGAAAGTTATGGAAGCATGTCCAAACCTTACTTAACCCGTATTTATGAATTTATCTTGCAACAGAAATCATAAGATTATCAAATTAAAAAACAAAAAGAAAGGATAATAAATGATGGTTGTCGAGTAAATTAGCAAATTTTTTCAGGGTGTAGCCCAGCAACTTTAAACAGAAAATGAATGCCTGTAAAACTCAGTCATGAAGTTGTTAAACCTTTACTCGAAATGTGCAAAGAAAAATATTTCCAAGAATTAGGATATGGAATCGCCTAAGATACAACAAGGTTCACCTTAAAACACAAAATAACTGTAAAACTCACCACACTGTGATAGACGAACCACGCATTCTCGAGTAACTGGATACCGATCCAATCCCCACTTCTCGCTACAAAACTTGAAAACATCCCAAAGTGCCAAACAAGATATCAAACCGAAAAGAGCAACCGGCATCTGATACCTGCAAGGATCAGAAAACAGAAAATACCATTAGACAGGTTCAAAAACACAATCCTAATTGGTAGATTAAAGGAGGAAATCCATGACAAACACATCGATGGAGAGGTACTCCCTTTCCTCCCCATTTTCCTCAACTAGAAAATTTACTTTTCCTATTTCTTTCCCTCTTACCAAACTCAGGCTTAAGGTAACTTTACCTATCATCTTCCCCATTCTCGCAAAACCAAAAAAATCCCAATACACAATTGAAACAAATCTCTTTTCCAATCACAAATTTCCTCAATTTCCAGCAAGTAAAACAACAAATGCCCCTAAATTAGACATCAAATTCCAATTTCTACTCAAAACCCCAATTTTCTCATAAAACGAAAGCAGCATAAACCAAAAAATTCCAATAAACAAATGAAACTTCCCTAAAAACAGATTAGATTCCCCTAAATTCGACATCGAGCTCAAATTTTTCTTCAAAATCCCCCATTTTCTCACAAAACACGGCACATATATACGTATGTTTGCACTCACACAGACACATATATATAGAGAGAGAGAGAGAGAGAGAGAGAGAGAATTACAGAGTGCAACCGAAGAAGAGGATGAAGAGAGAAGCGTAGTTGCGGGCATAGCGCTTGACGTTCTCCTGGACGCGGAGGCGGGCCTGCTCGGAAGAGGAAGGGAAGGAGTAGGCGTCGGAGGAGGCGAAGAAGGCGGAGGTCCACGGCGGCGTCTGGGCGGAGAAGTCGTCGGAGGAGAGCTTCGCGAAGGGGTTGAAGCTAAGGAGAGAGAGGAATGTGACGAAGCGGTTGAAGATAGAGACGAGGACACCGGTGACGGTTGTCGCGGCGACGGCGGCAGCGGAGGTGGAGGTTGTTGCGGCAGCGACGGAGGAGGCGGCAGCGGAGGAGGAGGAAGAAGAAGAGAGGCGGTGGAGGTCGGAGGTGCGCTGGTCGACGAGCTCGATGTAGCCGCTGTCACGGAGCCATGTCTCGAAGGCTGCCTCGGGAACGCTGAGGGACAGTGGGTTGGAGGAGAACGCCATGGGAGGAGTGGGTGATGATTCCCTCTCTTTCTCTCTCCTCTCTTTCTCTCTCTATATTTATATATGCAATGTATGTGTGTTTTGTAGTTAATTGTATGCTGTCAGAGATTTTTATATAGACGCCCTACATTCACCTTCCAAAAGAAGTTATTTATTTATTAAATTGTTACATCATAAATTTATTATAAAATTACAATTTATATTTTTAATTTTTAATTTTAATAATTTATAACTTAAACTTATAAACATATAGTAATTTATACTTTATTAATAAATAATATTAATTTTTAATAAAAATTGATATTTTATTTATATATAGATTGTTAATTAATAAAGATAAAAATGATTATTTATGTTATGAATTAACAACTTATATACAAATCACATATCAATTTCCTTCAAAAAATTAATGTAGGTTGTCAATAAAATATAAATTGTTATATATTTATTAGTTAATAATGTAAATTGTCAAAATTAAAAATTCATCTTGTAAATTATAACTCCATAATAAGTTTAAAATGTATCAATAAAAAAACCTTTTTTTTTCTTCTAAAATTTATACCTTTAAATTTTTTAATATATATACAATCATTTTGCTTTTATCAAGTCAGATCGGTTTCATCGTGTTAAAGATTCGAGTCTTATATCATGCTGTTTGCAGGTTAGACAATATCATTTATAGTATGTTTGGTGTATGGGTTGGATTCAAATACAATCTAATTTTTTTTTAAAAAGTCAAACTCAGTTTCATTATTATTCAAAATTTAAAAATTCATAACTTTATAAATACAAATCCAAATGAGATATTTTTTTTAAAAATTATATAGAATTTGAAGACGAATAAAATAAGTTTCATATTACTATTTTTTTCTGAATATATTATAATTTTTTACACTTTTTAATTTTAATAATTAAAATACCTCAACAAACATGACTCGAGTTAACTTAAATCCAGGAAACCCAACTCCAACCTCTACGAAGCAAACGCATGTTTTATTGATAATGTTTGACCCCTTTTCCTCTTTAACTGATAGCTTGCATATTCTGTACATATGATTTGTTGTCATTTAACTTTAACCTTTAATAAATTAGAAAAAAAAAAAGTGCCAATTTTACAACTGTGATTACTCACTTTATGGACCATATTTTCTACATATGATTTGTGTCATTTAACTTTAACCTTTAATAAATTTAAAAAAAAAAGGGGCCAATTTTACAATTGTGATTACTCACTTCATTCCATCAATAGGGTAAAAGGTTATTAAGTATTAACCACCTAGATCATTTTTTTATGGTTCAGATAAAAGAGGATGTACCAAAGTTATTGTAAAATGCATTGCACAAGATTACACCTAACAAAAAAAAAATTAAGAACAGTTTAGTGAATGAGTTGAGTTGAAAGTTAAAATTTAAATAGTAATTTTATTATTTTAGAAAAAATAAAAATTTTTTAAAATCTAAAGTTTAAATTCCTACAACGAGCCTTATAAAAGAAAAGATGGGTGGGTTCGCGAAGGTGGAGAATGGCGGCAAGGACTTCGCGCCACCGCGGGGAAGGTGGGTTCTGTTCACGGAGCCATGGGGAGGTTGGCTTTATTCGCACCGCCATAGGGAGCGTGGGCTTTGTTCCTGCCGGCGTTGAGGGAATTTCGCACAGGGATTTGCCCATTTCCATTCCTCTCCGGCAGATGAGATTTGCACAATGATTTTAAGTGGGATCATACCCATATTCCGCAAGACAAAACCCTTTTTTTTTTTTCGCAACACCATTTTTGTTCTTTTTCGTTTCTGGGCTCTAAAAAATTAAAATTATTCCTTTAATTTTTTTTTTTTTCCAAGTGAAACACAAACTTTAGTAAGCATTCTCCAAACGGATGAAGATGAAATATTGTGGGCAAAGCTGTCTTGGTTTTGCAGTGGTTTCAAGAGAGTGTTGGGAAAGATTAAATTTTATAAAATTAAAAACAAAAAAAAAAAAAAAACCTTTTTCGTGGTTTTTGGGAGATGCGATTCAAGCAAGATGCATTTTTTTGTTTTGGGAGATGCGATTCAACTATTTTTAAGAGAAAGATAACGCAGATGCGTGAGGGACACGGAGATGAACAGAACGAGAGATGATGGATTTTTACTATGATCAAATGTGATAGTGTCTATGTTTGTTTTAGTAAATCCTGCTCAGATTGAATATGAACCTTTGGATTTTCCCCCATCGACGGGGAAAAGTAACAGTCCCCTACAGTATAAAGTCAAAAAAAAAAAAAAAACAAAGATTATTCTACATTTTTAAAAGAGGAAAGTGTAGACATTTTAATAATTAAAAATAATAAAAATCAAGCCGTTTAATCTCAATTTTTATCTTTTTTTCACAAAGTTTTTATCTTTTTCTAAAATTTTTTTTATCTTTTATGAAAAATCAACAAAAATTTTCAACTCAAACTTAAAATTTTCTACTTAAATTTATTTACCAAACGAACTCAAGGATATTCACTTATTTGGTAGTTTTTTTCTTTTTTAAGAAAAAAGACTACAGTGGTAGTCTCTTATTGTCCAATTTTTAATCTCACAGATAAGGTCAATTTTCTAAAAATGATAAAGAAGAGATGAATTTTTAACTCAATCTTTTACGATCGTTAATCCGTATTTTATCTAGAATATCACTAACTTAATGTGTTTATAATTAAAACTGGAGCGGAGGTCTTACGGTAGTTTTATAGGTATGACTGAACGGAAGAAAAGACGAAAGACACCGTCTTCTTTTCTCATCCCATCCACTTTGTGGGTGTTGTCCTAATTATTTAGTAGTTGGTAGCGGTTGGACATCCAAAGGCCAAAACCAAACTATATTCTATCGTTTACACAGGAATAGGAAGAGAAGACGCACAAAGAAAGCATGCCGAGCAGCAGTAGTAATTTCATCAAACACCTGTCGTGCACTCTCACCTCTCGCCATTTCCTCATACTCTCTCGCCGCACCACTACCGCCACCGCCACCACTACCGCCACCCCATTGCTCGCCGTTTCTTCCCTCTAATTCATTCCCTCGCTTCTTCACAATTCACGAACCCAGAAAGCTAACCAAACCCACTTGGCTTTCTCCAAATTTCTCTCTCTCTGCCTCTCTTTCCTCCTTGGCCTCTTCTGAGACTTCCCCTTACCTCTCAGTCGACATCCGATGCCATAAAGACAATGTTGTTAGTGTTTCTTTCTCTTCTGTGTAGATTACAAGTGTGTTTTTCTTCATTCGCTCGAGCTAGCCTATTATTTTAATGTAGACGTATGCGCAAAGATAAAGTTTTTAGATTGACTTGTATAGGTATAATCAATTTATAGTGAGAGTAAAACGTGAAAAATAAGTTTTTAGAGGTCAATTTGAAAAAATAAAAGTTCACCGGAGACGGAATCCCCACTTCGTTATGAATGACTCTGCCCCTGGTTGTTGGTACATGGGATTGTTTTGTAGGAAAAAGAAAAAGATGTTGAAAAATGAAGAATAAAGAGAAAAAGGAAGAAAGGAAAGTGAATTGGCAAGTAATGTGGATTTGCCCCATTGTGGGTTTTTGAGCAAATTAATGGTGTTTGTTAAACTTTAAATTGACCATCTGCAATGCTAAATTTTTTTGCTAATATCGACGTTTGGCATTTGGGTAAGAAATTATTTTCCAGTGCAAAGCTATGTTAAATTTTTTAGCACCAAGTATAGCATATGTTAGGTTTTGGTAGTTGGTTGTTGTCTGTTGATACAATAATTATAATATTTCGTATTATTAAAAATTTTGAAGTTTACTTTTGTCAGCTCCAAATGACAAAATTAGGTAGATATAGCATTATGCATTGGAGAACAAATAGAACACTATCCCAAGTATGTCCTTTTTTTCCAAGGCATTGCTAAAAGGATTACACTCAGAGAACTGCTTCAGTTCGTCCTCAAGATAGTGCAACGTATCTTGTCTACATGTGATTATTTGAGTCCCATAACCATTGAGAGTCTACCTTTTTTATTTTATTTTATTTTTTTTTAGGAGTGAATAATATTAGAGCAGTGCTCTTAAGTATTAGTGGTGCCCAACACTACGACTCACATGGAGTGGGTCTTGCATGCATGCGTGCATAACCAGTTTTACGTGAATTGTGGTGTCGGGCACTGCCGACGCCCTTTAGCTTTGTACCTTGAATTAACGTGTAAAACAAAATGGAGCGAATAAGTGAGTAAAGGTTATACAACTAAAACTATTTCTTATATTGTTTGTGTTTGGTTTCACTAATGTTTTAAACAGCCCTGTATCTTTTTTTTTGGCTAGGATATGCTTTCAGAGGCTCTTTTATGCTTTGGCGCAAGTTCTACAACTATAGATGAAAAAGACACCGATGAGAGTTCTGATGAGGTGAACCCACCAGTCTCGTGGCTTTCAAACTAGTGTTTTGTATTTGATGTTACTTTTGCTAGATTTCGATCCTTTTTTCGGTTTGTTTTTTGTTTCCTTTTTTTTTTTTCTTTTAAATTTTCAAGAAAATTTAGCTATAAGCAATGATCTATAGGAAACAAAGCTAAGATCATAGCAAAAGACATTATCCCGGATATCACATTCTAATAAGTTTTTATGCTGTATCAGGATGCTTTGTATTTTTCTTCTTTAAGTTATCTTACAGTGGATTTCAATGGGCAACATAGATGATAATTAAACAAGAAAGGAAGATATATTAATCACTTCGACCTTTGCAGATCTGTATCAGTTCCATATTTCCCGAAGGGGGATGACATATACTCGTGCATCTCACATGCCGCCGATTCCATAGGCTTGAAGGAGCTACCTAGTTACGAAGTCAGGGTGGGCGAGCAATATGATTGGATAAAGAAAACCCAGGTTGGTTTGTTCGTTCGTTCGCTCGCTTGCTTGTTTTTCTTTTTGCCTTCAGATCATGTTTCAAATTTCTGTTGATTGAGCGCCGTGTGTATGATTTCTGTTGATCGATAAATCGACCTTCTTGTAATTTTGTTGCGCCAATAAATTTTATTTGTTTCAAATGTTCTCATAGATTATGGATTATTGGTTTACCTACAAACTCGAGATGAATTTGATTTACATATTTACAGGAATCATTTAATCCCGTCAAAGTTACAGAAGGACTTTGGATTGTGCCCGAGTGGAAAACTCCCCCGGTTTGGTCATCTCAAAATATGTTTTCCAAATTTTTTGTTGCAATGGTTTCTTGCCATACATAAGCGACCCGCTTATTTATTTCAACGAATACATGACTTTTAACTCTCTGTTGGAACACTGCGGTTCGTTTTTCGTTCACACCAGTGGACTACAATTCTAGATTTGGATCACTTCGAAGATGTGACAATTACGGCCAATCTCGACTTACAGAATCTGTGGATCTACTTTTTCCTGTAGGATCTCCAAGCAACAAATATAATACTGAACCCAGGATTAGCGTTCGGAACTGGCGAGCATGCCACCACTAAGTTGTGTCTCTTGCTTCTTCATGGTCTGATCGAGGAAGGAGAACTCTTCTTGGACTACGGCACTGGTTCGGGCATTCTTGCTATTGCAGCACTAAAGGTATACGTTTGTTAGTGAATCTTGAATCTAAAACTCGAGTGAAAATGCATTTTTAAAAATTTTGAGTTTTGCAAACGATTGTATTAGTAATTTCATTTCATATCAGGAATTTGTAAGCTAAATTCTTTTTATATGCTTTCAACAATTTTCGCAACTTTCCTTCTCCAGTAATCCTTACGAAAAATGCAGTTTGGTGCAGCCTTATCAGTCGGAATTGATATAGATCCCCACGCTATTGCATCTGCAAGCCAGAATGCTGCTCTGAACGATATAGGACCCGAGCAAATGCGACTACACACTGTTCCCGAAACAACCAGCACTGGAGTGAAGAATTCTTATGGAATTGCAGAAGCAGAGAACTCGAATAATATTGAAGTGATGCCAGAAACCGAAAAGTTTGACATTGTGATCGCAAATATTCTACTGAATCCTCTATTGGATTTGGCAGAGAACATTGTCTCTTATGCCAAGCCCGGAGCTGTTGTCGGTCTCTCTGGTATTCTCTCTGAGCAGGTAAATTCCGATGATAAGAAAGAAACAAAAGTGGTCCAAAATATATTAGTTACTGTAATTGTTTTAATTTTTTGTTTTAATTCTATCTTTTCCGATAATGTGTTTTCGTGCAGCTTCCTGTTATCATGGAGCAATATTCGCGGTACTTGGAAGGCATGTTAGTGACAGAGATGGATGATTGGGCATGCGTATATGGCACGAAGAAACGAAATGTTCTGGCTGCTAACTGAAAACTTAAAACCTTCATCTTTGTTAAACCTTTTGGCAAGCAAATGCTCTGTTAGAAAGTTCCAGTTTTCTCACCAAGTCCGTGCCTTGTGCTGAGTGTGTTCCAATATGAAACTGTGTCTATTTCGGGACGTGAACATTTCCGGTAATTTTTCCTTTTGTTCATTCAACCATTACAATTTTTTTTCCGTCCACCTCATATGGTGCAGAAGCGGCTCCGGTGGCCAGGAAAGCTCATTGATTTTGCATAGAAGGCTCGGTGCAGCCAGATCAAGTCCGATCATACTTTATAAAGAGTCTGAAAATTCTGTAAATGAAGAAGGATGTGT
Organism: Ficus microcarpa; assembly: GCA_025413485.1. Taxonomy (NCBI): domain Eukaryota; kingdom Viridiplantae; phylum Streptophyta; class Magnoliopsida; order Rosales; family Moraceae; genus Ficus; species Ficus microcarpa. The sequence goes on along the minus strand of CM046383.1, from coordinate 28,291,448 downwards.
CATCACCTGAGCCTAGTCTTTAGAAGTTTGGTTTTTGTTTTTCGTGTCATGTTCGTGTCACGGCCTGTTGCAAACATCGCCCTAGCCCCAACCAATGACCTTATCTTGTCATGCAATGTTTCATGCCGGCTTGCAATTCATATCCACTTCACTACTAAATAATGATGACAGATTTTTGGTGAGCTTTGACAAATAATGACTAGATAGTGAAAATTATTTGTTCCACTCACAAAAACTTGAAACTAGATTTCATCCTCGTGAATTGACAATTCGGTAGTGACCAAGGACAAAGCACGGGGTAAACTTTCTCTTTTGTAAATCAATCGTCATAAAGGATGCCAAAGGGAGCAGAGATTAACAGCGAAGGATAATATTTAAACTGACGTGTAAAGATCCATCCGAATCCGACTCCATTAAAAGATCCATTAAATGCTACACTCTAAAAAGATCGTTTTGGACAATCTTCAAACCAATGGTGCGAGGCAAACCCTCTTTTTGAGTATTGTTAGGATTATTATTATTATTTGATAAATAGTTTCATTATCATTATTATTATTTTAGAAACTTACCCTTTTCTAGATAAATTTTTACTGGAGGACCTCTTATTTTATGCTATCTCCAGTCATATATTAGTTAGTCTGTTTGAAAATTAGTCCAATAACTAAAATAATAGTTCTTATTGATTGTCAATATGAGAGGTCTTACTATAGAAATGGATGAAAATACAGCATAAATTGTGTTAGTTACTACTTTTATGTACAGGAACTTATAGACTTGTAGATAGACGAGTTAGGTCTCGCTTGACATTCGAGTTTAAACTCAAAATTTTCATCTCAATTATTTTTTTTTTTTAATTTTTTATCTTTTTTTGAAAAAATTTTTGGCTTTGTTTAGAAAAACATCTCAAACTGTACTTTTTCATCTTAGTTTTTGTCTTTTTTTGAAAAAATTTTTGTCTTTTCTGAAAAAGTTTTTATCTTTTCTGAAAAGTTAACAAAAATTTTCAACTCAAACTTATTCACCAAACGAACCCTATCTTTTCTGAAAAGTCAATAAAAATTTTTAACTCAAACTCATTGACCAAATGTACCCTTAGGTTTTATTACAAAAGGTTACGTATAAGCAGCATATTTTTTTTTTGGTTTCCCTTGTCAACCTCAAATGTTAAACCTTGACATTGATTTTTTTAGGGTTTGTTTGGACATAAGTTCAACTTAAACTAAGTTGTACTTTTTTCATTATGATTTTTATCTTTTTCTAAAAATTTTTTTATCTTTTCTGAATTTTTTTTTTATCTTTTCTAAAAAATTATTATTAAAACTTAAAAATCTTAAACTAAACTCATTCACCAAACTCCCCCTTATTTTTATTTTTATTTTTCTGTCTTTCAGTTTCTCCTCCGTACTTTTCTCTCGTCCCACGTCTAATCAAAACTAGAAAACAGATTTGACATTTATCACAACACCGGCTCTAACAACTTTCCGACGAGTGGTATGAGCATCATCTTCACAACCTATTTCTCTTCCACCATCAATTCATCTTCCTGTCTCTTCCCTTTCTCCCTCCTCCCTCATCTCTCTTCCTATTTGTTTGGTTTGGGTATGCAATCGGCATTCGTAGAGATCGTTTAGGTTTGTTCTTATTTCTAGATCTAAAACATTCCCTTTCTTTTTTAGCCACCGACGCAATATTCTCCACCCACCACCTTCTTCGGTGCCGGAAAACTTGGTGCCTTCATCATCATCATTCGGAGCTGAATTTTTTTCTCTCTCAGAAATATTTTTTCATGACCTGAAAATTAGATAGTGACGTGGAGGGTTTTAATCAAAAATAATTTTGTAATTAAAATTATCAGATAAATAAATTAAATAATATTTTAAAATTCATCCACAATCTTAACGAAATTCCCATTTTAGCCCCCCTTTTTTTGAAACATATCAGAATTGGACCAGATAAAGAATCTCATAAAGTCTACCAATTTTATGTTCATGAAAAAAAATATCAAATTGCTTTTTAATCAAAACAATGAGCATTGTGAAATATTAAGTTTTCACATTAAAACTTGTTTGAGAATGTAACATCCAATATTATCACACAAACAAACAAAACAGAAGATAAAAAAGACTGAAAATAAAAGTACGCAGTGGCCTTGTAGCAAGAATATTTTGCTAACAGACACCGACAATTGGAGCCTCTTGGCCATCTATGTTAAAAACTTAAAATATTCTAGTAGAGTATCCAAAAAATTTTAGTGTAGTATGTCATTTACTCTACTAGAATATGCACTATACTCCACTGGAATATTCCAAAGATTGGTGACCAGAATCGGAAACATTCGGCCATACATATTGAAAATTAAAAATATTCTAGTAGAATATCTAAAATATTTTAATAGAGTTTGTAATATACTCTACTAGAGCATGGATTATACCCTATTAGAATATAGACCATACTTTACTAAAGTATTTTGGTGATCGATGTCAGAGACGATTCATGTTGAAAACTTAAAATATTCTAGTAGAGTATGTATTATATTGAACTAGAGTATAGATTGTGCTCTACTAAAATATTCCAACAACTGGCAACAGCGGTTGGAGCCGGAGACATCCGGCCATCTATGTTGAAAACTTAAAATATAATATACTTTACTAGAGTATAGACTACACTCTACTAAAGTATTCCACTAGCCAGAGACAATTTATGTTAAAAACTTAAAATATTCTAATAGAGTATGTATTATAATTTACTAGAGCGTGGACTATACTCTACTAGAATATTCTGACGATTGGTGCTAGAGATATCTGGTCATCCATGTTAAAAATTTAAAATATTCTAATAGAATATGAACTATACTTTACTAGAGTATTAAGGCGGCCGAAGTTGGAGATAATCTATAGTGAAACTTAAAATATTCAACTAGAGTATTCCAACGACTTGTTTCGGTGGCCGGAGTCCGAGATATATGATTATCCATGTTGAAAACTTAAAATATTTTAGTAGAATATGCAGTATACTCTATTAGAGTATGGCGGCAACCGGCAGCAACAGTTAGAGCCGAAGACATCTAGCTATCCATATTGAAAATTGAAAATTGAAAATATTCTAGTAAAGTATCAAAAATATTATAGTAGAGTATGTATTATACTCTGCTAGAGTATGCTGGAGACCAACATTGACAATCAGAGCTGGAGACATTCAACTATTTATGTTGAAAACTTAAAATATTGGACTAGAATATCCAAAATATTCTAAAACAAAAAACTTTTGGTATGTAAATTTGAGTTAAGATTTTTAAGTTGTAGTAGTAATTTTTGTTGACTTTTTAGATAAGACAAAAAACTTTTTCAGAAAAGACAAAAAACTTTTTGAGAAAAGGATAAAAATTTTAGTTCAAACTCATAGTTTGAACTTTGCATCCAAACAAGCACTAAAGTATGCCAGTAACTGACACTTGCGACTGGTGTCAGCAGTCAGAGTTAAATACATCTCGCCATCTATATTGAAAACTGAAAATATACTAGTAGAATATTCAAAATATTTTAGTAGAGTATGAAACATTTAACTATCTATGTTGAAAACTAAAAATGTTTTAGTAAAATATTTAAAAAAACATGTATGTTATTATAATAGATTTTCTATATAATATAAATAATTTGGACAAAACATATTAGGTTAACTTTTAATTTTGTAGGTTTATATTTGATTAGAATTATTTAGTGTTATGTAAATAAAGTGATTAAATTTTATATTATATTAATAAAATAATAATATTTAAATTCGTGTTATTTGAATATTTTTCCATTTGAATATTTTATATAAATATTGCATTATGTGAATTGAACGAGGAAGAAGGGAGAGAGACTATATAACACTTTTATAAGAAACAACTTTGGTCACAGAGGTAATTGCATGCGTATACGTAGGACTTTTCAACTACAACTTTGGTTAAGTCTCTGGACTTGTAAATAACCATTTGTGTTGCACGTCTTTTAAAAAAAATTTATTTAAAATAAAAATTATTTTAATTTAAAACTGAGATAGTATTTAAATGTATAAATTTTTTAAAAAAAAAATAAAAAAGTTATTTAGATTGAGAAAAAATAATATTATAAATGAGATAATATGAGAAGATTTTAAAAATATATTTTTTCTTTGCCCTAAATATTACTGGCCAAAATAAATTTAGAACGAGATAGTTTTTCATTTTTAAAATGAAATAACAAATGAAAAAAATTAAAAAAAACACTTTCGTAAAAAAGTTTTTAATTTCTAAAATTAGACATTATATTATATTATATTATATTATATTATATATATATATACTAAAGGAGTATACTTAACCCAGGCATTGATTGAAAATTTTTTTTTCTGCTGCTGCTTTTTTTTTCTTTTCTTTTGTTGCCGCTGCTTTCTTTTTTTCTCTTTTACTTTTGTTGCCACTACTTTTTTTTTCCTTTTGTTGCCGCTGCTTTCTTTTTTTTTTTTTTTTTTTTTTCTTTTCTTTTGTGTCCGTTGCTGCTTTTTTGTTTTGTTTTGTTTTTTTTTGCTGTTGTTGTCGTTGTTTTTTTTTTCTTTTTTGCTGCTGCTTTTTTTTTTTTTTTTGCTTTTGCTGTTGTTGCCGCTGTTTTTTGTTTTTTTGTTTTTCTTTTTACTTTTACTGCTGCTGTTGCTTTTTTTTTTTTCCCTGTTGTTGTTGTTGTTTTTTACTAAAGGAATGTAAGTCGGTGAATAGGGCTTTTTTTTTTTTTTTTTTTTTTTTTTTTTTTTACTTTTACTGTTTTGCTTTACTGTTCAGTGAATAGTATTTCTTTAAACTTTTATTGCTTTGTTACAGTTTTTTTTTTTATTTTTGCTGCTTTGCTACAGTAAAATGATGTAATATTTCATTGTTTAATAAACAGTGATTTTTTTTAAAATTTTTGTTGCTTTTGCAGTACAGTTTTTTTCTACAGTAATACTACGGATTTTGCCCCTATCCTATGTGCTGATTTTGGCTGATCTACAGTGAAAGGACAGTTTTATCCTCACATATTTTACTGTTTTATCTACATTACAGAGACTTTTTTGCCCCTCTGATTTAGTTGGTTTTCCTTAATCTACAGTGAGTTGACATTTTTATCCCTATTATACAGAAATTACCGGCTATCCATACAGTATAATTACCGTTTTACGCCTCTTTTTTAATTCATTTTCTTTTTTGTACAGTGTGTTGCCAGTTTTACCTCTATCTAGAGGGGTTTTTTTTTTTTGTGAAGATTATTTGTATTTTTTTTACACTAAATTTTAGACATTAGATTCTGATTTATTGTTATATTATGTTTTTGCTAACTTTGTCTTTTTTTGATTTTTAAACGATTTTTTACTTAAAATTTTTTATCTTTATTTCGATTTTTTTTTTTGTGTTTTTTTTGTTTATTTTGTTCTATTTTTTAAAGACCCCCCTTTTTTTTTAAGGATTCTGCATGTAATTTTTTTTTCCTTTTTTGTTTGTTTTGTTTTATATTTTAATAATATTTTTTTAAAGTTTTTGTATGTATATAATCGGATAAAAAAAATTTTATTTGTTTTTAAAAACAGTAAAAAATGAGAAAATGAGATATATATTTTATTTTGTTATAATGTTTTTGTTAGGGTTAGTTTTTTCCGATTCTTTTGGGTTTAAAGATTTTTTTTTCTTTTTTTTTTCTGCTTTATTTTCGTTTTAATTTTTTTTTCTTTAAATGAGTACTATTATCATTTTAATTTTGCATCTTCACTGTTGGGAGAAATTTTGAGAATAATTATACTTATTATAATTATAACATTTATCTTAACCAACTGTTTTTATCATATAATACTCAATTTATTTATTTATTTATTTTCCTTTCCCGTGCAATACACAGGTATTAAACTCGTTGTTATCTAAAATTTGACTTGTGTAATGCATATAAAGTCATGGTTATAGGTATAATGTAACGGTAATTGCACACTTAACTCTATCATAAAATATAAAATTTAAATCCTTCACTCCCAAATTCAAAAAAATACACAGAAAGTTTCTTTTTTACCAATCAAGTTCATCTTTGACAAGAAATTGTTTTTATAATTCTTAACTATCAAGTTTAAAATGTGTCCGAAATGGTTTGCGTTTGTAACACAACCAAGGAACAATGTGGCGTGATGATTTGTTTCCATTTTACTACTAAATTTAGTGTATTGCAAGTAACTAAGTACACAATTTTCCACATATAAGTGTATTTGAAAGATTTCATTCTCCTCTAGGACACACGTTAGGCAACCTTACCAGCACAAGTAGATTTCAAAAGTTCAAATAAGATAAATGTGAACAACAATGTTTTGCAAGTTCCTTATTGCATGTACCTCCTACTAAACAAAAGGATAGGACTAACAACGTATACAATACATGAATTATCAAAGCAAATGTTATATACATGAATTCTTGAAGCAAATGTTATGTAAGTAGTTTATATCCTTTAGATACTATGATAAAAATACAATGGTGTCTATTGATATTCATTTTTTTGCTTTTCCCACCCCTCTACTTAAACCACTCATTACAAAGATTTTAAATTTTAATTATTACTTGTTACACCCTTTTTTATTTCAAAAAAACCCTAAAATCAAATTATAGTACTTGTCCTTTTTTCACCCGCCGAACAACATCTACCAAACCAATGTTAGCTTTTTTTCTCCTACATTACCAGTCAAATCCCACGTATTTCTCTCTTTCTTTCTTTCTTTTTGTTTTGTTTTTGTTTTTGTTTTTGTTTTTGTTTTGTTTTTTTTTTTGTTTTTTTTGGTTTTCAAATATCCCACGTTTTATAACCATCATCTTTTGTTTTTAGTTTTAGTTTTTTTTTTCCTTTAACATTACTGCCATATCTAAATATGAAACAGATATTAGATGATATATTCTTTTCTTCTTATGATTGATGCACTATTTGTTTAACCATGTTTCTACATCAAAATTCATCACAATGCTTTATCTCAAATTAAAAAAAAAAAAAAAAAACAAATACAAATACAAAGAAGCAACCAATGCAAAGAGTAATTGTAGTTTTAAGTAAAACAAATATAAAGAGTAGTGAATGATGATGAAGAAAAAAACACATTAAAATACATATTATACTATTATACTAAAGCAAAGCACCCTTTTTACTGTTCTTTCTACAGTGTTGCACAGTGAAAATTTTTTTTTCCTTCACTTTTCCGTTTCAGCTGCTACAGTTACCCACAGTAATGCACAGTCAATTTTGATGCGAAATGATGATTCTGCCCCTGATTTTTTTTAGCCGGTTGAGCTTCCCACAGTCTTCTCTCTCTTGCTTTTGTGTTTAGCCTCTCACTATTTATTTCTTTTTCCTCTCTCTCTCTTTCTTCAGAACCTTTTTGCTTCCCAAAGTCTAATAAGTTTGCCTCTCTCTCTCTTGCTTTTGTGTTCCTCTCTTTCTCTCTCTTGCCATTTTTCTCTCTCTTTCTTCGGAACGTTTTTGCTTCCCAAAGTCTAATAAGTTTGTCTTTCTCTCTCTTGCTTTTGTGTTTAGTCTTTATACTATAATACTAAAGCAAAAGAACATTTTCACTGTTCTTTCTACAGTGTTAAACAGTAAAAAAAAAAATTTTCCTTCACTTCTTCGTTTCAGCTGGAACAGTTTAGCATAGGAATGCACAGTGAACTTTGGTGTGAAATGATTGTTTTGCCCCTGATTTCATTCAACCTGAGCTTCCCCTCATTTTATTGTAATGCCGGTTTTGCCCATGGGTTTTGGCTGTTAGCTTCCCATCTCCACAGTGGATGGACAATGTTACCCTCTATACCCTCAAAACAATAACTGAAATTTTTTTTTTGTTTCTTTTAAAAACAGTAAAAAAGGGGAAAATGAGAAATATATTTTTTTGTTATAATTTTTTTTGTTAAGGTTAGTTTTTTCCGGTTGTTTTGAGTGCAAAGATTTTTGATCTTTTTTTTTTTTTTTCTGTCTTATTTTTGTTTTAATTTTTTTCTTTAAATGAGTATTGACTATAGAATAATTTTTTATTTTTTGTTTTTGTTTTTGGTTTCGTTTTTATTATTATTATTAGTACTATTGTCATTTTGATTTTGCATCTTCACTATTTGGAGAAATTTTGACAAGAATTATACTTATTATAATTATAATATTTATCTTAACCAATTTGTTTTATTATATAATACTTAGTTTATTTATTTATTTTTTTCTTCCTTCCCCGTGCAACGCACGGGTATTAAACTCGTATAATCTAAACAAAGGATAAGTTTTAAAGTATGCAAAATACCAATGGGAACGAGTAAAAAAAGCGTGTGGTTTTGTTAATCATTAAGACCTGAAAATCAACTGTAGTTTGAGAGGTACGTTTCATAGTTTGATCGATGCTTCAGGGTAAAAATTGCTGGTAAAACTATTGTGGCAAATTGAATAGACGGTAAATATGTTGAATTTGCAATTCATAATATTTGGAGATGTTAAATTTGGTTGATGTTAGGCTATCCATATTAGGCTTCTCTAGATTAGTCATTGGAAATAGCGTACGAGGAAGACAAGACTTACAACTATGTAACTCAAAGCACAAGTAGTGGGAGAATAACAAGTCAATAATCTTCTTGCACAGGGGCCTAGTATTTATTAATGTAAGTCTCATTTAACGTTTAAATTCAAACCGTATTTTTTTATCTCAGTTTTTATCTTTTTCTAAAAAAGTTTGTCTTTTTCTGAAAATTTTTTTGTCTTTTCTAAAAAGTCAACAAAAATTTTAACTCAAACTCATTCACCAAACGGACTGTAGTTTAGTAAAATTGTATAATTAAGCACATAATGTGATTGAGTGATACTGCCTGGAAATAAATATCAAACTATACGATCAACTTAGCGTCTGTGTATTTATTTTTTAAAGAAAAAAAAACGTTAATTAGAAAAGCCCTTGCATTGGTGTGGGGTTTTTTTTTTTTTTTTTTTAATTATAAATCAGATGATGGGTAATTGTTTTAAAAGGCACGGATAATGGAACAAAATTTTTGACGGTGACGAGAAATAGTTAAAAAGGTTTGCCCAAAATATTCCATATTTTCAGCAACCGCCGTTCATGGCTACAACAATAGATACATGTGTTTTTATATTTATTTTTTCCTCTGGTTTGATGTCTTCGTCTGGACCCTATTCCCTGTCAATGTCAGTATTTCTCCTGACTGCCCCTAAGTTTTGAAATACGCATCCTAGCCTTCCGTGTGCAACGCCTCAACATCTAACAGCTATTGCTAGACAACCGGACGCCTACGGTGACAGTATCAGAGATCTTTTCAATAAAAAGAATAATAATTGACCTGAATAATCTTAGAATTTTTTTTAAATAATAATTTAGTCCTTTTTTTTTTATTAAGATAACTCTGAATTTTTTTGACAATTTCAAATATTTTCATTCAAAACCGTAAAATTTTTAACGAAATTAATCATATACAATACATACGATCTAATTTATTATAATATTTTAGTAATTTAACAAAAAAAATAAGAAAATAATTCTCTCTCTTCTCTCTCTTTCTTCATTTCTGAAAACCCCTATCTACAGGAGAGGGAGCCGCGAGGGAGAAGAAAGTGGGGTGGGGGGGGGGTGACCCGAAACGCATGGTAGTAGCGCAAATTTTGGGGGGCCGGGGGGGGGGGGAATGAGGGGGTCGGCGGCTCAAGGGGGGATCGACATCACCCAGGGGAGGGGGAAGCAAAACTTAGATTGCACCGGGGGGGGGGGGATGTGTGGAAGAAGAGAGATAGGAAGGGAGGGAGGTAGATGGCGAGCCAAAACTTAGATCGCGTTGGGAGGTCCGAAATCCAAATCGCATCGACCGTAGGGGTGGGGGTGGTGTGAAATCGCAGCGTCGGAAAGGGTGGGGGTAAAACCCAAATCACATTGGGGCGAGGTGGAGATAGGGAAGAAGGGAGAGAGGCAGATCGCCTCCGGCTTCGGTGTTGGCCTTGGTGTCCGATCTTGGGGGGCGGTGGGCGGAGGGGATGGAGGAGAGAGAGGTCTATTCTCCTTTTTTTTTTTTTTTTTTAAAATATAATATATATATATAATTATTTTCATTCAAAAAGTACAAAACTAGTTTATTATATGATCATTCTGTGAATTTTTTAACAGAATCATACAGAAATGACTATAATGACCAAAAAATAAGAGTTCATGATTATCTCGGCAAAAGAAAAGAAAAGAAAGAACAATGATCAAACTGTCACATTTGAAAGAGTTCAAAAATTATTCGGGCTAATTACTCTAAAAAAAAAAAAAAGGTTTTTTGGAAGTATACATATATACAGTGATGGAGTCAAGATTTTTTGGTAGGGGGTCAAAAAATTCTTTTCGTCAAACTACTAGGCCTACAAATGTTTATGAATTTAATAACACTGTTTTATTTCTTAAAATTCAAATTATTTGCCCAATAAAATATGGGTAGTTATATTTACAGTCATAATACTGATAAATATCCCCACCTAATAAATTTTTCTTAATATAAATATGGTAAATCTATCATTTTACAAATACTTTTATATAATACCACATTTAACTCTCTTATACACCCACTTTTATTTTAATTTTAATTTTTTAATTAAAAATAAATGAACAAATCTAAATAAGAGAAAAAGATATATTGCCATTCTCAAAAAAAAAAAAAAAAAGGATCTCTAAAAAAAAGAGAGGGAATAGTTAAGAAGAAAAATTCAAGGAATGTCTAAATCAAAAATAAGTAATGTCATGTTACATTTTAAAGAAATATATAAATATAAAATCATATAAACGAACATAGCTAGAAAAAATAAATAAATAATCATAAAACAACCACAGAGAATCATTTTCAAATACTATAAGAAAAGAAAAAAAAACACATAATACTAATGAATTAAAAAATTAAAAATACATATTGCAATAGTTATTGGCTTTTCAAGAAATATTTTTCTTTTATTTTTATTTCACTTGAATCTTTGGTTGAAAATTTTTATGTAGTTATAAAAATTTCTTAAAAAAAGAAATTGCTGAAGAACAATTTAGAGTTTATAAAAATGACAATTTTTTGTAGAATAATTTTTAAGATTTTTTTTATTTTTTTAAATATTACTTTTATTTATGGTTAATGTGGTGTATGTTTTTTAATTATGTTATGAAAGAATATTTTCATTTATAAGTAAATGGGAGTATGGATATTCTTAATAGTTTTAAGTTAATGTTTTTGTAGGATAAAAATATATTTATATATTTCTTTATTGACTTTTTGAGAGTATTTATCAATATTTTAGACGTAAATAAATTCTCTTTAAAATATAGAAAACTATTATGTCTTGTTTGGCGTTTAAACTCAAACTGTACTTTTTCATCTCAGTTTTTGTCTTTTTTTGAAAAAGTTTTTATTTTTTCTGAAAAGTTTGGCTTCGTTTTGCATTTTAACTCAAATTGTGCTTTTTCATCTCAGTTTTTTTTTTTTTGAAAATTTTTTTGTCTTTTTTGAAAAATTAACAAAAATTTTCAACTCAAACTGTATTTTTTCAACTTAAACTCATTCACCAAATGGACCAAACAAAAATTTTCAATTCAAACTTAAAATTTTCAATTCAAACTCATTCACTAAACGGACCCTTAATTTAAAATATGATTAAAACTAATTTATAATCATACTTATTATAATAAAATTAAAAAAAAAAAAACCAAAATTTAAAAGAAGAAAAAAAGCCTCCTCGTCAATAAACACACACATATTTAAAATGTTTGACTTATAACCGACTTTGGGATCTGTTTGGTGAATAAGTTTGAGTTGAAAATATTAAGTTTGAGTTGAAAATTTTTTAAAAAAGACTAAAATTTTTTCAAAAAAGATAAAAATTAAAATAAAAAAATACAATTTAAATTAAAATCCCAAACGAGGCCTGGGTTTACGAAATTTTTTCCTTTAGCCTTTCAAGGTCTGGGTCTTCGGCAGGGAATCTGAAAAGGAGACAGGGAATAAAGCAGGGACTGATTAACAATTATTCAAAAGTTTAATGGGTCAAAATATAAATAAGCAAAAGTTAATAGGTAAAAATATACTTTTCAAAAATTGTTTTCAAATTTTCAATTATAAAATCTTCTATGCAGTTTAATTAGGGTTCATCCAAGGCATGACGGCGCTGCTTTAGGAGCCAAGGAGGCACGACGGCCGGAGCTGCGCCTGCGATGATAGAGGTGAGGCGACCAAATGTGGCTCCAATATTAAAATAACTTATATTTTCTCACCTGCACAAAGCATGGGTGTTGTATATAAAATAAATACACAATAATAACTAGGTAAATTGTAATTTAGTTCCAAAACTTTTAATATTATGTAACTTTAATTCCTGAATGTTTTTTCGTAATTAAAATATCTTTAAACTTTTAAAATATTACTACAATAGTTATTTCCGTTAATTTTTCAATGGAACCTATTAGTAACTAATCAAAAAATGATACTAATCATGGATTCTGTAAAAAAAATTAACGGAAATAACTACTGTAGTAACGTTTTTAATAATCTATAGTTTTTCCAGCTACGAACAAAGAACATGGAATGCTTCTATTAAAATATTACTATAACAATCACTTTTGTTAATTTCAAAATGAATCTGTTAATAATTTAATTAAAAATTAATATTAATTAACTGATTTTATTAAAAAATTAATTAAAAGACTAATATAGTAAAAATATAATAATTATATTATAATAAAAATATATTAATTAGAAGCCTTTTTAGTTAAAAAAAATTCAGAAACTAAAATTATGTAAAATCAAAAATTTAAGAATCAATATAATAATTTATCCTTATAATTAATACGAGAAGCAATGACCATCAAAAAGCTAATCTTTTCTTTTCTTCTTTTTATTTTTATTTTTTATTATTCTTCTTTTTCGCAATGGAGTCAAAAATTTTTTTTGTTTGAAGCACATGATGATTTTTGTAACCAAAAGAATAGATCCTCAATTACTAGTTGAGCTACAGAATGGAAGTCATCCGACAAAAAGCTTTTCATGACTTGCTTAATTAATGCGTGCTTGGTAGACCCCACATTAATTTTAATAATGCCAAAAAACATTAAAAAAAAATGAAGAGAAGAAGAAACGATCCAAGTGCGTCGGTCAACAAGAAGAAACATAAAAATAAAAAATAAAATAAAATAAAAAGAAGAGAAGAATAAAAGAATAGAAGGAAAAGAAATTTCAGTGAAGAAATTCTACCACACCTTCTGCCACGAAATTTCAATGAAGAAACCGACCAGGAAGTTACACAAGAGGTGGGTTCTGCAAGATCACTAAATTTTCTTCCGATAGCTCAGCACAAATAGCATATTTACTAGTGGTTTAAAGTAATCCCTATAGTCCCATTTTCAATCATTATCCATTAATCATGGATGCTGCTTCTTCTCCTCTTCCGGCTTGGAAAAAGCGGTATGATGTTTTCATAAGTTTCAGAGGTGAGGATACTCGTGATAATTTTGTTAGTCATCTTTACCGTGATTTTTGTTGTAAGAAAATAAAAGTTTACTTAGATGAGGATAGTCTATCTAGAGGAGATGAAATCTCACCTGCCCTTAAGAAAGGAATTCAAGAGTCAAAGATCTCTGTTGTTGTCCTGTCGGAAAATTATGCATCTTCATCGTGGTGTTTGAACGAACTCAATCACATTCTTCAATGCAAGGAGACGGATGAACAGATTGTGATACCGGTTTTTTACCACGTAGATCCTTCAGATGTTCGAAAACAAGAAGGGAGTTATGCTGCCGCATTTGTTAAACATGGACAACGCCTAAGTGATGACGAAATTGATGAGGTGCAAGTGCAAGAATGGATGGAGATGGTGCAAAAATGGAGGAATGCTTTGACAAGAGTGAGCAATTTATCAGGATGGGATTCTTCAGTCATTCGGTAAGCTTTAATTAGCTTGTTAGATCTACTTACCGGTTTCTTTTTCTTTTTCTTTTATATTTTTAAGGAAAATTACATATAATTCTCTTGATTTGTTAATTATTTTTAGAAATTGGAACTACCCAACCAAAAAAAAAAAAAAACCATACATTTTGTTTTAATTTTGTGACATAAGATTCGAACTCGATATAGTCGCTACGGAATTACAACCATGTTATGCTTGCAAACTTCATTTTTAACAGTTAGAAACCTAAATTAAAATAATAATGATAATAATTCGAACATAAAATTTATACACTTAAATTCATGATCCATATTATGAAACACCAAGATTGCACATATGAACCTAGTTATTTCCAAACAAGAAATTTCACACCTTCATCAAAAACGTTGGCAAGAGCATTAACACCTACACGAAAAAGTGAATGAATCTTCCTAAGAAGAATGAGAGAGAGAGAGGAAACAAAAAACAGACATCGTATTTACCATAATCTTCTTACATATTTTATAGCAACCACCTACTTAGGTAGTGGTTACTACACTTACTTTTAATACTTAGCTTATTAACTTAAAATTTGTGGAAAATTTTTTAAAGATATATATCTTAAAAGACATATAAAATCCATATTATCCATATCATTGTCATTGACCATACTTTTTTTTCACTGAATAAAAGATCTAGTGGTCGTCCCGTCATTTCCCGTTTTGTAACAACACGCAAACAGGGTTTATACTACCCTGAGTTGACAGGGGATTCGAACTTCTGACCTCCCAATTGGTGAGATCTTTAGGGTTGTCTTTTGTGTTAACTCATCCACCCCTTTGTGGACTAATTGACCATACTTTAGAAACCAAGTATGACATTATAACTTACAGACTTACTATTTAAGAATAATTACCTATTAATAGGTGTCTCTTGCATATTTAAATATTACTACTTAAAATAATTTGAAACTCAAAATATTTACAAAAAATCTATATAATGATATCCCATCTTTTCTCTACATCTACTCTGCTGCTTGCCAATCTAGCATCCATGTTGTAGGGTTCTTACCTACAGTACAAATATTTCTTGACGAGCTTTTGCTCTGCAAGTGCAAACACAATCTTGCGAAAACTGTAAAGCATCATTAAAATATGCATGATTCTATTATGCTTAATTTGTGAGCTTACATAACTTGTTTAGAGTCCTAGTGTCAGTACCGGGTGCGTATGATCATCAAGAAGTTAGGGTTTACTAGGTCTCTAACCAAACTGTGATCGTAAATTTAACTTAAATCTTCTCCGTAGATCGAAAGGTTGGTATGACACATCTTAACTTATCATAACGTAATCTTACTACTTGTATAAATTCTGATCTCAAGTCATTTTATTATGGTGAATATGTACCATGTCATATCTTAGCATGATTAAAAATTCATATAAGTTAATATGAGATCATGCATAAAACATTTCGTAAACATCATTTAATACATTTTCATTCAGGCGAGATTTGCAGTTACTTGATTTTTGTCACAGTATTTTGTCCGTCTTGTACACTTAGTGTTTAAATAGGTCCACGCTCTGTCTGATCATCTATAATGTCTACATGTATTTAATCTAGCTAATTCAATTTCTACTCTAGAAATTTAATTAACTATATCTTAACTTATTTTTTTGATTTGTCTAGTACTAAATTATCCAGATCTAGTGTCATTGGGCCACTAGGCCCTTTATATTAACAGATCTAGTACTATATCTCGATTTACATGTAGATTGTAAAAATTCAAATTGTAGTTTAAAACATCATTATTTGAGTTTAAAATATCAAAACAAGGCTGGTTGAATTGAAACAAGACCACTGCATGCATTCTGTCTTTGTTCGGTTGAACGATCCTATTGGTCCAGTTGACCGATAAGGACAAATTGTCTTGTCTAGTTTTTGGTTAGTTTGGCTGACTGGATGGAGTGTTGACCCAACCGTCTCGGAATTGGTGTTTGCCAACTTCCACCCGACTTGGGAACAAGCTCAAATCCAATTCCAATTGTTCCAGGTATCTCAAAATAGTAAATAGATAATTTTCAGAGCCTAAGGGTCCGTTTGGTTGGTTAGTTTGAGTTAAAATATTTTAGTTGTAATAGTAAATTTTTTTTGAATTTTCAGAAAAGACAAAAAACTTTTTAAAAAGACAGAAAACTTTTTGGAAAAAAGACAAAAATTTTTTGAAAAAAAGATAAAAAAAAAAAAATACAGTTTGAGTTAAAATGAGACGATGAGGCAAACAAAGCCTAAATAACTAGTTTCAAACTTAAAATCATCAAAATTTCGCAAAATCTAATCGAAATCTGAAACTTTGAAAGATTATAAAAGCTGAAAGTTAAACTTGAAAATTGAACTGGTTGTGGTTCTAAAATGAGTTTAAAACAAACCTGTAATGCTTAAGGGCTCAAGTTTTCGAAAGTAGATTGTCAGTTTTTCTGAAGAAATTTAAGAGAGCAAAAAGAGAGGATGCTCGGGCGTGAGGGGCAGAGAGAGAGAGAGAGAGAAGAAATGAGTGAGGGAGCGGAAGGGCGAGGAGAGAAATGTAAAAAAATGGGAAAATGAGGAGTGTTAGGTCTATTTATAAATGGACTTGCCCGCCATGGAGGGTTTTTGGTGCATGAAATTCTTTTTCCTTCAATGCATGAGATTACCAAAAAAAATCGGAACTTATCACTTTTTAACATAAGTCTGAAATTTTTCAGGACATGACATATTTCTTATAACTAACAGCTATTTATTCTTCATTGTGGTAGCTCTGATTCTGAATTAGTCGAGGCAATTGTTAAAGATATTCTCGAGAAGTTGAATCGCATAGCATGTGACAGTTTCAAGGGCTTCATTGGAGTCGACAAACAAATTGATCAAATTGAATCATTGCTGAACTTAGCGTCACTGGAAGTTCGCATTGTAGGAATTTGGGGTATAGGTGGCATTGGTAAGACAACCCTTGCTCGCCTTGTATTCGACCGGCTTGCATCTCAATTCGACGGTCATTATTTTCTTGAAAATGTTAGGGAAGCTTCAAAAGGAGGTGTACTGTCTAATTTACAAAAGGGACTTTTTTCTGAATTGTTGGGGGGAGAAAGTTTAAAGACGGTTAACAAATTTGTGAAGGATAGACTTCGTGGAACAAAGGTTCTCATCGTTCTTGATGATGTAGATAATGCAGAGCAGTTAGAATATTTAGCTGGAGAACGTGATCGGTTTGGTCCCGGTAGTAAAATCATTATCACAACTAGAGATGCTCAAGTGCTCCACAACATCGATGCTCATGAAATACACAAGGTTGAGGAATTAAATTTTGATGATGCGCTTCAACTTTTTTGTTCAAAAGCTTTTCGAGGAAAGTCTCTCCCAACGGATTATAATGAGTTGTCTAGAAGGGTACTCGATTATGCTCAAGGCGTTCCGTTGGCGCTTAAGGTTTTAGGCGATCACCTTTGTTCTAAGAGCACAAGAGTGTGGGAAAGTGCATTGGATAAATTAAAAGAAGCTCCAAATGCAGAAATCCAAAGAGTATTGAGGATAAGTTATGATGGACTAGATCATAATGAGAAGGAAATATTTCTTGATATCGCTTGCTTCTTAAAGGACAAGAAACAAAAATTTGGAAGACGAATACTAGATGCTTGTGATCTTCATGTGGATGTAGGAATTGAAATTCTCAAAGATAGGTCACTCATAGCTCTCAGGAAAGATAGGTTTTGGACACATGATTTGGTACAAGAAATGGGTCGGGAAATCGTTCGTGGAGAATCTAAAGAGCCTGGAAAGCGTAGCAGGTTATGGCTTGCAAAAGATTCCTACCATGTCTTGAAAAATAATACTGTAAGTGCCACCTCCAATGAAGTTTTAATTCAGATTGATTGCGTAAACTTTCTATCTTTAGAAAAACAAAGAACTTCATATAGGAAAAATAGATACATATAGTTAAGGAAAATTATATATTAAGCAACCCACCAAAATTAACCAAATTAAACTGAAACAGAGACTAAACGGAACAATCTTTGAGTAAACATGACTATTTCTACATTTATGTTGCCTCCTACGTAGAGCCCTCAATTCATAAAACTTTTTCTTTCAATAATCTTTATTCATGTTTTTCTAAAGTTATCAATTTTGGCCGATTCAACCCAATAACATGATGATATATTCTCCACTTCTTTCACAATTATAGGATTGTTTGTCCATAAATTATCTACTTCATAACTTTGATTTCCAGAGTTATCAAGATAGCTCTGCTAAGCGTCTTCTCTGTTTTCGTTGTAGCTTTGGTTTTTGATTTCTACCCAATTAAGATCCTTTAGCCACCAAATCCATCACTAGATCTACTGTCATGTTCTCATAAGACTGATAATTAATATATACGCACATATACGTTGAAATTCTACCATTGTTCTTTAGCAAATTTTGTGTACGTCATACAGGCTTATGATATCTACTTTCTTTAAATTTTTAGGGCACAGGAAAATTCAAGGGATGTCCCTAAAGATGATTGAACTTAACAAGGACATATACTTGGACCCGCAAGTCTTCAAAGAAATGTGTAATCTAAAGTTTCTCGAGTTTATCCATCAGTATGGTTGTACCAAGAAGTTATACCTTCCTCAAGGTCTCCATTCTCTTCCTGATGAGCTTAGATACCTGCGTTGGGATAATTTTCCTTTGAAATCTTTGCCTCAAAGTTTTACACCGCAAAATCTTATCGAACTACACTTGGAAAATAGTCAGTTTGAGAGCCTTCCCAATGAAATCCAGGTACATACAGTTCGTGGTTTTAACGTATCTTGTGTAAAGGACATTAAGTTATTCATTGACTGTGACATTTCTCTTTTATGACAGCATTTTGATGCCTTGCAAATTCTAAATCTAAATGGCTCTAGAAGGTTGGAGAAGTTTCCGGAACTTCCAAGGAATATAAGGGAGCTAAATATGAATGAGACAGCAATAGAGATTGTGCCTCCTTCGATTGAATACCTTTCTCATCTCGAAACCTTCAATTTAGCAGAGTGCAAAAGGCTTACGAGTCTTCCAACCAGCATGTGTAAGTTGAAACTTCTTGAAGGTCTTAACCTCTGTGGTTGCTCAAAATTAGAGTACTTACCGGAAATTTTGGAGCCTATGGTGCATTTGACAGATCTTACACTGGAGGAATCAGGGATTAGAGAGTTGCCCTCATCAATTGAAAATCTCTCTGGGATTTTCTTTTTAGATTGTAGTCATTGTAAAAATTTGAACTTTGTCCCAAACACCATTTACAATATGTGCCTTTACATGATTTCATTCCGCAACTGTGAAAACCTTGAAATTTTGCCTCCCTTGTTATATCATGGCTTGCCCTTTTTGACTCAACTAGATCTTAGTTACACCAGCATAAGCGAAATCCCAAATCAGTTATTCTCTTCACACGTCCTAAGAGAATTTGATCTATGCAAAACAAACATTAGTAGCATTCCCGAAAGTATCACATATTCGAACTTGTGTGGTTTGTATATAAGAGATTGCAAGTTTCTTCAATGTCTACCCGAGCTTCCATTGTCTATAAACATAGTTGATGCAACGGGATGTACGTCATTGGAAACGGTGTCCAATTCTCGGCTTGCCAGCATCCGGGATTATCCGTTCTATTTTGTGAGATTATCATTCTGTGATTGCAAAAGGTTGAATTGGAAGAATTTGTTGACTGAATTTCAGATTAGAGCGTTGTGCTATATAGCTTTTTTCAAGGTTAGTTCTTTTTCCTTTATCCAATTCAAAGTTGAACCATTTTTTTATTTGTTTTATTTTTGAAATATGAATTGATAATTTGGTGATGTTATAGGAAGAACAAAAGGCAACTATTATTTGTTTCCCTGGATATAAAGTTCCGACCTGGTTCAACTACCAAAACAAGGGATGTTCAATAAACATAAAGCCCCCTCCATACTGGTCCGAGGCCATAGAAATGGTGTTATGCTTTTGTTTTGTTCTCGCATTCAAGAAAAATGGAAAAAATATAGGTCATATTCTTCAGGAGGATTCTCGGTTTGAGTTAGAATGTGAGATGAGTGTCAAAACCGACTGCGGTGCAAGGCATCTTGAGATGTTTCTATGGCATATCAACTATGCAAGAAGGGTTCCTGATCTGAATCACGTCTTCATGGTGACTCATTCGTACGTGAGGAAGCCCGACGTTTCTTCTGCGAAGGAGGTTTCATTTGAATTTTGGCTAACTGATTCGGTAGAGATTGAAATACAAAGGTGTGGAATCCGCATTGTACGTCTCCAAGACAGAGTGGACTTTGTTACCGGGGATGGTGACTATCAACTTGGCGGATCATGTGATTTCCTTGATGAGCCCGAAGAATGCAGATTCAATTTGATCGACTCCGAGACGGTCGAGCCACATCCGAAGAGAGCTAAATCTTCCATTTCTTCTAGCGAACTACTTCCTATCTCTCATTAGAGGTAATCTTTATTTTTGCAACATTGTATGACAGAAGGAATGTTTTTAAATCTGGAAAAAAAAAATGACTGACTTTGAAATTCCCCTCTCAGGACGTGCTTGAGGCTATTGGAGTTACTTAATTGATCATCAAGCACACACAAGTTTTTATTTTTATTTTTATTTTTTTTATTTATTTTACACTTCACATATGTGTAATTTCTTTATCTATACTATATATATATATATATATATATATATTCTTTTTTTGTCTTTGCAGTTTCATGGACAGGTACATGTGTGCCATTTTACAGAGGAATTTGACAGCTATAGTTGAGTGTGCAAGAGACATGAGGTGTGTGATTAATTTTTTTATTCTTTTCTCAGCAAAAAAAAAAAAAAAAATTTTTTATTCTTTCAGACCATTTTTAATATTGGAGGGAGTCATATATACATAGGATTAGGCTCAAGTCCGTTACTGTTTACCATACGTTCATGACGTAGCAGTAGGAGACACTTGCAAACATAATTTCCAAAATTTTTTTTTTGTCATTTTCTTCTAATTTTATTATTCATTTTTTTAAATATTTTAAAAATAATAATTAGTTTAAATAATTCTTAAATTTTTTAAAATACGACGGTTTTATCTTTTTTTTTTTTATCAAGATAATTTTAAATTCTCTAAACGTTAGTCATCAAAATTATTTTTATTAAATTTCTAATAGAATGAGTATTTTAATTTAATTTAAAAGAATGTTTAATAATTTAATGATAATCAATTTTTAAAAAAATAAAAAAATTCAATTCCGTAATTGAAATCATCGATTCACTTCCTTGTCTCGCTCGCTTTTCTCTTTCATTTTCTCGGCATCCAAACAATAAACAAAAGAAAAAACCTAGAAAGAAAACGGGAAGAGATTAGGAATCTACCTCCACTGGAAGGTGAGCGACTCGTAGTCCCAGTACACCTTGGAAAACTCCCCTGGTGTGATCATCTCAAAATATGTTTTTCATTTTTTTTTTTTTTTGTTGCAATGGTTTCTTGCCATACATAAGCGACCACCGGCTTATTTGTTTCAACAAATACATTGACTTTCAACTCTCTGTTGGAGCACTGCGGTTCGTGTGGACTACAATTCTAGATTTGGTTCACAGCAAAGACGTGACAATTACGGCTAATCTCTGCTTACAGAATAGGATTTCCAAGCAACAAATATAATACTGAACCTGCCCGGGATTAGCGTTCGGAACTGGCGAGCATGCCACCACTAAGTTGTGTCCCTTGCTTCTTCATGGTTTGATCAAGGGAGGAGAACTGTTCTTGGTATGGCGGCACTAAAGGTATACGTTTATTACTGAATCTAAAACTCAAGTGAAATCATCTATAAAATTTCCACTTTATTGCAAACTTACTGTATTAGTAATTTGCTTTCAATATCATGAATTTACGAGCTGAATTCTTTTTATATGCTTTCAACAATTTTTGTAACTTCTTCTTCGGTAATCCTTACAAAAAATGCAGTTTGGTGCTGCCTTATCAGTCGAAATCAGTATAGTTGCATATGCATGCCAGAGTGCAGCTCTGAACACCTGAGCAAATGCGACTACACATTGTTCCGGAAACAACCAGCACCGGAGTGAAGAATTCATGTGGAATTGCAGAAGCAGAGAACTCAAATAATACTGAAGTAATGCCAGAAACCGAGAAGTTTGACATCGTGATCGCAAATATACTGCTGAATCCTCTTTTGAATTTGGCAGAGAACATTGTCTCTTATGCCAAGTCTGGAGCTGTCGTCGGTCTCTCTGGTATTCTCTTTGAGAAGGTAAATTTCGATGATAAGAAAGAAACAAAAGTGGTCCAAAATAATTTAGTTATCGTAATCATTTTAATTTTTTGTTTTAACTTTATCTTTTCGGATAATGTGTTTTCGGGCAGCTTTCTGATCTCATGGAGCGATATTCGCGGTACTTGGAAGGCATGTCAGTGACAGAGATGGATGATTGAGCATGCGATGGATGATTGGGCATGCGTATACAGCACAAAGAAACGAAACGTTCCGGCTGCTAACTGAAAACTCAAACCTTCATCTTTGTTAAACCTTTTGGCAAGCACATGCTCTGTTAGAAAGTTCCAGTTTTCTCATCAAGTCCGTGCATTGTGCGAGTGTGTTCCAATATGAAACTGTTTCTATTTTGGGACTTGAACATTTCCAGTAATTTTTCCTTTCGTTCATTCAACCATTACAATTTTTTTTTCCGTCCACCTCATACGGTGCAGAAGTGGCTCCAGCTGCCAGGAAGGTTCATTGATTTTGCACAGAAGGCTCGGTGCAGCCGGATCAAGTCCAATCATACTTTTAAGAGTGAAAATTCTGCAAATGAAGAAGGATGTGTCATCACTTGAGCCTGGTCTTTAGAAGTTCGGTTTTTGTTTTTTGCGTCATGCTCATGTCACGGGCTGCTGCAAACATCGCCCTAGCCCCGACCTATGACCTCATCTTGTCATGCTATGTTTCATGCCGGCTTGCAATTCATATCGACTTCACTACTAAACAACGATGAGAGATTTTTGGTAGCTTTGACAAATAGTGACTAGATGGTGAAAATTATTTGTTCCACTCACAAAAACTTGAAACTAGATTTCATCCTCGTGAATTGACAATATGGTAGTAACCAAAGACAAAGCACGGGGCAAACTCTCTTTTGCAAAATAATCGTCACAAAGGATGCCAAAGGGAATAGAGATTAACAGCAAAGGATAATATTAAACTGACATGTAAAGATCCATCCAACTCCATTACAAGATATTAAAGTTTAAATCTCCCAACTCCAAGTTAAAAAAAATAATAATAAGGAAAAAAAAAAAGGAAATACCCGATACTGACCAAGACACACTATCCAATGACATAGCTTAAAGTCATCCAAAAAAATTTACATGGACAAGCTGGTTAAATTAACTTCAGAAGTTCCTTACCCTCTTGTTAAAGAAAAAACTTAGAACAGATCCGTTTTGGTTTCATAATTATTAGCGTTATTTTGTTATTAATAAAGAACAGCCAAGAATTCATAGTTGTATGAAGCTGTAAGAACTTATCACCATGCGGTACCTAGTTCAACAGATTTGTCGGTCGAATATCACCGCTTGAGTTGCCTCCTCCCTAGAGGAGGAGCTTTTTTCGGAATGTAGACTTTGTAGTTCACCTGCAAAGGAAATAACGAGACAAAAACAAAGTTGCAAACAAAACACTGAAGTCAAAAATAAGGCAGAACACATTGAAGAGAAGAAAGTAAAATTGTACTATGCCAAATCACCAACCTTAACCATTTCTCCGCCCCGCATAACAGACATTGTCTTCTGCTCAAACTGAGACCCTCCATGAGCTTCCTCTTGCGGTTTGTCAGACCCTGTTTCTATTGTTGCAGATTTAAGCGAAGAAGGCTCTGAAGCAGCGGCGCCACATGCATTATTGATGTCTGCATCATTATTGTTATTACTATTCTGGGTCACAGTTGGGGCTGTTACAGCAGCGGTCTCATCTAAACTACTCTTACTAAGCAATAAGTTTGCCAAAGGCTCCTTGCGTTCTAGTACTTGCTTTGGAGTGGAACACAGTTTTAACAATTGATGCGTCAATTCCGGTGTGGTCAACTTCGGTTGCACCACGGAAATACCAGCACTGACCCTGTCTTTGGAGTTTCCAGCAACAGTCGTCTGGTGTACAGAACGAGCAACATTCTGTTCTGTGGACACAGATTCATTTTCACAACTCTTCCTGTCTATCAAGTTTTTGTCAAACTCGGAAGAACAGGAGGTCTCTTTCCCTGTTACAGGTACCTCAACCGCACTACCTGAATGGGTTTCAGTTGAAACAACCTTTTCCGCTCCGTCCTCTTTTGAAAAATTAGCACCAACCAGTCTACTATCATCCTCCACACTGGACCTAGTTTGAACTGATTTGGCATTTGAAGTAGATAACTGCTTCACGTCTCCCTTACTCCTATCGTTCTGATTAGCAGCAGTTCTTCCCCTGGTTTGTTGCCCTCCCTGAAACCTTCTTAGATTTTCCAAAGCCCTTTGTCTTAAAATTAACTCTAGGTCATCACCATTCACAGTCTCCGTGGTCCCATATTCATCAAAGCTATGCTTACTACCATCAAACCGGCTCCCATTATTATTGTCAGCAACGTTGCCACTTTTTGTGTGCTCTCCGCTTCTCAACTCTGAGATGGCAGTGTCATCACCTTTCTCATTCTTGCTCTCATTCTCATTCTCTAATCTAATTTTCTCTACCTCGCCATGTGAAGAATGATCTTCTTCTTCCCACTTGTTCCCTGCATCGTTGCTATCATTGCTTCTACAAGGAGGGTAATCACCATGAACATGTATGATCTCTTCTTTATCCTCATCCTTGGTAAGCTCTCTATCTTCCTCCTCCCGATCCCTTTCCACAACAATAATAACTGATCTCAATCGTCTCGAATTGTTCTCAACCCAGACTTTCTCCTCACTCTGATGAGTACTACTTTCACTACATTGACTGCGTGAAGGACTCCTCGTCCTATACCTACTCCTTTTAGTCGCGCTTTCAACCTCACCCGAAATTCTTTCCTCTCTCCTTTCTTTTCCACCCTTGCTCCGGTGCCTCTCAAACTCAACTTCATGACTGCTACCACTACCGTTTTCCTGACAGGTTGAGCAGCTCCAAGACCCGCTACTTATCAAACTAGTGCTATATTCTCTACTACGCTTCTTCTTTGAATATTTTTTGTTCTTATCCTCGTAATCACGTTTTCTCTTCGACCCTTTTCGTTTGCTCACATGGGGAGAATCCCCACGACTATCGCTGCTATATGGACGCCTCCTAGCCCTCTTCTTAGTAATTTTAACATCCTTTCGAGTGCGAAACTGAGAACGCTTACTTCTATATTTAACATCTTCAGAACTAGAAGAAAAAGAAGATGAACCTGATGTCAAACTTCTCGAGTCATCGTCATCCGAAAAACGGCAGCGCAGCTTCCTGGCTTCGTGTTTTCTACTCCTAGGGGTATGTTTGGTTCATCATTTCATTTCAACTCAAACCGTATTTTTTTTTTGTTTTTTTCCTAAAAAATTTTTGTCTTTTTCTCAAAAAGGTTTTTGTCTTTTCTGAAAATTCAAAAAAATTTACTATTACAATTAAAATATTTCAACTCAAACTAACCAACCAAACATACTCCTAATCTTACTCCCCTTCCTCTTCCTAGCCTGAATTTCCATATTGTACTTTAGATAATTTGATATCAAGTTCAAAAATTCATATATAAAATATATATATATATATACGCACATAAAAGGATTAAAAGAGAAACATATATACATATATAAAACCTAACATTAGATTTAGCGCAAATAAAAAATTCAAATCTGTACATATATGTATTAATCTGAGTGAATTTGTAGGCTGAAATTCTTCCAATAAATAAATCCAATTTATAATTAAGCAAAATTACATATAAATTTACCAAAAAAAAAATTTATAAGATAATGCAAGGAAAAAATCGCAAGAATTGCAACCTGAGAGGAAGCCTTGGAGCGCTTTTTCTTTCGAGAAGAAGAAGAAGGTTTGCCCATCTGGGTTTTTTTATTTATTTAATTTAATTTAATTTACCTGCAAAAAAAAAAAACTGAACAAAAAGAGATGACAAAAACCCAGAAAATTAAATAAAAACAGATGAAGAAGAAGAAGAAGAAAAGGAAAGAAAAAGAAAAAACAAAAGCGAAGGGAAATAATTGGAGGAAGAATTTGGGAAAGAATGGAATTGAAAGCCGAAAACCGTATTTGTATGCCCAACAACCCCTGTTTGTGTGTGAGTGTCTCAAGTAGAATTTATAGAGCGTAATTTTTTATTTTTATTTTTTTCAAAAAGTAAATTTTAAAAATTGAAAAAAAAAAAAAAAAAAGTTCATGATTCTCTGTCTCTCTCTCCACACCGTCTTATTATTATCGGACTAGACTGTAGTAAAACTATTTGAAAAGCATTATCAATAAAGCTCTTTTGAGGAGCATTATCAATAGAACATCAGCTTTTTCTTTAATTTTTCCGGTTCTAAATATTATTATTCCTCTGTATATATTTGTGTTATGTTATTTTTCTTTTTTTAAACCTTTTTTTTGGTACAATTTTTAATTCAACCTATAATAGAACATCAAAATAACCCAAAAAAAAAAAAAAAAAAAAGTGGGTGTGAAGAAAAATTTAAAGTGGTAGAGTATTTTTTATGTTATAGTAATTAGGGGTAATTTTGGAAATAAAAGCGGTTTGCAATAAGTAAATTTAATCATTTTGAATTTAGGAGAGGGGGGTGTTTGGAAGGGGAATGTGGAGGGCTAACAGGGATGTCTGAATAAAACCATCCTATTTGTATTCATGTATATATGAGTCGAGGTTATATTACAAAATTAACCAAAAAAAAAAAAAAAAAAAAAAGACTAACCAAAGATTAGTGGGGAAGGGAAAAAAGAAAATTTGGATATAGAATTCTGATGTGTATGTGTGTGTGTGTGTACACAGTCAGGGCTGGCTCAATACCAAATTTACAGCCAAGAAGGGCTGATCTGGTGTCTGGTGACTGGTGGCTTGGTTGGTCGAAGATTTGGTGGCATTAATTAAAATACAAAGATAATATTGATTGATATTTTGTTGACAAATAGAACATTTCTAAAGCATACACCTGTCACAATAATGGTCGTAATGAATATTTTATTTAAGATTTGGGATTTACTCAATCCAAAGACCAAGTTTATAACGAGAATATCTCATTACAATAATTATATATGAACATGGGAAGGAGAGAGAGGCAGAGAGAGAGAGAGAGAGAGAGAGGGAAAAAAAATAGCATTTCAATATGAACATGGGAAGGAGAGAGAGGCAGAGAGAGAGAGAGAGAGAAGGAAAAAAAAAATAGCATTTCAAAAAGAGAGAGCGAGAGCAAAGGACAGCAGAGAGAGAAAGATAAAGGTGAAAAAAACAGGAGAAAGAAAGACAGCGAGACAGAGAGAAACAAAAGCAAAAAAAAAAAAATGTGAGCACTCCAAAGAGAGAGAGAGAGAGGCGCAGCGGCAGTAGAGAGAGAGAGGAAGTTGAAAAGTTAGGATTTGAGGGGTAAAAAAGTCAACACACTGTAGAAAAAAAATCTGAAGGCAAAATTCGAGGGTAAAATAGATATTTCGACGGGAAAAAAAAAAACCCTTCCAGTCAATGGAGGTCAACTACATCGCTTTAGTTATATACGAGTTTAATACCCGTACATTGCACGGGAAAGGAAAATAAATAAATAAATAAATTGAGTATTATATGATAAAAACAGTTGGTTAAAATAAATATTATAATTATAATAAGTATAATTCTTCTAAAAATTTCTCCCAACAGTGAAGATACAAAATTAAAATGATAATAGTACTAACAATAACAAAAACGAAAACAAAAGCAAAAAAGAAAAAATTTTTCTGTAATTATACTTATTCAAAGAAAAAATTAAAACAAAAATAAAGCAGAAAACAAAAAAAAAAGAGAAAAAAAATCTTTAAACTCAAAAAAATCGAAAAAAACTAACCCTAAAAAAACATTATAACAAAATAAAATATATATCTCATTTTCTCATTTTTTACTGTTTTTAAAAACAAATAAAATTTTTTTATCAGGTTATATACATGCAAAAACTTTAAAAAAATGATTGTTAAAATATAAAACAAAACAAACAAAAAAACAAAAAAAAAATTGCATGCAGAATCTTTAAAAAAAAGGGGGTCTTTAAAAAATAGAACAAAATAAACAAAAAAGACAAAAAAAAAATCGAAATAAAGATAAAAAATTTAAAGTAAAAAATCGTTTAAAAATCAAAAAAAGACAAAGTGAGCATAAACACAATATAACAATATATCAGAATCTAATGTCTAAAATTTAGCGTAAAAAAAGGTAAAAATAATCTTAAGAAAAAAAAAACAAACTATAGATAGAGGTAAAACCGGCAACACACTGTAGGAAAAAGAAAATGAACTAAAAAAGAGGCGTAAAACGGTAATTATACTGTGTGGACAACCGGCAATTTCTGTATAATAGGGGTAAAAATGTCAACTCACTGTAGATGAAGAAAAACCAACTAAATCAGAGAGGCAAAAAAGTCTCTGCAATGTAGATAAAACAGTAAAATATGTGACGACAAAACTGTCCTTTCACTGTAGATAAGTCAAAATCAGCACATAGGATAGGGGCAAAATCGGTAGTTTAATGCAGAAAAAGCAACTACTGTGTATTACTGTAGAAAAAAAATGTACAACAAAAGCAACAAAAATTAAAAAAAAATTCATTGTTTATTAAATAGTGAAATATTGCATCATTTTACTGTAGCAAAGCAGCAAAAGTTAAAAAAAAAAAAAACAACTGTAATAAAGTAATAAAAGTTTAAAAAAATACTATTCACTGAATAGTAAAGCAAAACAGTGAAAGTAAAAAAAAAAAAAAAAAAAAAAAAGAACGCAGCAAAGTAGCAAAAGTTAAAAAAAAAAAATCTATTCACCGACTTACATTCTTTTAGTAAAAAACAACAACAATAATAGGAAAAAAAAAAAACAGCAGCAGCAGTAAAAGTTAAAAAAAAAAAAAAAAACCAGTAGGAGCAACAAAAGTTAAAAAAAAAAAAAAAAAACCAGCAACAACAACAGCAAAAGTTAAAAAAAAAAAAACAGCGACAACAACAGTTAAAAAACAAAAAACAAAAAAGCAACAACAACAAAAGTAAAAAAAAAAAAACTTTTCAGTGCAGGTCAACTATATCCCTTTAGTAATATATATAATATAACGAGAAGCAATGACCATCAAAAAGCTAATCTTTTCTTTTCTTCTTTTTATTTTTTTATTATTTTTCTTTTTCGCAATGGAGTCAAAAAGTTTTTTTTGTTTGAAGCACATGATGATTTTTGTAACCAAAAGAATAGATCCTCAATTACTAGTTGAGCTACAAAAAGGAAGTCAGCCGCAAAAAGCTTTTCATGACTTGCTTGATTAATGCGTGCATGGTAGACCCCATATTAATTTTAATAATGCTAAAAAACATTTAAAAAAAAATGAAGAGAAGAAGAAACGATCCAAGTGCGTCGGTCAACAAGAAGAAACATACCAAAAAAAAAAAAAAAAAAAAAGAAGAAGAAGAAGAAGGAAAGGAAATTTCAGTGAAGATATTCTACCACACGTTCTGCCAGGAAATTTCAATGAAGAAACCGACCAGGAAGTTACATGTACAAGAGGTGCGTTCTGCAAGATCACTTAATTTTCTTCCGATAGCTCAGCATAAATAGCATATTTACTAGTGGTTTAAAAAAATCTCTATAGTCCCATTTTCAATCATTATCCATTAATCATGGATGCTGCTTCTTCTCCTCTTCCGGCTTGGAAAAAGCGGTATGATGTTTTCGTAAGTTTTAGAGGCAAAGATACTCGTAATAATTTCGTTAGTCATCTTTACCATGATTTTTGTTGTAAGAAAATAAAAGTTTACTTAGATGGGGAAAGTCTATCTAGAGGAGATGAAATCTCACCTGCGCTTAAGAAAGCAATTCAAGAGTCGAAGATCTCTGTTGTTGTCTTCTCGGAAAATTATGCATCTTCATCGTGGTGTTTGAACGAACTCAATCACATTCTTGAATGCAAGGAGACGGATGAACTGATTGTGATACCGGTTTTTTACCACGTAAATCCTTCAGATGTTCGAAAGCAGGAAGGCAGTTATGAGACCGCACATGCTGAACATGGACAACGCCTAAAAGATGCCGAAATTGATGAGGCGCAAGTGCAAGAATGGATGGATTTGGTGCAAAAATGGAGGAATGCTTTGACAAGAGTGAGCAATTTATCAGGATGGGATTCTTCAGTCATTGGGTAAGCTTTAATTAGCTTATTAGATCTACTTACTGGTTTCTTTTTTCTTTTTCTTTTTTATTTTTAAGGAAAATTACATATACTTCTCTTGATTTGTTAATTATTTTTAGAAATTGGAACTACCCAACAAAAATAAATATTACATATTAATAGGTGTCTTAAACATTCTGCATATTTAAATATTACTAGTTAACATAATTTAAAACCCAAAATATTTACAAAAAATATGCGTAGTGATGTCCCATCCCTTCTCTACATCTACTCTGCCGCTTGCCCATCTAAAATCCATGTTGTAGGGTTCTTAACTACAGTACAAATATTTCTTGATGAGCTTTCGCTTTACAAATACAAACATAATCTTGTGAAAATTGTAAAACATCATCAAAATATGCACGATTCTGTTATGCTTAATTTGTGAGCTTACATAACTTGTTTTGAGTCCTAGTGTCAGTACCAGGTGCGTATGATCATCAAGAAGTTAGTGTTTACAAGGTCTCTAACTAAACTGTGATCATAAATTTAACTTAATCTTCCCCGTAGATCGAGAGATTAGAATGACACATCTTAACTTATCATAATGTAATCTTACTACTTGTTTAAATTCTACACTTAGTGTTTTAATAGGTCCACGCTCTGTCTGATCATCTGTAACGTCTATATGTATTTAATCTAGCTAATTCGATTTCTACTCTAGAATTTTAATTAACTATATCTTAACTATTTTATTTGATTTGTCTAGTACTAAATTATCCAGATCTAGTGTCATTGGGCCCCTAGGCCCATTATATTAAAAGGTTTGCTAATATTGCATTAAAATAATATTATTTCTCAATTTATGTACAAATCGTAAAAATTCATGTTGTAGTTTAAAACACCGTTATTTAAGTTTAAGAGGGTGTTTGATTAGTTAGTTTGAGTTAAAATATTTTAGTTGTAATAGTAAATTTTTTTGAATTTTCAGAAAAGATAAAAAAATTTTTGGAAAAAAAATAAAAATAAAAATAAAAATAAAAATAAAAAAAAAAAGAAGAAGAAGAAGAAGTTAGAAATGAGATGGAAATTAGTTGGTTGTCAAACTCGGCTGGCTGAATTGAAACAAGACCCCCTGCAGGCATTCTGCCTCTGTCCGGTCTGGTTGACCGGATAAGGACAGATTGTCTTGTCTAGTTTCTGGTCAGTTCGGTTGACTGGATAGAGTTTCTGGTTGAGCTGACTATCACGGAATTGACGTTTGCCAACCTCCAACCGACTTGCAAACAAGCTCAAATCCAATTCCAATCGTTCCAGGTATCTCAAAATAGTAAATAGACAATTTTCAGAGCCGAACTAACTAGTTTCAAACTTAAAATCATCAAAATTTCGCAAAATCTAATCGAAATCTGAAACTTTGAGAAATTATAAAATCTGAAAGTTAAACTTGAAAATTGAACCGATTGTGGTTCTAAAATGAGTTTAAAACAAACCTGTAACGCTTAAGGGCTCTGTGGCTCAAGTTTTCGAAAGTAGGTTTTCAGTTTTGCTGAAGAAATTTAAGAGAGCGAAAAGAGAAGATGCTCGGGCGTGAGGGGCAGAGAGAGAGAGAGAGAGGAAATGAGCGAGGGAGAGGAAGGGCGAGGAGAGAAATGGAAAAAATGGGAAAATGAGGAGGGTTGGGTCTATTTATAAACGGACTTGCCCTCGGTGGAGGGTTTTTGTTGCATGAAATTCTTTTTCCTTCAATGCATGAGATTACCCAAAAAAAATCGGAACTTGTCACTTTTTAACATTAGTCTGAAATTTTTCAGGACATGACATATTTCTTGTTAGTAATAGCTATTTATTCTTCATTGTGGTAGGTCTGATTCTGAATTAGTCGAGGCAATTGTTAAAGATGTTCTCGAGAAGTTGAATGACATAGCATTTGACAATTCAAAGGGCTTGATTGGAGTCGACGAACAAATTGAGCAAATTGTATCATTGCTGAACTTAGCGTCACCGGAAGTTCGCATTGTAGGAATTTGGGGCATAGGTGGCATTGGTAAGACAACCCTTGCTCGCCTTGTATTCAACCGGCTTGCATCTCAATTCGAAGGTCATTGTTTTCTTGAAAATGTTAAGGAAGCTTCAAAAGGAGGTGTACTGTCTAATTTACAAAAGGGACTTTTTTCTGAATTGTTTGGGGGAGAAAGTTTAAAGACAGTTAACAAATTTGTGAAGGACAGACTTCGTGGAACAAAAGTTCTCATCGTTCTTGATGATGTAGATAATGCAGAGCAGTTAGAATATTTAGCTGGAGAACGTGATCGGTTTGGTCCCGGTAGTAAAATCATTATCACAACTAGAGATGCTCAAGTGCTCCACAACATCGATGCTCATGAAATACACAAGGTTGAGGAATTAAATTTTGATGATGCGCTTCAACTTTTTTGTTCAAAAGCTTTTCCAGGAAAGTCTCTCCCAACGGATTATAATGAGTTGTCTAGAAGGGTACTCGATTATGCTCAAGGCGTTCCGTTGGCGCTTAAGGTTTTGGGCGATCACCTTTGTTCTAAGAGCACAAGAGTGTGGGAAAGTGCATTGGATAAATTAAAAGAAGCTCCAAATGCAGAAATCCAAAGAGTATTGAGGATAAGTTATGATGGACTAGATCATAATGAGAAGGAAATATTTCTTGATATCGCTTGCTTCTTCAAGGACAAGAAACAAAAATTTGGAAGACGAATACTAGGTGCTTGTGATCTTCATGTGGATGTAGGAATTGAAATTCTCATAGATAAGTCTCTCATAGCTCTCAGGCAAGATAGCTTTTGGACACATGATTTGGTACAAGAAATGGGTCGGGAAATCGTTCGTGGAGAATCTAAAGAGCCTGGAAAGCGTAGCAGGTTATGGCTTGCAAAAGATTCCTGCCATGTCTTGAAAAATAATACTGTAAGTGCCACCTCCAATGAAGTTTTAATTCAGATAGATTGAGTAAACTTTCTGTCTTTAGAAAAACAAAGAACTTCATATAGGAAAAATAGATACATATAGTTAAGGAAAATTATATATTAAGCAACCCACCAAAATTAACCAAATTAAACTGAAAGAGAGACTAAACGGAACAATCTTTGAGTAAACATGACTATTTCTACATTTTTGTTGCTCTCCTACGTAGAGCCCTCAATTCATAAAACTTTTTTCTTTCAATAATCTTTATTCATGTTTTTTCTAAAGTTATCAATTTTTGCCGATTCAACCCAATAACATGATGATATATTCTCCACTTCTTTCACAATTATAGGATTGTTTGTCCTTGAATTATCTACTTCATAACTTTGATTTCCAGAGTTATCAAGATATCTCTGCCAAGCGTATTCTTTGTTTTCGTTGTAGCTTTGGTTTTTGATTTCTACTCAATTCAAGATCCTTTAGCCACCAAAGCCATCACTAGATCTACCGTCATGTTCTCATAAGACTGATAATTATTATTATTTTTTCTTGCACATGCATACATATGCAAATACATACGCATACATATCTTTAGCAAATTTTGTGTACGTCATACAGGCTTATGACATCTACTTTCTTTAAATTTTTAGGGCACAGGAGCAATTCAAGGGATGTCCTTAAAGATGATTGAACTTAACAAGGACATATACATGGATCCACAAGTCTTCAAAGAAATGTGTAATCTAAAGTTTCTCGAGTTTATCCATCAGTATGGTTGTACCAAGAAGTTATACCTTCCTCAAGGTCTCCATTCTCTTCCTGATGAGCTTAGATACCTGCGTTGGGATAATTTTCCTTTGAAATCTTTGCCTCAAAGTTTTACACCGCAAAATCTTGTCGAACTACACTTGGAAAATAGTCAGTTGGAGAGCCTTCCCAATGAAATCCAGGTATATACAGTTCGTGGTTTTAACGTATCTTGTGTAAAGGACATTAAGTTATTCATTGACTGTGACATTTCTCTTTTATGACAGCATTTTGATGCCTTGCAAATTCTAAATCTAAATGGCTCTAGAAGGTTGGAGAAGTTTCCGGAACTTCCAAGGAATATAAGGGAGCTAAATATGAATGAGACAGCAATAGAGATTGTGCCTCCTTCGATTGAATACCTTTCTCATCTCGAAACCTTCAATTTAGCAGAGTGCAAAAGGCTTACGAGTCTTCCAACCAGCATGTGTAAGTTGAAACTTCTTGAAGGTCTTAACCTCTATGGTTGCTCAAAATTAGAGTACTTACCGGAAATTTTGGAGCCTATGGTGCATTTGACAGATCTTACACTGGAGGAATCAGGGATTAGAGAGTTGCCCTCATCAATTGAAAATCTCTCCGGGATTTTCTTTTTAGATTGTACTCATTGTGAAAATTTGAAGTTTGTCCCAGACACCATTTACAATATGCGTCTTGACATGATTTCATTCCGCAACTGTGAAAACCTTGAAATTTTGCCTCCCTTGTTATATCATGGCTTGCCCTTTTTGACTCAACTAGATCTTAGTTACACCAGCATAAGCGAAATCCCAAATCAGTTATTCTCTTTACACGTCCTAAGAGAATTTGATCTATCCAAAACAAACATTAGTAGCATTCCCGAAAGTATCACAAATTCGAACTTGTGTGATTTGTATATAAGAGATTGCAAGTTTCTTCAATGTCTACCCGAGCTTCCATTGTCTATAAACATAGTTGATGCAACGGGATGTACGTCATTGGAAACGGTGTCCAATTCTCGACTTGCCAGCATTGCTCTTTCCTTTGGATGGTTTCTTGTCCCGCATTGTCCGTTCGATTTTGTCAGATTATCATTCTGTGATTGCAAAAGGTTGAATTGGAAGAATTTGTTGACTGAATTTCAGATTAGAGCGTTGTGCAATATAGCTTTTTTCAAGGTTAGTTCTTTTTCCTTTATCCAATTCAAAGTTGAACCATTTTTTTTTTTTGTTTTATTTTTGAAATATGAATTGATAATTTGGTGATGTTATAGGAAGAACAAAAGGCAACTATTATTTGTTTCCCTGGATATAAAGTTCCGACCTGGTTCAACTACCAAAACATGGGATGTTCAATAAACATAAAGCCCCCTCCATACTGGTCCGAGGCCATAGACATGGTGTTATGCTTTTGTTTTGTTCTCGCATTCAAGAAAAATGGAGAAAATGTCGGTCATATTCTTCAGGAGGATTCTTGGTTTGAGTTGGAATGTGAAATGAGTGTCGAAACCGACTGCGGTGCAAGGCATCTTAGGATGTTTCTATGGCATATCAACTCTGCAAGAAGGGTTCCTGATCTGAATCACGTCTTCATGGTGACTCATTCATACGTGAGGGAGCCTGACGTTTCTTCTGCGAAGGAGGTTTCATTTGAATTTCGTCTAACTGATTCGGTAGAGATTGAAATACAAAGGTGTGGAATCCGCATTGTACGTCTCCAAGACACAGTGGACTTTGTTACCGGGGATGGTGACTATCAACTTGGCAATTTGATCGACTCCGAGACGGTCGAACCACATCCGAAGAGGGCTAAATCTTCCATTTCTCTTCGCGAACTACTTCCTAGCCCTCATGAGAGGTAATCTTTATTTTTGCAACAGAAGGAATGGTTCTAAATCTGGGGGGGAAAAAAAAAAGACTGACTTTGAAATTCCACTCCTAGGACGTGCTTGAGGTAATTAAGAGTTACGGGGTGTTTGTTTACCATTTTATT
The DNA here is from genome assembly GCA_025413485.1 of Ficus microcarpa. Taxonomy (NCBI): domain Eukaryota; kingdom Viridiplantae; phylum Streptophyta; class Magnoliopsida; order Rosales; family Moraceae; genus Ficus; species Ficus microcarpa. Next base: position 28,255,478 of record CM046383.1, on the reverse strand, counting down.
TTAAATTAAATTGTATTTTTTTTATCATAATTTTTATCTTTTTCTAAAAATTTTTTTTATCTTTTCTGAAATTTTTTTTTATTTTTTATGAAAAATTATTATTAAAACTAAAAATCTTAAACTAAACTTAAAAATCTTAAACTAAATTTAATTGATCATCAAGCACATACTAATTTTTTTTTTTTTTTTTAATTTTACACTTCACATATGTGTAATTTATTTATCTATACTATAATTTTCTTTGTTGTTTTTTGTCTTTTTGTCTTTGCAGTGTCTTGGACTGGTACATACGTGGCAATTTACGGAGTATTTGACAGCTATAGTTGAGTGTGCAAGAAACATGAGGTGTGTGATTAATTTTTTATTATTTTCTCAACAAAAAAAAAAATTTTTTTTTTAATTCTTGCAGACCATTTTTAATATTGAAGGGAGTCAATAGCATAGGAGTAGGCTCAAGTCCGGTTCTGTTTACTATACGTTCATGACGTAGCAGTAGGAGACACTTGCAAACATTATTTTCAAAAGTTTTTTTTTTTAATCATTTTCTTGTAATTTTATTATTATTATTTTAAATATTTTAAAAAGAGTAATTAATTTAAATAATTCTTAAGTTTTTTAAATGTTGATCATTATAATTATTTCTGTTAAATTTTTAATAGAATGAGTATTTTAATCTAATTTAAAAGAATATTTTAGTAATTTAATAAAAAAAATCAATTTTAAAGAATAAAAAATTCATTAAAAAAATTCAATTCCGTAATTGAAATCATCGATTCACTTCCTTGCCTCCCTCGCTTTTCTCTCTCATTTTCTCGGCATCCAGACAATAAACAAAAGGATTGAAATCAAGGGAGGAGAACTCTTCTTGGTATTGCGGCACTAAAGGTATACGTTTATTGCTGAATCTAAAACTCAATTGAAATCATCTATAAAAATTTAAGCTTTATTGCAAACGTACTGTATTAGTAATTTGCTTTCGTATCATGAATTTACTGGCTGAATACTTTTTATATGCTTTCAACAATTTTTGTAACTTCTTCTTCTGTAATCCTTACGAAAAATGCAGTTTGGTGCTGCCTTATCAGTCAGAGTCGATATAGATCCCCAAGCTATTCCATGTGCGTGCCAGAATGCTGCTCTGAACGATATAGGACCTAAGCAAATACGACTACACAATGTTCCCGAAACAACCAGCATCGGAGTGAAGAATTCAAGTGGAATTGCTGAAGTAGAGAACTCGAACAACACTGAAGTGATGCCAGAAACCGAAAAGTTTGACATCGTGGTCGCAAATATACTACTGAATCCTCTATCGGATTTGGCAGAGAACACTGTCTCTTATGCCAAGCCCGGAGCTGTTGTCGGTCTCTCTGGCATTCTCTCTGAGCAGGTAAATTCCGATGATAAGAAATAAACAAAAGTGGTCCAAAATAATATAGTTATCGTAATCGTTTTAATTTTTTCTTTTAACTTTATCTTTTCGGATAATGTGTTTTCGTGCAGCTTCCTGTTATCACGGAGCGATATTCACGGTACTTGGAAGGCATGTCAGTGACAGAGATGGATGATTGGGCATGCGTATACGGCACGAAGAAACCAAATGTTCCGGCTGCTAACTGAAAACTTAAACCTTTATCTTTGTTAAACCTTTTGGCAAGCACATGCTCTGTTAGAAAGTTCCAGTTTTCTCATCAAGTCGTGCCTTGTGCTGAGTGTGTTCCAATATGAAACTGTGTCTATTTCGGGATGTGAACATTTCCGGTAATTTTTCCTTTTGTTCATTCAACCATTACAATTTTTTTTCCGTCCACCTCATATGGTGCAGAAGCGGCTCCGGTGGCCAGGAAAGCTCATTGATTTTGCATAGAAGGCTCGGTGCAGGCAGATCAAGTCCGATCATACTTTATAAAGAGTCTGAAAATTCTGTAAATGAAGAAGGATGTGTCATCACCTGAGCCTAGTCTTTAGAAGTTTGGTTTTTATTTTTTGTATCATGTTCGTGTCACGGGCCTGTTGCAAACATTGCCCTAGCCCCAACCAATGACCTTATCTTGTCATGCAATGTTTCATGCCGGCTTGCAATTCATATTGTAGATGCTGGATTGCTACAGTCAAAAATTTAACAGAGGTCAGTTATAATGTAAGAATTGAACGATAGATTGGGCCCCTGGCAATCGTTGATGAAATTCATAAAGCATACCGAAAAACTGAAATGTTTATATCAGAAGATAAAACGGAAATAAATGCTTGAATCTGAAATAAACAAGAAATAAATGAACACCAAAAGTTAAAGAGGTTCGCCCAATCGGTGTGCTACGTCCTCTGAGAGTGATTGTATTACTGTATATGAGTATTCTACAGTACAGATGATTGTAGTATTTTCTGGAGATTTTGGCAGCGTGGGGGTATGTTTTGATTCGGATCCAGGATCCCCCTGAAGGAGGGGTCTTCTCTTATTTATAGAGGAAGGACCTCAGTCCCCATCCGGTAGTGGACGGTTATCACCCTTGTATCGTGGGACACGTGTCGAAAGACAAGTCGTGCAGTTGATTTGAGCAGTTACCAGATATGATCGTGGGCTCAGCGGTTGAAACGTAGTACTCAGATCGTCAGTTATTGAAGATGATCTGACATGTCATCGATGAGCATGAGTCTAATGGCTAAGGGGGTTTCCCTTGAAGTCATTTATAGAGTCGAACGACGAACGATGGAGAAGAAATAAACGCTCGACGTATAATTCGTGCGTCGTCCACCATTCGTTATAAATTTTTAATGTTCGAACGAAAGATCAAGTTCGATGCTCGATCACATACTGAAGTTTGAATGATATTATGTGAAAGGCTGGATTGGGTCCGGCCCAATTGATCGAACGATGGAGGGATATCGAGGAGCAGGTCCGTAGCTTGGGCATGGCCCAACTATAATCCATCGATGAATTGAGCGTCTGTTTAATGCACATCCAAAGTTTAACGGTGGAATGGGAGGACGAAGTCCAACCCCAACACATATCCACTTTACTACTAAATAATGATGACAGATTTTTGGTGAGCTTTGACAAATAATGACTAGATAGTGAAAATTATTTGTTCCACTCACAAAAACTTGAAACTAGATTTCATCCTCGTGAATTGACAATTCGGTAGTGACCAAGGACAAAGCACGGGGTAAACTTTCTCTTTTGTAAATCAATCGTCACAAAGGATGCCAAAGGGAGCAGAGATTAACAGTGAAGGATAATATTTAAACTGACGTGTAAAGATCCATCCGAATCCGACTCCATTAAAAGGAGAAAACTCCCCCCTCCCCCCCTTTTTTTTTTTCCCTTTTTTTCCTAAACCGAAAAACAAAAATGCTACACTCTAAAAAGATCGTTTTGGACAGCCTTCAAACCAATGGTGCAAGGCAAACCCTCTTTTTGAGTATTCTTAGGATTATTATTATTTTTTGATAAATAGTTTCATTATTATTATTATTATTATTATTATTTTAGAAACTTACCCTTTTTCTAGATAAATTTTTACTAGAGCTTCAGCATAAATTGTGTTATGGCCCGTTTGATGAATGAGTTTGAGTTAAAATTTTTAAATTTGAATAGTAATTTTTGTTGATTTTTTAGAAAAGATAAAAAACTTTTTTAGAAAAGATAAAAATTTTTTTTAAAAAAAGATAAAAATTTTAATTTAAACCTTAAATTTGAGTTTGAGTGCCAAATGACCTTAGTTAATACTTTTATGTACAGGAACTTATAGACATGTATCCGTTTAATTGGTTAGTTTGAGTTGAAATATTTTAGTTGTAATAGTAAATTTTTTTTAATTTTAGAAAAGACAAAAAACTTTTTGGAAAAAAGTCAAAAATTTTTTAAGAAAAAAATAAAAAAAAATACAGTTTGAGTTGAAATGAAATGATGAGACAAATATAGCTGACAGACGAGTTAGGTTTTATTACAAAAGGTTATTTATGAGCAGCATTTTTTTTTTTGGTTTCCCTTGTCAACCTCAAATGTTGAACCTTGACATTGATTTATTTTTCTTTTTATTTTTATTTTTTTTGTCTTTTCAGTTTCTCCTCCTTCCTTTTCTCTCGTCCCACGTCTAATCAAAACTAGAAAACAGATATGACATTTATCAAAACACCGGCTGTAACAACTTTCCGACGAGTGGTATGAGCATCATCTTCACAAGCTATTTCTCTTCCACCATCAATTCATCTTCCTGTCTCTTCCCTTTCTCCCTCCTCCCTCATCTCTCTTCCTATTTGTTTGGTTTGGGTATGTAATCGGAATTCGTAGAAATCGTTTAGGTTTGTTCTTAGGGGGTGTTTGGTGAATGAGTTTAGTTTAAAATGTTTAAGTTTCAATAGTAATTTTTCAAAAAAGACAAAAAAACTTTTTCAGAAAAAGACAAAAATCATGATGAAAAAAGTACAATTTAGTTCAAAATAAACTAATGTCTAAACAGGCCCTTATTTCTAGATCTAAAACATTCCCTTTCTTTTTTAGCCACCGACGCAATATTCTCCACCCACCACCTTCTTCGGTGCCGGAAAACTTGGTGCCTTCATCATCATCATTCGGAGCTGAATTTTTTTCTCTCTCAGAAATATTTTGTCACGACCTGAAAATTAGATAGTGATGTGGGGGGTTTTAATCAAAAATAAATTTGTAATTAAAATTATCAGATAAATAAAATAAATAAATTTTAAAATTCATCCATGAAATTCCCATTTTAGCCCCCACTTTTTTTTTTTGAAACATATCAGAGTTGAACCAGATAATGAATCGTCATAAAGTCTACCAATTTTATGTTCATGAAAAAAAAATATCAAATTGCTTTTTAATCAAAACAATGAGCATTGTGAAATATTAAGTTTTCACATTAAAACTTGTTTGAGAATGTAACATCCAATATTATCACACAAACAAACAAAACAGGAAATAAAAAAGACTGAAAATAAAAGTACGTAGTGGCCTTGTAGCAACAATATTTTGCTAACAGACACCGACAGTTGGAGCTTCTTGGCCATCTATGTTAAAAACTTAAAATATTCTAGTAGAGTATCCAAAAAATTTTAGTGTAGTATGTCATTTACTCTACTAGAATATGCACTATACTCCACTGGAATATTCCAAAGACTGGTGACCGGAGTCGGAAACATTCGGCCATCCATATTGAAAATTAAAAATATTCTAGTAGAATATCTAAAATATTTTAATAGAGTTTGTAATATATTCTACTAGAGCATGGATTATACCCTATTAGAATATAGACCATAATTTACTAGGTTTGCCCAAAATATTCCATATTTTCAGCTACCGCCGTTCATGGCTACAACAATAGATACATGTGTTTCTATATTTAATTTTTCCTCTGGTTTGATGTCTTCATCTGGACCCTATTTCCTGTCAATGTCATTATTTTTCCTGACTGCCCCTAAGTTTTGAAATAACGCATCCTAGCCTTCCGTGTGCAACGCCTCAACATGTAACCGCTAATGCTAGACAACCAGACGCCTACGGTGACAGTATCAGAGATCTTTTCAATAAAAAGAAAAATAGTTGACTGAATAATCCTAGAATTTTTTTTTAAATAACAATTTAGTTCTTTTTTTTTTTATTAAGATAACTCTGAATTTTGTTTTTGACAATTTCAGTTATTTTCATTCAAAATCGTTAAAATTAATCATGTGCAATACATATGATCTAATTTATTATAATATTTTAGTAATTTAACAAAAAAAAAATAAAAAATAATTCTCTCTCTTTTTTCTCTTTTTCCGTTTCTGAAAATCCCAATCTATAGGGGAATCTATAGGGGAGGGAGCCGTGAGGGAGAAGAAAGTGGGGTGGGGGGTGGCCCGAAACGCATGGCGGTAGCACAAATTTGGGGGGGGGGATGAGGGAGACGGCGGCTCAAGGGGGGATCGACATCACCCGGGGGAGGGGGAGGCAAAACTTAGATTGCACCGGGGGGGGGGGGGGGGGAGGGGTGTGTGGAAGAAGGGAGATAGGAAGGGAGAGAGGTAGATGGCGAGCCAAAACTTAGATCGCGTTGGGAGGTTCGAAACCAAGATCGCGGCGACCGTAAGGGTGGGGGTGGTGTGAAATCATAGCGTCGGAGGGGATGGGGGTAAAACCCAAATCGCATTGGGGCGAGGTGGAGATGGGGAAGGAGAGAGAGAGGTCTATTGTCCTTTTTTTTATTTTAAATATAATATATATAAAAGTATTTTCATTCAAAAAAAGCACAAAACGTGTTTATTATGTGTCATTCTGTGAGGTTTTTAACGGAATCAGACAGAAATGACTACAATGACTAAAAAAAAAAAGAGTTCATGATTATCTCGGCAAAAGAAAAGAAAAGAAAGAACAGGGATCAAACTGTTACATTTAAAAGAGTTCAGAAACTATTTGAGCTAATTATTGTAAAAAAAAAAAAGGTTTTTTGGAAGTATACATATCTACAGTGATGGAGCCAGGATTTTTTGGTAGGGGGTCAAAAAATTTTTTCCGTCAAACTACTAGGCCTACAAATGTTTATGAATTTAATAACACTGTTTTATTTCTTAAAATTCAAATTATTTGCCCCATAAAATATGGGTAGTTATATTTACACCCATAATACTGATAAATATCTCCACCTAATAAATATTTCTTAATATAAATATAGTAAATCTATCATTTTACAAATACTTTTATATAATACCACATTTAACTCTCTTGTACACACATTTTAATTTTAATTTTAATTTTTTAATTAAAAATAAATGAACAAATCTAAATAAGAGAAAAAGATATATTGTCATTCTCAAAAAAAAAAAAAAAAGATCTCCAAAAAAAGGAGAGGAAATCTTCGAGAAGAAAAACTCAAGTAATTTCTAAATAAAAAATAAGTAATGTCATATTACATTTTAAAGAAATATATAAATATAAAATCATATAAACGAACATAGCAAGAAAAAATAAATAAATAATCATAAAACAACCACATAGAATCATTTTCAAATACTATAAGAAAAGAAAAAAAAACACATAATACTAATGAATTAAAAAAAATTAAAAATACATATTGCAATAGTTATTGGCTCTTCAAGAGATATTTTCTTTTATTTTTATTTCACTTGAATCCTTGGTTGAAAATTTTTATGTAGTTATAAAAATTTCTTAAAAAAGAAATTGCTGAAGCACAATTTAGAGTTTATAAAAATGATAATTTTTTATAGAACAATTTTTAAAGATTTTTTAAAAATTTTTTTAAATATTACTTTTATTTATGGTTAATGTGGTGTATGTTTTTTTAATTATGTTATAAAAGAATATTTTCATTTATAAGTAAATGGGAGTATGGATATTCTAAATAGTTTTAAGTTAATGTTTTTGTAGGATAAAAATATATTTATATATTTCTTTATTGACTTTTTGAGGGTATTTATCAATATTTTAGATGTAAATAAGTTCTCTTTAAAATATAGAAAACTATTAAGTCTCGTTTGACGTTTAAACTTAAATTGTACTTTTTCATTTCAGTTTTTTTTTTTTTGAAAAAATTTTTTTTTTTCTGAAAAGTTTGGCCTCGTTTCACATTTTAACTCAAACTGTGCTTTTTTATCTCTGTTTTTGTTTTTTTTCTGAAAAAGTTTTTGTCTTTTTTGAAAAGCCAACAAAAATTTTCAACTCAAATTGTACGTTTTCAACTCAAACTCATTCACCAAATGGACCAAACAAAAATTTTCAACTCAAACTTAAAATTTTCAACTCAAACTCATTCACTAAACGGACCCTTAATTTAAAATGTGATTAAAACTAATTTATAATCATACTTATTATAATAAAATTAAAAAAAACCAAAATTTAAAAGAAGAAAAAAAGCCTCCTCGTCGATACACACACATATATTTAAAATGTTCGACTTATAACCGACATTGGGGGTCCATTTGGTGAATGAGTTTGAGTTGAAAATTAAAAAAAAACAAAAACAAAAACTTTTTAAAAAAAAGATAAAAACTGAAATAAAAAATACAATTTAAATTAAAACCCGAAACGAAACCTGAGTTTACAAATTTTTTTCGTTTAGCCTTTCAAGGTCTGGGTCTTCGGCAGGGAATCTGAAAGGGAGACAGGGAATACAGTAGGGACTGATTAACAATTATTCAAAATTTTTATGGGTCAAAATATAAATAAGCAAAAGTTAATCGGTAAAAATATAATTTTTAAAAATTGTTTTCAAATTTTCAATTATAAAATCTTCTATGCAGTTTAATTATGATTCATCCACGGCATGACGGCGCTGCTTTAGGAGCCAACGGAGGCACGACGCCCGGAGCTGCGATGAAAGAGGTGAACCGACCAAAGGTGACTCTAATATTAAAATAACTTATATTTTCTCACCTGCACAAAGCATGGGTGTTGTATATAAAATAAATACACAATAATAACTAGGTAAATTGTAATTTAGTTCCAAAACTTTTAATTTTTCTATAGAATCTATTAGTAACTAATCAAAAAATGATACTAATCATGGATTCTGTAAAAAAATTAACGGAAATAACTACTATAGTAACGTTTTTAATAATCTATAGTTTTTCCAGCTGCGAACAAAGAACATGGAATGCTTTTATTAAAATATTACTATAACAATCACTTTTGTTAATTTTAAAATGAATCTGCTAATAATTTAATTAAAAATTAATATTAATTAACTGATTTTATTAAAAAATTAATGTAAAAGACTAATATAGTAAAAATATAATAATTATATTATAATAAAAATATATTAATTAGAAGCCTTTTAGTTAAAAAAATTCAGAAACTAAAATTATATAAAATCAAATATTTAAGAATCAATATAATAATTTATCCTTATAGTTAATACAAGTTTAATACCCGTGCATTGTACGGAAAAGGAAAAAGAAAATAAATAAAAAAACTGAGTATTATATAATCAAAATAGTTGGTTAAAATAAATATTATAATTATAATAAGTATAATTTTTCTCAAAATCTCTCCCAACAATGAAGATGCAAAATCAAAATGATAATAGTACTAATAATAATAAAAATGAAAACAAAAAAAAAGAACAAAAATCTTTAAACTCAAAAGAACCGGAAAAAACTAATCCTAACAAAAACATTATAACAAAATAAAATATATAACTCCTTTTTTTTTACTGTTTTGAAAAAAAATAAAAAAATTTTTTTATCAGGCTATATACATGCAAAAACTAAAAAAAAAATGATTTTTAAAATACAAAATAAAGCAAACAAAAAGGAAAAAAAATTGCATGCAGAATCATTTAAAAAAAAGGGGGGGTCTTTAAAAATTAGAACAAAAGAAACAAAAAAGACACAAAAAAAATCCGAAATAAAAATAAAAAATTTAAAATAAAAAATTGTTTAAAAATCAAAAAAAGGCAAAGTGAGCAAAAACACAATACAACAATAGATTAGAATCTAATATCTAAAATTTAGCGTAAAAAAAAAGGGAAAAATAATATTAAGAAAAAGAAACAAACTCTAAATAGGGGTAAAACCGGCAACACACTGTAGGAAAAAGAAAATGAACTAAAAAAGAAGCGTAAAACGAGAATTATACTGTGTGGGCAGCCGGTAATTTCTGCATAATAGGGTAACAATGTCAACTCACTGTAGATGAAGGAAAACCAACTAAATCAGATGGGCAAAAAAGTATATGTACTGTAAACAAAACAGTAAAATATGTAAGGATAAAACCGTACTTCCACTGTAGATAAGCCAAAATCAGCACATAGGATAGGGACAAAATCGACAGTTCAATGTAGAAAAAGCAGCTACTGTGTATTACTGTAGAAAAAAAAACCGTACAGCAAAAGCAACAAAAATTAAAAAATAAAAAACAAAAATCACTGTTTAATAAACAGTGAAATATTGCATCTTTTTACTATAGTAAAGTAACAAAAAAAAAAAAACAACAACAACAACTGTAGCAAAACAACAAAAGTTTAAAAAAAAACTATTCATTGAGCAGTAAAGCAAATGTTTAAAAAAAAAAAAACAGCCGTAACAAAGCACCCAGAAAAAAAGCGAAAGTAAAAAAAAAACAGTAGCAAAAGTATTAAAAAAAAATGCGAAAGTGAAAAAAAAACAGCAGCAAAAGCAAAAGTGTAAAAAAAAAAAAAAATACAGCAGCAAAAGTAAGCAATGGCAGCAAAAAGCAGCAGCAAAAAAAAAACAAAAAGTAAAAAAAAACACTGTTCAATGAACAGTGAGTTAGCATCCTTTAGTATATTATGGAAGGGTAAAAAAGTAATTTTACTATACAAAAGTACTGCTTTAGTCCATTCTTTTAGTATATATAATAATAATAATAATATGGTTCCATTCTCAATTACTTATTTTTATTTATTTTTAAATAAAATTAGAGTGGAGGGTTCTCCATCTTTCCACTAATATATATACACACACATACACATATAAAATGGTTTTATTGACACACTCCTCTTGACTCTCCACACTCCCTATTAATTAAATTTTGTAACTACAGAAGGGGAGGGGGGAAAAAACCTTCAAACAAAACGGCGTTAAAGAACAACAATAATACACTTAAATTTAATTATTTTTTTTTCACACACATCTATAGATCAAATTTCTAAATAAATAACTTATAAAAATTACTACTTTGAAACCTATGACAAAAACGCTAATTTTCAACCTAATTTTAGTTCTTCAATGAATAGTCCAAAAAATTTTGAGGTTGTTAAATGTTGCAGATTTTTTTTTTTTATATTGTATGCTCTTTTACGATGCAGTTAATTTTTATTTTCTTTATATTTTTTTCTTTTATGTATTATTCATTGGCTTTTTTTTTTTTTTCAGTTCTATATCGTTCTTCATCAGCTTTTTCTTTAATTTTTCCGGTTCTAAATATCATTATTCCTCTGTATATATTTGTGTTATGTTATTTTTCTTTTTTTAAACCTTTTTTTTTTTGGTACAATTTTTAATTCAACCTATAATAGAACATCAAAATAACCCAAAAAAAAAAAAAAAAAGTGGGTGTGAAGAAAAATTTAAAGTGGTAGAGTATTTTTTATGTTATAGTAATTAGGGGTAATTTTGGAAATAAAAGCGGTTTGCAATAAGTAAATTTAATCATTTTGAATTTAGGAGAGGGGGAGGGAGGGGGGTGTTTGGAAGGGGAATGTGGAGGGCTAACAGGGATGTCTGAATAAAACCATCCTATTTGTATTCATGTATATATGAGTCGAGGTTATATTACAAAATTAACCAAAAAAAAAAAAAAAGACTAACCAAAGATTAGTGGGGAAGGGAAAAAAGAAAATTTGGATATAGAATTCTGATGTGTATGTGTGTGTGTGTGTACACAGTCAGGGCTGGCTCAATACCAAATTTACAGCCAAGAAGGGCTGATCTGGTGTCTGGTGACTGGTGGCTTGGTTGGTCGAAGATTTGGTGGCATTAATTAAAATACAAAGATAATATTGATTGATATTTTGTTGACAAATAGAACATTTCTAAAGCATACACCTGTCACAATAATGGTCGTAATGAATATTTAATTTAAGATTTGAGATTTACTCAATCCAAAGACCAAGTTTATAATGAGAATATCTCATTACAATAATTATATATGAACATGGGAAGGAGAGAGAGGCAGAGAGAGAGAGAGAGAGAGAAGGGAAAAAAAATAGCATTTCAAAAAGAGAGAGAGCGAGAGCAAAGGACAGCAGAGAGAGAAAGATAAAGGTGAAAAAAAGAGGAGAGAGAAAGACAGCGAGACAGAGAGAAACAAAAGCAAAAAAAAAATGTGAGCATTCCAGAGAGAGAGAGAGAGAGAGGCGCAGCGGCAGTAGAGAGAGAGAGGAAGTTGAAAAGTTAGGATTTGAGGGGTAAAAGAGTCAACACACTGTAGAAAAAAAATCTGAAGGTAAAATTCGAGGGTAAAATAGATATTTCGACGGGAAAAAAAAACCCTTCCAGTCAATGGAGGTCAACTACATCGCTTTAGTTATATACGAGTTTAATACCCGTGCATTGCAGGGGAAAGGAAAAAAATAAATAAATAAATTGAGTATTATATGATAAAAACAGTTGGTTAAAATAAATATTATAATTATAATAAGTATAATTCTTCTCAAAATTTCTCCCAACAGTGAAGATACAAAATTAAAATGATAATAGTACTAACAATAACAAAAACGAAAACAAAAGCAAAAAAGAAAAAAATTTTCTGTAATTATACTTATTCAAAGAAAAAATTAAAACAAAAATAAAGTTGAAAACAAAAAAAAAAGAGAAAAAAAATCTTTAAACTCAAAAAAATCGGAAAAAACTAACCCTAAAAAAACATTATAACAAAATAAAATATATATCCATTTTCTCCTTTTTTACTGTTTTTAAAAACAAATAAAATTTTTTTATCAGGTTATATACATGCAAAAACTTTTAAAAAAAATGATTGTTACAATATAAAACAAAACAAACAAAAAAAAAATTGCATGCAGAATCCTTAAAAAAAAAAGGGGGTCTTTAAAAAATAGAACAAAATAAACAAAAAAGACAAACAAAAAATCGAAATAAAGATAAAAAATTTAAAGTAAAAAATCGTTTAAAAATCAAAAAAAATACAAAGTGAGCAAAAACACAATATAACAATATATCAGAATCTACTGTCTAAAATTTAGCGTAAAAAAAGGTAAAAATAATCTTAAGAAAAAAAAAAACAAACTATAGATATAGGTAAAACCGGCAACACACTGTAGGAAAAAGAAAATGAACTAAAAAAGAGGCGTAAAACGGTAATTATACTGTGTGGACAACCGGCAATTTCTGTATAATAAGGGTAAAAATGTCAACTCACTGTAGATGAAAAAAAACCAACTAAATCAGAGAGGCAAAAAAGTCTCTGCAATGTAGATAAAACAGTAAAATATTTGAAGACAAAACTGTCCTTTCACTGTAGATAAGCCAAAATTAGCACATAGGATAGAGGCAAAATCGGTAGTTTAATGCAGACAAAGCAACTACTGTGTATTACTGTAGAAAAAAAATGTACAGCAAAAGCAACAAAAATTAAAAAAAAAATTCATTGTTTATTAAATAGTGAAATATTGCATCATTTTACTGTAGCAAAGCAGCAAAAGTTAAAAAAAAAAAAAAAACAACTGTAGTAAAGTAATAAAAGTTTAAAAAAATACTATTCATTGAATAGTAAAGCAAAACAGTGAAAGAAAAAAAAAAAAAAAAAAAGAACGCAGCAAAGTAGCAAAAGTTAAAAAAAAAAAAAAAAAAAACCTATTCATCAACTTACATTCCTTTAGTAAAAAACAACAATAATAATAAGAAAAAAAACAACAACAGCAATAAAAGTAAAAAAAAAAAAAAAAACCAATAGGAGCAGCAAAAGTTAAAAAAAAAAACCAGCAACAACAACAACAAAAGTTAAAAAAAAAAAAAAAAACAACGACAACAACAGCAAAAAAAACAAAAAAAAAAAACAAAAAAGCAGCAGCAACAAAAGTAAAAAAAAAAAACTTTTCAGTGCAGGTCAACTATATCCCTTTAGTAATATATATAATATAACGAGAAGCAATGACCATCAAAAAGCTAATCTTTTCTTTTCTTCTTTTTATTTTTTTATTATTTTTCTTTTTCGCAATGGAGTCAAAAAGTTTTTTTTGTTTGAAGCACATGATGATTTTTGTAACCAAAAGAATAGATCCTCAATTACTAGTTGAGCTACAAAAAGGAAGTCAGCCGCAAAAAGCTTTTCATGACTTGCTTGATTAATGCGTGCATGGTAGGCCCCATATTAATTTTAATAATGCCAAAAAACATTTAAAAAAAATGAAGAGAAGAAGAAACGATCCAAGTGCGTCGGTCAACAAGAAGAAACATACCAAAAAAAAAAAAAAAAAAAAAAGAAGAAGAAGAAGAAGAAGGAAAGGAAATTTCAGTGAAGATATTCTACCACACGTTCTGCCAGGAAATTTCAATGAAGAAACCGACCAGGAAGTTACATGTACAAGAGGTGCGTTCTGCAAGATCACTTAATTTTCTTCCGATAGCTCAGTATAAATAGCATATTTACTAGTGGTTTAAAGTAATCTCTATAGTCCCATTTTCAATCATTATCCATTAATCATGGATGCTGCTTCTTCTCCTCTTCCGGCTTGGAAAAAGCGGTATGATGTTTTCGTAAGTTTTAGAGGCAAAGATACTCGTAATAATTTCGTTAGTCATCTTTACCATGATTTTTGTTGTAAGAAAATAAAAGTTTACTTAGATGAGGAAAGTCTATCTAGAGGAGATGAAATCTCACCTGCGCTTAAGAAAGCAATTCAAGAGTCGAAGATCTCTGTTGTTGTCTTCTCGGAAAATTATGCATCTTCATCGTGGTGTTTGAACGAACTCAATCACATTCTTGAATGCAAGGAGACGGATGAACTGATTGTGATACCGGTTTTTTACCACGTAAATCCTTCAGATGTTCGAAAGCAGGAAGGCAGTTATGAGACCGCACATGCTGAACATGGACAACGCCTAAAAGATGCCGAAATTGATGAGGCGCAAGTGCAAGATGCTTTGACAAGAGTGAGCAATTTATCAGGATGGGATTCTTCAGTCATTGGGTAAGCTTTAATTAGCTTATTAGATCTACTTACTGGTTTCTTTTTTCTTTTTCTTTTTTATTTTTAAGGAATTATTACATATACTTCTCTTGATTTGTTAATTATTTTTAGAAATTGGAACTACCCAACAAAAATAAATAACCACACATTTTACTTTGCGTAGTGATGTCCCATCCCTTCTCTACATCTTCTCTTAAGGAAAATATTTACAAAAAATATACGTAGTGATGTCCCATCCCTTCTCTACATCTACTCTGCCGCTTGCCCATCTAAAATCCATGTTGTAGGGTTCTTAACTACAGTACAAATATTTCTTGATGAGCTTTCGTTTTACAAGTACAAACATAATCTTGCGAAAATTGTAAAACATCATCAAAATATGCACGATTCTGTTATGCTTAATTTGTGAGCTTACATAACTTGTTTAGAGTCCTAATGTTAGTACCAGGTGCGTATGATCATCAAGAAGTTAGTATTTACAAGGTCTCTAACTAAACTATGATCATAAATTTAACTTAATCTTCCCCGTAAATCGAGAGGTTAGTATGACACATCTTAACTTATCATAAAGTAATCTTACTATTTGTATAAATTCTACACTTAGTGTTTTAATAGGTCCACGCTCTGTCTGATCATCTGTAACGTCTATATGTATTTAGGCCTCGTTTGGCATTCGTACTCAAACTTAAAATTTTCATCTCAGTTTTTGTTTTTTTCTGAAAAAAATTTTTGTCTTTTCTGAAAAATTAACAAAAATTATTATTGAAATTTAAAATTTCTAACTCAAACTCATTCACCAAACGGACCTTTAATCTAGCTAATTCGATTTCTACTCTAGAATTTTAATTAACTATATCTTAACTATTTTATTTGATTTGTCTAGTACTTAATTATCCAGATGTAGTGTCATTGGGCCCCTAGGCCCATTATATTAAAAGGTTTGCTAATACTGCATTAAAATAATATTATTTCTCAATTTATGTGCAAATTGTAAAAATTCATATTGTAGTTTAAAACATCATTATTTAAGTTTAAAATATCAAAACAAGGCTGGCTGAATTGAAACAAGACCCCCTGCAGGCATTCTGCCTCTGTCCGGTCTGGTTGATCGGATAAGGACAGATTGTCTTGTCTAGTTTCTGGTCAGTTCGGTTGACTGGATAGAGTTTCTGGTTGAGCTGACTATCACGGAATTGACGTTTGCCAACTTCCAACAGACTTGCAAACAAGCTCAAATTAAAATAGACTTTTGACTTTTCAAAATTTGCAAAATAACCTTTAAAAAAGTTTAATTAGCAAAATGACTTTTTGTTTTTAAAAATAATGTAAAAAGAAAAGAAATTCTTCTTTTCCGATGGCAGTCCTCTTCTCTCTACTTCCCTTCTTCTTCTTCGCACTCTTCTTCCTTCTTCTTCTTCGTCCTTCCTCCCCCAAGAGTCTCCCCAAATCCGCCGCCTGCACCTCCGGCGCTGCCGCCGCCGCCGTCGAAGATCCGGAGACCACGCTTGTCCCTCCCCCCAAAAGAGTCTTCCCAAATCCGCCGCCACCACCTCCGACGCCGCTGCCACCCTAAACGACGCCGTCGAAGATCTTCTTCTTCGACGCTACTTGATCTGAATTCAAGAAGGGATCTAAATGTAGGAGGAGAGGCCGGCGAGAAAATCGGCACGAAGAGCAGGGTCGTCGTTTTCGGTCAAGGAGAAGGCGTGGTGGAGGTGGCGGCGGAGCTTCTGCTGGTCGGAGGGGAAGAAGAGGAAGAAGAAGGCGTGTCAGCATTTTTTGAATTAAAAAAATACAAAATAAAAGGGAAAGTCATTTTGCTAATTTAAGTTCCTTGTTAAGTCATTTTCACAAATTTCCCTCCAATCGTTCCAGGTATCTCAAAATAGTAAATAGACAATTTTCAGAGCCTAACTAACTAGTTTCAAACTTAAAATCATCAAAATTTCGCAAAACCTAATCGAAATCTGAAACTTTGAGAAATTATAAAATCTGAAAGTTAAACTTGAAAATTGAACCGATTGTGGTTCTAAAAAGAGTTTAAAACAAACCTGTAACGCTTAAGGGCTCTGTGGCTCAAGTTTTCGAAAGTAGGTTTTCAGTTTTGCTGAAGAAATTTAAGGGAGCGAAAAGAGAAGATGCTCGGGCGTGAGGGGCAGAGAGAGAGAGAGGAAATGAGCGAGGGAGAGGAAGGGCGAGGAGAGAAATGGAAAAAATGGGAAAATGAGGAGGGTTGGGTCTATTTATAAACGGACTTGCCCTCCGTGGAGGGTTTTTGGTGCATGAAATTCTTTTTCCTTCAATGCATGAGATTACCCAAAAAAAAAAAAATCGGAACTTGTCACTTTTTAACATTAGTCTGAAATTTTTCAGGACATGACATATTTCTTGTTACTAATAGCTATTTATTCTTCATTGTGGTAGGTCTGATTCTGAATTAGTCGAGGCAATTGTTAAAGATGTTCTCCAGAAGTTGAATGACATAGCATTTGACAATTCAAAGGGCTTGATTGGAGTCGACGAACAAATTGAGCAAATTGTATCATTGCTGAACTTAGCGTCACCGGAAGTTCGCATTGTAGGAATTTGGGGCATAGGTGGCATTGGTAAGACAACCCTTGCTCGCCTTGTATTCAACCGGCTTGCATCTCAATTCGAAGGTCATTGTTTTCTTGAAAATGTTAAGGAATCTTCAAAAGGAGGTGCACTGTCTAATTTACAAAAAGGACTTTTTTCTGAATTGTTGGGAGGAGAAAGTTTAAAGACGGTAAACAAATTTGTAAAGGACAGACTTCGTGGAACAAAAGTTCTAATCGTTCTTGATGATGTAGATAATGCAGAGCAGTTAGAATATTTAGCTGGAGAACGTGATCGGTTTGGTCCTGGTAGTAAAATCATTATCACAACGAGAGATGCTCAAGTGCTCCACAACATCAATGCTCATAAAATACACAAGGTTGAGGAATTAAATTTTGATGATGCGCTTCAACTTTTTTGTTCAAAAGCTTTTCCAGGAAAGTCGCTCCCAAGGGATTATAATGAGTTGTCTAGAAGGGTACTCGATTATGCTAAAGGCGTTCCGTTGGCTCTTAAGGTTTTGGGCGATCACCTTTGTTCTAAGAGCACAAGAGTGTGGGAAAGTGCATTGGATAAATTAAAAGAAGCTCCAAATGCAGAAATCCAAAGAGTATTGAGGATAAGTTATGATGGACTAGATCATAATGAGAAGGAAATATTTCTTGATATCGCTTGCTTCTTCAAGGACAAGAAACAAAAATTTGGAAGACGAATACTAGATGCTTATGGTCTTCATGTGGACGTAGGAATTGAAATTCTCATAGATAAGTCTCTCATAGCTCTCAGGCAAGATAGGTTTTGGACACATGATTTGGTACAAGAAATGGGTCGGGAAATCGTTCGTGGAGAGTCTAAAGAGCCTGGAAAGCGTAGCAGGTTATGGCTTGCAAAAGATTCCTACCATGTCTTGAAAAACAATACTGTAAGTGCCACCTCCAATATAGTTTTAATTCAGATCGATTGAGTAAACTTTCTATCTTTAGAAAAACAAAGAACTTCATATAGGAAAAATAGATACATATAGTTCATACAAGGAAAATTATATATTAAGCAACCCATCCAAATTAACCAAATTAAACTGAAAGAGAGACTAACGGAACAATCTTTGAGTAAACATGACTATTTCTATATTTTTATTGCTCTCCTACGTAGAGCCCTCAATTCATGAAACTTTTTCTTTCAATAACCTTTATTCATGTTTTTCTAAAGTTATATATTTTTGCCGATTCGACCCAATAACATGATGATATATTCTCCACTTCTTTCACAACTATAGGATTGTTTGTCCATAAATTATCTACTTCATAACTTTGATTTCCAGAGTTACCAAGATAGCTCTGCTAAGCGTCTTCTCTGTTTTCGTTGTAGCTTTGGTTTTTGATTTCTACCCAATTCAAGATCCTTTAGCCACCAAATCCATCACTTGATCTAATGTCATGTTCTCATTTTTTTTTATGCACATGCATACATATGCAAATACATACGCATATATAGCGTTGAACATTTTTCTTTCATTGTTCTTGCAAATTTTGTGTATGTCATACAGGTTCATGATATCTACTTTCTTTAAATTTTTAGGGCACAGGAGCAATTCAAGGGATGTCCCTAAAGATGATTGAACTTAACAAGGACATATACTTGGACCCGCAAGTCTTCAAAGAAATGTGTAATCTAAAGTTTCTCGAGTTTATCCATCAGTATGGTTGTACCAAGAAGTTATACCTTCCTCAAGGTCTCCATTCTCTTCCTGATGAGCTTAGATACCTGCGTTGGGATAATTTTCCTTTGAAATCTTTGCCTCAAAGTTTTACACCTCAAAATCTTGTCGAACTACACTTGGAAAATAGTGAGTTGGAGAGCCTTCCCAATGAAATCCAGGTATATACAGTTCGTGGTTTTAACGTATCTTGTGTAAAGGACATTAAGTTATTCATTGATTGTGACATTTCTCTTTTATGACAGAATTTTGATGCCTTGCAAATTCTAAATCTAAATGGCTCTAGAAGGTTGGAGAAGTTTCCAGAACTTCCAAGGAATATAAGGAAGCTAAATATGAATGAGACAGCAATAGAGATTGTGCCTCCTTCGATTGAATACCTTTCTCATCTCAAAACCTTCAATTTAGCAAAGTGCAAAAGGCTTACGAGTCTTCCAACCAGCATGTGTAAGTTGAAACTTCTTGAAGGTCTTAACCTCTATGGTTGCTCAAAATTAGAGTACTTACCGGAAATTTTGGAGCCCATGGTGCATTTGACAGATCTTACACTGGAGGAATCAGGGATTAGAGAGTTGCCCTCATCAATTGAAAATCTCTCCGGGATTTTCTTTTTAGATTGTAGTAATTGTAAAAATTTGAAGTTTGTCCCAAACACCATTTACAATATGTGCCTTGACAAGATTTCATTCCGCAACCGTGAAAACCTTGAAATTTTCCCTCCCTTGTTATATCATGGCTTGCCCTTTTTGACTCAACTAGATCTTAGTTACACCAGCATAAGCGAAATGCCAAATCAGTTATTCTCTTTACACGTCCTAAGAGAATTTGATCTATCCAAAACAAACATTAGTAGCATACCCGAAAGTATCACATATTCGAACTTGTGTGATTTGTATATAAGAGATTGCAAGTTTCTTCAATGTCTACCCGAGCTTCCATTGTCTATAAACATAGTTGATGCAACGGGATGTACGTCATTGGAAACGGTGTCCAATTCTCGACTTGCCAGCGTTGCTCTTTCCTTTGGATGGTTTCTTGTCCCGGATTGTCCGTTCGATTTTGTCAGATTATCATTCTGTGATTGCAAAAGGTTGAATTGGAAGAATTTGTTGACTGAATTTCAGATTAGAGCGTTGTGCAATATAGCTTTTTTCAAGGTTAGTTCTTTTTCCTTTATCCAATTCAAAGTTGAACCATTTTTTTTTGTTTTATTTTTGAAATATGAATTGATAATTTGGTGATGTTATAGGGAGAACAAGAGGCAACTATTATTTGTTTCCCTGGATATAAAGTTCCGACCTGGTTCAACTACCAAAACAAGGGATGTTCAATAAACATAAAGCCCCCTCCATACTGGTCCGAGGCCATAGAAATGGTGTTATGCTTTTGTTTTGTTCTCGCATTCAAGAAAAATGGAAAAAATGTAGGTCATATTCTTCAGGAGGATTCTCGGTTTGAGTTAGAATGTGAGATGAGTGTCAAAACCGACTGCGGTGCAAGGCATCTTGAGATGTTTCTATGGCATATCAACTCTGCAAGAAGGGTTCCTGATCTGAATCACGTCTTCATGGTGACTCATTCGTACGTGAGGAAGCCCGACGTTTCTTCTGCGAAGGAGGTTTCATTTGAATTTTGGCTAACTGATTCGGTAGAGATTGAAATACAAAGGTGTGGAATCCGCATCGTACGTCTCCAAGACACAGTGGACTTTGTTTCCGGGGATGGTGACTATCAACTTGGCGGATCATGTGATTTCCTTGATGAGCCTGAAGAATGCAGATTCAAGTTGATCGACTCCGAGTCGGTCGAACCACATCCGAAGAGAGCTAAATCTTTCATTTCTCCTTGCGAACTACTTCCTATCTCTCATTAGAGGTAGCCTTTATTTTTGCAACATTGTGTGCCCGTTTGGGGCTCCAGTTCGGATTGATATTTCACAGTTCATTCCTAATTGAATGCCTTTGGTTCTTTGGTTCAGTTTGAACCTTCATTTCACCCGTTATACAGTAAACCCAAATGGGTTTACTGTTCACCCCAGATGCGGCTCTGTGTTGTCTCATCCATCGCCTCTCCTGGCCGTGAATCTCTGCCTCCTCCTGGTCGCGAATCTCTGTCGATCCGGCCGGTGAGGCCTGGAGAACCGGCTCTCGGATCGCCGAGGTTGAGGGAGACGATCTTGTCGCTGTCGCAGTAGACTACGGCGAAGTTGCAGGGGTCGGCGGTGAAGTCCCAGGAGGCGAAGAAGTTGGAGCCGGGGAGGTCGTGGAGGGCTTTCCGGATCGACTGGAGAGCCAGGAAGTCGAGCGGGTCGAGAATGGCGGAGGCGATCATTACATTACAGTGAAGCAAGCACAGAGAGGATAACAACAAGAAGCCGAAACCCAGAGAAATCCTCCTCTGCTTCGCCATTGTTGACTGATCAGTGAGTGAGCACTGAAAGAGGGAGAAAGTGATCGAGTGGGTTTTACAGCAGAGAAAAAGTGTTGGGTTTTTGCAAATATTAGCTTTTCCGTGAGAGGAACCTGCTGATATCTCGTGGGACACAGCGTGAAAGCTTTAATGGCGGACCAATCAAGCATCAAAATGAAAAAGCTCTCAAGAAGATTTTACAGAGAGAGAAAACCAACACATGAAGCGAATAAAATATATAGAGTTTTACAGAGAGAAACAATGAGTAGAAGAATGGATTGGGATTTTTGGCTTGGAGAAGAAGCAAAATTTCTATGAATCTTCTCACAGTTCATCGATTTCTGACTCTCACTGCTTTTTCATTATTTTGGCTTCTCTGAGAAGACGCTCGTTAATTTGTTCTTTTTCGGCAACTCACTGATATCATTTTATTTATTTTTTCCGTTAATTTACTTATTTTACCAATAGAACGTTAAATAAATTTAAAAATTTATTCAGCTTAGTTTTATATCATCCAAATAGGGTCCTTATTTTTTTTTTTTTTAACTTTTTAACTCAAACTTTTTTACCCAATACTCAACTTAATTTAAACTTTTCAACTCAAATTTTTTTACCAAACACTCAACTCAACTTAGGGCCCGTTTGGTTCGCTAGTTCGAGTTGAAATATTTTAGTTGTAATAGTAAATTTTTTTGAACTTTTAGAAAAGACAAAAAATTTTTTGGGAAAAAGATAAAAATTTTTTGAGAAAAGACAAAAAAAGTTTGAGTTGAAACGGAGATGAACTCGCGAATCAAACGCATCTTTAAACTTTTTAACTCAAACTTTTTACCAAACAATCAACTTTTAAACTCAACTAATCTTAACTCAATCTAAACTTCAAAATCCCAACTTAAACTCTTCCACCAAACTCCCTATGTATGACAGAAGGAATGTTTTTAAATCTGGAAAAAAAAAAAAAAAAAGACTTACTTTGAAATTCCACTCTTAGGACATGCTTGAGGTAATTAAGAGTTACTTAATTGATCATCAAGCACACACCAATTTTTTATTTTTTATTTTACACTTCACATATGTGTAATTTATTTATCTATACTATAATTTTCCTTCTTGTTTTTTTGTTTTTTTGTCTTTGCGGTTTCATGGACTGGTACATATGTGGCATTTCACAGAGCATTTGACAGCTATAGTTGAGTGTGCAAGAAACATGAGGTGTGTGATTAATTTTTTATTATTTTCTCAACAAATTTTTTTTTTTTTTAATTCTTTCAAACCATTTTTAATATTGAAGGGAGTCAATAGCATAGGAGTAGGCTCAAGTCCGGTTCTGTTTACTATACGTTCATGACGTAGCAGTAGGAGACACTTGCAAACATTATTTTCAAAAGTTTTTTTTTTTTAATCATTTTCTTGTAATTTTATTATTATTATTTTAAATATTTTAAAAAGAGTAATTAATTTAAATAATTCTTAAGTTTTTTAAATGTTGATCATTATAATTATTTCTGTTAAATTTTTAATAGAATGAGTATTTTAATCTAATTTAAAAGAATATTTTAGTAATTTAATAAAAAAAATCAATTTTAAAGAATAAAAAATTCATTAAAAAAATTCAATTCCGTAATTGAAATCATCGATTCACTTCCTTGCCTCCCTCGCTTTTCTCTCTCATTTTCTCGGCATCCAAACAATAAACGAAAGGATTGAAATCAAGGGAGGAGAGAACTCTTCTTGGTATTACGGCACTAAAGGTATACGTTTATTGCCGAATCTAAAACTCAATTGAAATCATCTATAAAAATTTAAGCTTTATCGCAAACGTCTGTATTAGTAATTTGCTTTCGTATCATGAATTTACTGGCTGAATTCTTTTTATATGCTTTCAACAATTTTTGTAACTTCTTCTTCTGTAATCCTTAGAAAAAACGCAGTTTGGTGCTGCCTTATCAGTCAGAGTCAATATAGATCCCCAAGCTATTCCATGTGCGTGCCAGAATGCTGCTCTGAACGATATAGGACCTAAGCAAATACGACTACACAATGTTCCCGAAACAACCAGCATCGGAGTGAAGAATTCAAGTGGAATTGCTGAAGTAGAGAACTCGAACAACACTGAAGTGATGCCAGAAACCGAAAAGTTCGACATCGTGGTCGCAAATATACTACTGAATCCTCTATCGGATTTGGCAGAGAACATTGTCTCTTATGCCAAGCCCGGAGCTGTTGTCGGTCTCTCTGGTATTCTCTCTGAGCAGGTAATTTCCGATGACAAGAAATAAACAAGAGTGGTCCAAAATAATTTAGTTATCGTAATCGTTTCAATTTTTTGTTTTGACTTTATCTTTTCGGATAATGTGTTTTGGTGCAGCTTCCTGTTATCATGGAGTGATATTCACGGTACTTGGAAGGCATGTCAATGACAGAGATGGATGATTGGGCATGCGTATACGGTACGAAGAAACTAAATGTTCCTTCTGCTAACTGAAAACTGAAAACTTCATCTTTGTTAAACCTTTTGGCAAGCACATGCTCTGTTAGAAAGTTCCAGTTTTCTCATCAAGTCATGCCTTGTGCGAGTGTGTTCCAATATGAAACTGTGTCTATTTCGGGACGTGAACATTTCCGGTAATTTTTCCTTTGGTTCATTCAACCATTACAATTTTTTTTCCGCCCGGTGCAGAAGCGGCTCCAGTGGACAGGAAAGCTCATTGATTTTGCACGGAAGGCTCAGTGCAGCCAGATCAAGTCCGATCATACTTTTAAAAGTGAAAATTCTGTATGTGTCATCACTTGAGCCTAGTCTTTAAAAGTTCGTGTCACGGGCTGCTGCAAACATCGCCCTAGCCCTGACCTATGACCTTATCTTGTCATGCTATGTTTCATGCCGGCTTGCAATTCATATCGACTTCACTACTAAATAACGATGAGAGATTTTTGGTAGCTTTGACAAATAGTGACTAGATGGTGAAAATTATTTGTTCCACTCACAAAAACTTGAAACTAGATTTCATCCTCGTGAATTGACAATATGGTAGTAACCAAAGACAAAGCACGGGGTAAACTCTCTCTTTTGCAAAATAATCGTCACAAAGGATGCCAAAGGGAATAGAGATTAACAGCAAAGGATAATATTAAACTGACATGTAAAGATCCATCCAACTCCATTACAAGATATCAAAGTTTAAATCTCCCGACTCCAAGTTAAAAAAAATAATAATAAGGGGAAAAAAAAAAAAAAAGGAAATACCCGATACTGACCAAGACACACTATCCAATGATATAGCTTAACGCCATCCAAAAAAATTTACATGGACAAGCTGGTTAAATTAACTTCAAAAGTTCCTTACCCTCTTTGTTAAAGAAAAAACTTAGAACAGATCCATTTTGGTTTCATAATTATTAGCGTTATTTTGTTTTTAATAACGAACAGCCAAGAATTCATAGTTGTATGAAGCTGTAAGAACTTATCACCATGCGGTACCTAGTTCAACAGATTTGTCGGTCGAATATCACCGCTTGAGTTGCCTCCTCCCTACAGGAGGAGCTTTTTTCGGAATGTAGACTTTGTAGTTCACCTGCAAAGGAAATAACGAGACAAAAACAAAGTTGCAAACAAAACACTGAAGTCAAAAATAAGGCAGAACACATCGAAGAGTAAAAAGTAAAATTGTAATATGCCAAATCACCAACCTTAACCATTTCTCCACCCCGCATAACAGACATTGTCTTCTGCTCAAACTGAGACCCTCCATGAGCTTCCTCTTGCGGTTTGTCAGACCCTGTTTCTATTGTTGCAGATTTAAGTGAAGAAGGCTCTGAAGCAGCGGCCCCACATGCATTATTGATATCTGCATTATTATTGTTATTACTATTCTGGGTCACAGTTGGGGCTGTTACAGCAACGGTCTCATCTAAACTACTCTTACTAAGCAATAAGTTTGCCCAAGGCTCCTTGCGTTCTAGTACTTGCTTTGGAGTGGAACACGGTTTTAACAATTGATGCGTCAATTCCAGTGTGGTCGACTTCGGTTGCACCACGGAAATACCAGCACTGACCTTGTCTTTGGAGTTTCCAGCAACAGTCGTCTGGTGTACAGAACGAGCAACATTCTGTTCTGTGGACACAGATTCATTTTCACAACTCTTCCTCTCTATCAAGTTTTTGTCAAACTCGGAAGAACAGGAGGTCTCTTTCCCAGTTACAGGTCCCTCAACCGCATTACCTGAATGGGTTTCAGTTGAAACAACCTTTTCCGCTCCGTCCTCTTTTGAAAAATTAGCACCAACCAGTCTACTATCATCCTCCATACTGGACCTAGTTTGAACTGATTCGGCATTTGAAGTAGATGACTGCTTGACGTCTCCCTTACTCCTATCGTTCTGATTAGCAGCAGTTCTTCCCCTGGTTTGTTGCCCTCCCTGAAACCTTCTTAGATTTTCCAAAGCCCTTTGTCTTAAAATTAACTCTAGGTCATCACCATTCACAGTCTCCGTGGTCCCATGTTCATCAAAGCTATGCTTACTACCATCAAACTGGCTCCCATTATTATTTTCAGCAACGTTTCCACTTTTGGTGTGCTCTCCGCTTCTCAACTCTGAGATGGCAGTGTCATCACCTTTCTCATTCTTGCTCTCATTATCGTTCTCTAATCTAATTTTCTCTACCTCGCCATGTGAAGAATGATCTTCTTCTTCCCACTTGTTCCCTGCATCGTTGCTATCATTGCTTCTACAAGGAGGGTAATCACCATGAACATGTATGATCTCTTCTTTATCCTCATCCTTGCTAAGCTCTCTATCTTCCTCCTCCCGATCCCTTTCCACAACAATAATAACTGATCTCAATCGTCTCGAATTGTTCTCAACCCAGACTTTCTCCTCACTCTGATGAGTACTACTTTCACTACATTGACTGCGTGAAGGACTCCTCGACCTATACCTACTCCTTTTAGTCGTGCTTTCAACCTCACCCGAAATTCTTTCGTCTCTCCCTTCTTTTCCACGCTTGCTCCGGTGCCTCTCAAACTCAACTTCATGACTGCTACCACTACCGTTTTCCTGACAGGTTGAGCAGCTCCAATACCCGCTACTTATCGAACTAGTGCTATATTCTCTCCTACGCTTCTTCTTTGAATATTTTTTGTTCTTATCCTCGTAATCACGTTTTCTCTTCGACCCTTTTCGTTTGCTCACATGGGGAGAATCCCCACTACTATCGCTGCTATATGGACGCCTCCTAGCCCTCTTCTTAGTAATTTTAACATCCTTTCGAGTGCGAAACTGAGAACGCTTACTTCTATATTTAACATCTTCAGAACTAGAAGAAAAAGAAGATGAACCTGATGTCAAACTTCTCGAGTCATCGTCATCCTGAAAACGGCGGCGCAGCTTCCTGGATTCGTGTTTTCTACTCCTAATCTTACTCCCCTTCCTCTTCCTAGCCTGAATTTCCATATTGTACTTTAGATAATTTGATATCAAGTTCAAAAATTCATATATAAAATATATATATACACGTACATAAAAGGATTAAAAGAAACATATATACATATATAAAACCTAACATTAGATTTAGCGCAAATAAAAAATTCAAATCTGTACATATATGTATTAATCTGAGTGAATTTGTAGGCTGAAATTCTTCCAATCAAATAAATCCAATTTATAATTAAGCAATATTACATATAAATTTACCAAAAAAAAAATTATAAGATAATGCAAGGGAAAAATCGCAAGAATTACAACCTGAGAGGAAGCCTTGGAGCGCTTTTTCTTTCGAGAAGAAGAAGAAGGTTTGCCCATCTGGGTTTTTTTTTAATTTAATTTAATTTAATTTACCTGCAAAAAAAAACTGAACAAAAAGAGATGACAAAAACCTAGAAACTTAAATAAAAACAGATGAAGAAGAAGAAGAAGAAGAAAAGGAAAGAAAAAGAAAAAACAAAAGCGATGGGAAATAATTGGAGGAAGAATTTGGGAAAGAATGGAATTGAAAGCCGTAAACCGTATTTGTATGCCCACCAACCCCGTTTGTGTGTGAGTGTCTCAAGTAGAATTTATAGACCGTAATTTTTTTTTTTTTTTTTTTCAAAAAGTAAATTTTAAAAATTGAAAAAAAAAAAAAAAAAAAAGGTTCATGATTCTCTGTCTCTCTCTCCACACCGTCTTATTATCATCGGACAAGACTGTGGTAAAACTTTTTTGAAAAGCACTCTCAACAACGCTCTTTTGAGGAGCATTATCGATAGATATCATTTTAGACCATTTATTTTTAATCTGATGGTTAAGCCCCGGATCTACTATTCAAACTTAAAATTTTTATTTTAATTTTTATATTTTTCTGAAAAAATTTTATCTTTTTTGAAAAAATTTTTATATTTTCTGAAAAATCAATAAAAATTATTATTGAAATTTAAAATTTTCAATTTAAACTGGTGAACCAAATGGAGCCTAAGTATTTAAAGGTGCATAGTAGATAAAATAAGCACCAGTATTAGAGTTCGTTTGGTGAATGAGTTTGAGTTGAAAATTTTAAATTTCAATAATAATTTTTGTTGACTTTTCAGAAAAGACAAAAATATTTTCAAAAAAAAGATAAAAATTGAGATGAAAAAATACATTTTAATTTGAAATGAGCTAACAAATCAAATGGAGTCTTAGTATTAAAAAAAAAAAAAAGAAATTTGTAAGGAAAAAAAACCCTCTGAATGACGCCTCACCCACCCCTAGCCATCGCGAACCGCTGTCGCTCCTTCTACATCCCTTTCTCTCCTGCCGCCGACGGCCTGCACGGCGTTCCTCCCCGCCTCCGGCACCCCCGCCGATTCCGGCATTGTCTCCGAGTTCGTCACCACCACCAACCCGAGCTCATCAAAATGAGAGCTTTCACATCGTTTCTCCTTCGGGTTCCGGTGTCGTCTCCACGCTCATTACCACCACTGAACCCATAAACTTAAAAAAGAAAAATTTCAGATCAGGACTTACTGGAAATCGCCAAGGCGTTAACAGGGCTTACTGATGACGGCGATGCCATTTGTTTCGGTTTGTGCAGGTTCACCAGCGAAGAGAGAGCTGAGGAGAGAGATAAAACAAAGGGCGATGAGGAGAGAGAGTCGGGTTGAGGAGAGAGAGAAAAAAACCAAAGTTGTGCAGGTTTGTCGATAAAGAAAGAGCTGAGGGGAGAGAGAAAAAAAGAGGGTCGTCGGTTTCTGTGTAGGGTCGCCGGCGAAGGGACCTAAGGAGAGAGGGAAAAAAATGCCGCAGGAGAGAATCTTGGGCTGACGAGAGAGGGAAAAAAAAAATCAAATTAGGGGGCGCTTGGAGTTCATTCCAACTCCAACTCATTTTGAACTTTTTTTTGTCTTTTTCTTAAAAAATTTTTATCTTTTTTCTAAAAAGTTTTTTATCGTTTTTAAAAATTCAAAAAAATTTACTATTACAACTAAAATATTTCAACTCAAACTAACACACCAAACATCTATATCTTTAATGTCCTAATCACATGCTTATCATCTCACCATTCATAACAAATAGACCTCAATTAACAACCGTTAAATAGAGCCGTATGAGTGGCTACTCTAGAAGAGTTTGTATCATGTATTCTCCCATTATTATCATTATTATTATGTTGATAAATAATTTTCGTTTTCATTATTATTATTTTGAAAACTTATGCCTGTTTGGAGTTTTAACTCAAACTGTACTTTTTCATCTTAGATTTTATCTTTTTTTGAAAAAGTTTTTATTTTTTCTGAAAAAGTTTTTGTCTTTTCTGAAAATTCAACAAAAATTTTCAATTCAAATTGTACTTTTTCAACTCAAACTCATTCACCAAATGAAAGACCATTTGCTTTCATTTGATTTATTGGTTAGAAAGACCATTTGCTTTCATTTGATTTATCGGTTAGAAATGAAAATTTTAAGTCGAAATTGATTAACTTTTCAAAAATTAATTATAAAGTTTGTTAAATTTTCAGAAAAAGATAAAAAAGTACGATTTAATTGGAGTTAAACTTAAATACTAAATAAAACCTTACTTTTTTTTTACTATAGGACCTCTTAGGTCTTGTTTGATAACGCGGTTCAAACTATACTTTTTCATCTCAGTTTTTGTTATTTTCTGAAAAAGTTTATCTTTTTTTGAAAAAATTTATCTTTTTTAAAAAGTCAACAAAAATTTTCAACTCAAACTTATTTATCATATGAGAGATCCTACTATAGAAATTTTTTTTAATAGGTGAAACATCCCCATATGTACAGTAAGTTTTAGTTATTTAATCAACTTTTAAATAGAATGATCTATGATAAGAAACAATTTTATCTCTTGTGCCGTAAATTTTGAACATAAACATAAACATATCATAACGGTAAAAAAATGATAGAAAATTAGATTGAGTGACCTTTTTTAATTATCTAATCTAATAGACGAGCTAACCTTTTTTTATTTAGAAAAACGACTGTTTGTCATTTTCAGATTTAATTAATCAATGATTAACTAATAGCTAATCAATTATTGATTACGGGACTTGTGATTGACTATTATGCGATCAATTACTGATTGACCGTTTAAGACAAGAATAATTGGTCTAAATTATCCATGAATTTTTTATAAGGTGACCGTTTGGTTCTAATTTTATTTTTTTGACCGAGATGACCCTGAACTTTTAAAATATTGACCATTATAATCTTTTCTGTCCAAATCTGTTAAATTTCTAATAGAATCCTGCTC
Organism: Ficus microcarpa; assembly: GCA_025413485.1. Taxonomy (NCBI): domain Eukaryota; kingdom Viridiplantae; phylum Streptophyta; class Magnoliopsida; order Rosales; family Moraceae; genus Ficus; species Ficus microcarpa. The sequence goes on along the minus strand of CM046383.1, from coordinate 28,225,423 downwards.
AAATCATAAATTTATATTAAAAGATCAAAACACCCCTTAATTTCTATTTCCTTGTTCATTTACCTTTTCCCTATGTTTTTCTTTCTTTTTCCTCCTCAAACCACAAAACACCAAAACCAGAAAATCATTTCTGGGCAGCCAAACATAAACCCAGATAAGCAAAGAGAGAGGGAGGGAACCGGGGGAGGGGGAGGGGAGGGGAGAGAGAGGGAGTTGCCGAAGGGGGAAGAGAGGAGTCGGCGGAGGGGAGGGGGGAGAGAGAAGAAGAGAAAGAGTTGTTGTCAGTGATGAGCCCACACCACCCTACCCCACACCAAATCTGCACGCCCCTCTACCCTGGCTAGCCGGCCACGCAGAAGCCGGTGACAAACCCCTCGACAAACAAACCTCTACTAAACCCCAATTCGATCTAGGCCCCCCACCAAACCCCGATCTAGCGCCCCTAACCCCAAAACTCCAATCTGGGTCCCTCCAACAAAGCCCCGATCTGGGCCGTCACTAAGCTCAAACCCCCAACATCGAATCCAAGGCACCACCCCTCACCCACCCAGTCCACGATCTAAGGAAAACCGAATCCAAAGCCCCCCCTCGTTGCAGTCTCGATTTGGGTTTTGGCCCCCCTAGTTTGGATCTGGGTCTCGTCCCATCACCACTGCGATCTGGATTCGCCCCTCGACACTGATTTGAGTTTTGGTTGCGGCCCCCCTCCCCTCAAAATAATCTATCTGGGTTTGGTTTAACCCTTCCCCCCTAACCCCAAAAAAGTCTCGATCTGGGTGTGCTAAAAAATTTGCTATTGGAGAGAAAGAGAGAGAGATAGAGGGAGAAAGATGAATTTTCATTTTTTATGAGTTGTTTTTATATTTTTAAAATTAATTATTAATAAATTATTAAAATGCCCTTTCATTATATTAAAAATCAATAAAATTCGATAGAAAGGATTATAATAGTTAACTTTTTAGTTTAAAGTTATCTCCACAAAAAAAATAAATAAATAAAACAAGAACTGTATCATCATCATCATTTAAAGAATTTAAGAACTATTAAGGCCACCTTAAGATAATTAATTAATCATTAAGATAATTAATTAATCATTTAAAAAAAAAGGGGGGGGCTTTTAATGAATTTTAAAAATCTTCAGCTATTTATTAAATAACTTCTTAAAAAAAGACTTTTAGCTATAAATCCCAATAACACCTACCATGTAATTTCAATTGTAAACTTTTATAGTAGTTCCGTGCTTAAAGATACTTTCTATATTCATAGAAGCAAAATTTATTATAGAGATACCATTTTTACACTACGAATAGATATTATTGTTTTAGACGTTGGATTAACCTTTTAACAATCTAATCTATGGTTGAAAGTAATTTTACACCACAGTGTTGTCAATTTATAATTTGCACACTCATCTTTCATATCGTTCGAAAAATTAATTGGATGATGAAAGAATAGTAATTATCAATATGAATCTTAAATGTTTCAATTTATGAATGGAAAATTTCATAGTACAAACTGATGGGCTACTCCAACGGCATACTAGCAGTCGCCGGTGGACACTCACCCGCTAACTCCGACGTCAATTGCTGTCCTGGTGACCCATTTGGTGACCAACAGTCAGCCACCGGGGACCATTTATCAACCAGTCCATAATGACATAATCCATTGATATCATCCTCAAATTTGTTCAATTGTTTTGTTTTGTTTTTTTTTTTTTTTAAAGAGAAATTTACCTAAATAACAACTTTTTTTTAATCCATTAATCAACATGACATAAATTTTCTATTCTTAATCAACATAATACAAATTTCCGTTAACTTTAGTTTAATTTTAAATCATATTGGTCTAATGTTAATTTTTTTGTGTTATGTTCGTGTAATAATCTCTAAATTTATGTATTTCATTCCCTTGTTTGAATACCTTTTTTTTTTTTTTTCCTTTTAACCTTTCTAAAATATTATTCATTAAAATAATACTATAAATATCAATTATGTACTGAACTTATGTAGTTGTGAGTTGTTCATATTTTCACTAACACATCTTTTATTTCTTTTGATATAATAATTTTTATTACTTAACAAAAACAACAACAACTATAAGTCTTTTATTTCTTTTGATATAATAATTTTTATTACTTAACACAAACAACAACAACTATAACTTATATGCCACTTAGATTAGTACTAAAAATTAATGTTAAAGTTAAAGTTAATGTTCATGCCATTAATATTATTCCTTTTTTTTTTTTTTGGCTGTAAATTTTAAGATATTTACCCTATCTAACAAAATTGTTATATTTATATATATTTATGGTGATGGTGATGATGATCAAGGTTCAAGGTTTGATTTAGTCAATAACTAAAACCGTACAATATGGGACCTCCAAACAACGTTTTAATTCCATTTCTAGTCCCCAAATTGTAGCAAAATCCAATTTGAGTCCTTGACCATTAAAACATTTAAGAACGAGCCCCTGATCTGAGTTTTCCCAAATAAATCCCCTTGCTCATCGTGTCAAAATCTTGATGAAAATAAAACATAACTTCGTTTTTAATAGCTGTACCCTAACATGTAAAATCAGCCTCCACTTCTTTCCATGTATAGAAACTACACATAATTGTCAATAGCCATTTCTTATCGAGATTTTAATAGTCAAATAGATAGAATGATTAATTTAAGATAATTTCATAGTTAAAGAGGACTCAATCTATGACGTTTTAAAAGTCAACCATCAAAATCGGATTTGATCTATATTTTGGAGCCTAAGGACGAGATTAACCCCAAAAATTAAATGGAGCTCTAAAACAACACATTCTGATCCATATGCACAGGAGTTCTCTAGCATGGTACTCTTCTCAATGTAGGAAACTTAAATGTCTTCTAAAGCATTTACAAAAGATGCCTCTTAAACAGTCAGTTCTATCATTCTTGGGCGGGACAGTCCCTCAACTGTAACTTTGTTCTAAATAGTTTGTAACAATCAGTTGATTTACTTGTAATTTTATGTAAAATTTTGTGTAAGAGGATAAGTTGGTGAAAAATTGAATCGTGTTACACATAATTTTACATAAAGTTACAAATAAGTCAACTGATTGTTATAAGTTTAGAAAAAAATTACAGTTGAGGGGCAGTCCCACCTGAGGATAGTAGAAATGTCCATCGAAATGCCCTTTTATATATATATATATATATATACCTATATATTTTCTTCTTCTTCTTCTTCTTCTTCTCCTCAAGTTTACAGACCATTTGAGACATCCAGGATGATTGGAGGCATAATTTCTCAACATTTTGGTCGACGAGCAAGGTTCAATGGGAATCGAAATCATAAATTAGTGACATTATTTAAGTCAAAAGGAATGCAACAATTGACAACTGCTTATTTAAATATTACTACAAGGTTGTCCAAAAAAAAAAAAAAACGGCTAATTGTGTACTTTACCATCTTAAGGTCTGCTAAAACCATTGATACTCGTGAAGATCCTAAGCATCTTCAGCATCACTCGTGCTAGGGTGGGTGTCGATATAGAACTCCGTCGAAAAATCCATTTCATCAACAATCCTCCCCCTGAATTAGGCCATGCCATGCACAGGATTAGCAATAGACTTTTAGATCTCAGGAAAGGCAAAACGGAATGTACTTATATACAATTCTGAATACTCATGTGTCTTTGCGGAGAGAGGAGGTTACCTTTCGAGTACGAACTTGCCCTCTTTATATTTCTGACTCTTCTCATGTGCAACCTCCTGAAGGAAACAAGTGATGAAGCGTATGATATCATTTTCCTTTCAATAATTATTTCAGCCAATAATTGTTTGTACCTATGCTTTTTAGTATTGCAACTTTAGGATACCTATTTGGAAAGTCAGCGAACACTAGAAAGAGAATTGAATTGTTTATAGTTCTACTTCCTAATAGGCAACAATTACTTTTGTTCCATTTCTTTCCTTTTTAACGCCTTTCCCAATGCATTCCAGGACAATTAGTGAACATGCCCTTAATTCAGCTTCTATCACTCATAGCTAAATTCTGCTCACACATGAGGGTGAAAGTGCCAGTGTGTGAGCACGCGCGTGCGTGCATGTGTGTGTGTGAGAGAGAGAGAGAGAGAGAGAGAGATAGAGAGGTACGTATTTCCAGCCCACAATTTGTCCACAGAAGCAACAAAATGTATCTGCAACGGTATGGACTCCTGACATCATTGCCCTCTCCTCAAATGCTCCGAAACTGATGTTCACTCTGGACCCCAAATCAGACACATAATCATTTAAAAAAAAAAAAATCAAATCCAACACACAAGTTCCACATGAATTCTTTTCCCATAAGGAGATGTGTAGAGTTAGAAATATTACAAACAAGAATTTCTTCAAAAAATCATGGACGGAATACAAAACAAGAGTATTACAATCAATGCATACTTCTGGCTATGGTAAGAAAATAAAATAGATTGTTTCCGTTTCATTAATCAATAAATCTATGGAGCATCAGCAGTTTCCGTGAGAAAAACAATGAATTGCTGTTTTTTCCAAATTAAAACTTCCATTCATAACAAAAATTCAGTCGAGAATTACACTAGAAAGATAACCAGACGAGATGTATGTAAAACAAGGACATTCATTATGCCAAATCATATTCAAGAACATTTTAGTTTAAAAAAATAAAAAATCATAGTTCAGAAACAAGATAATCATAAAGATAAATAACTCACACATTGTTGAAAAGGTATGCCTTTCCCCGACGGCACTGAAAACTCTGACCAAATTGCAAGGAAATCAAGTTGTCAAAGGGCTCAAAACCCAAAAGAACTAAAACACGTTTGACAGTTATCTAACCAGAATTACATAACTGAAAAACTGATATGAATATTTCTTTTCGTAAGTAATCTGATCAAAAGTAAAAAGGTCAGGAAACATGAGCTAGACATGAATATATTGAATCAATGACTTTATAGCAGATTCAAAATCTAACTTCAAACTCATAATCAATCAGAAAATCTCTTGCTTAACAAATAACTTGTAACCAAAACTGACTTTTCGAAACAAGTACTTCACATTGAGCCAGATCTACATTTCTTTGCACAATACGAGTGAAACTTCAGCAAGTCAAACAAAGCTACTTCGCAACCTATTTGTCTTGGAATGTAAAGATTTTCCATGGATTCACTTGTTAGCCTTCCTTCTTATAGTTGTTCTATTATAAGATTGTCATTTGTTTGACCTTCTTTCTCGTGAGCAACAGCTCGATGGTGGGTAATGAATAAGGCACAAAACACATAATGGAAATTGAAAGATCGTGGGGGTTTTTGAATGGACTTTGACAAACTAAATCCTATCAAAGTAAAGTCTGCACACAAAGCAACAAACACTATTTAGTAAATATATATAAATCAGTTGCAGCACTACACCGGATCAACAACTTTTCCAAATAATGCAGCAACAAGCATGGATACTAACCATATAAAACCTAGAGAAAACTAAAAGACACAACAAGTACAACCAAACAGTATGCACCACAAGAATTAAAAGCAAAAAAATCAGCAATCCAAAACTCTACACTTCCACAATGCTTCAACAACAATAGCCTGACGGTGTATAATATGTATTAAAACACTATATCTATCTGCATACTGACTCTACACCCACGCTGCTGAACCACAAATGCCCGACCGCGACAAGTCAATCCCCCTCCCGGTAAGTCTTATGTCACTCAAACACTCCTAACACCATAGACAAACCTCCTGTTAGCTAGACATCAACTTTTTCTCTTCACATTAGTTATGGCTGACCTGACCATTAAGTTCAAGGTCACCTCAGTGTTCCAAACTACAAACAAGATTGAGTACAACCTTAAAGTGAAAATTTCATCTAACTTCTTCTCTCAGCTTCATTTGTGCATCAAAACGACAAATTGAAAAGCTCAATTACAAGATTTAGAGCAACAAACTCAATTTCAAAGTACCCAGCTTTGACACTTGCAAATAAACAGATAAAAGCCAATAATATTAGAATCGTCAATATTGGCAGCTATATTCCTTATTCCCAAATGGGCAACCGCTAAAAAAGAAAAAAAAAAAAAAAAAAAAAGGGAAATTAACAACAACAACAACAACAACAACCAGATAAAGTAGCACAAGGGGAAGCACATAAAGAGTTGTAATAACTGCAGTATGACAAGAAAAAACATGTTTTGAGGAATTGAGAAGAATTATTCTGACATAGGAAATGGTAAAGAGGAAAGAGAGAAAAATATAAACATATATATACATATATATACATATATATATATCTATACCCGAGAGACAAGATCGTGAGCAAGGGCCAGGTGGGTTTTACAGAATTTGCATCTGTAAGACCTTCCTTCAAGCTCTACTACAAAAATCCTTCCCATATTTCTTGTTGTTGTTGTCGTTAATCTTAAAGTCTTTTATATTCTAAGTGCTTTGCAGAACAGGTGATTTGGTGGGAGAGGTGAAGGGCAAAGTAAATGAGAGCCCGAGGTAAAGAGATAGAGATATATGATCAGCTTGAGCTTTGAGGCCTACCTTAATTTTTTTCATTTTTTTCGTTTTTAATTTTTGACCATTTGAAGTAAATCTTTTTGGGTTATAAATGCAATTTTAAATTGGAAGACGGATGGTGACAGTTATCAAAAAAAAAAATTTTGGGAAATTTACAAAAATATATAAATAAATAAAATATTACCACATCAATGTTTATTAAATTTTTTATTATTTAAACTTTAAAAATTCATGTTTTGTCCACTGAATTTTAAAATATAACACCTATATATCTTTTATTAGGTTTTATTTAAAAACAGACAGAAAATAAATAAGAGAATATTTCATATGTGTACTTTTCACTTATTAAAATAATATAACGATTAGGGTTTCTTTGGATAGAAGGTCCAAACTTTTGTTTTTAGATTCATTTTTTGTTTTTGTTTTTTTTAAAGTCAATAAAAATTATAATTAAATTTTGAAATGTTAATCAATTTCAATCTAATAATTTCATCTCAAAACTTATATTTCAAATTCATGCTAAATTTATAAAAGGAACATAAGTTACAGAAAACAAATGTTATGTTTTAAAATTTGAAAAGTAAATGTTATAATAAATTTCAAAGGGAATTTTTATAGATACTCTTATTAAAAATAAAAACAGATAAATTGTTAACTTAGCTCATAAATTTAAAATCTAAGAACTTTAATCCTATTCTTTTTTCTTAGGAGAGACCTAAATTATTAAAAATGTTAATATAATAGTCATTTTCGTTTTTTTAGATGTAATCTAGTAATTAATATCACTTTTTTTTCACATTAGAGATGGAATCTATCTAAAAATTAACATAAAGATTATTGCCCAAATATTTTAATATTTTGATAGTTTAGATCATTCACACTACAAAAATATATAGAGACAAAAAGTTATAAAGTTTATAAAAAAAAAAAAAAAAAACTTAGACTAACTAGGTAATTAAAAAAAAACAACAACAACAAACTAGAAAAGTATAGAGACAAAAGTTATAAACTTAAAAAAAATCTTGGACTAAATAGTAATTAAAAAAAGATTAATTGGCCAAAATAATTTCTAAATTCTTTACAAGATGATAATTTAATCCTTATTTTATTTTATTTTTTAGCTAAAACGACCATGAACTCTTAAACTATTGACTATTATTGTCCTTTTCGTCCAAAATCATTAAATTTCTAAAACAATCTTACTAAAATCATAATTTTATCTTAAAAAGATCAAAATGCCCTCCAACCTCCCAAAAGTCTCTCTTTCTTGGTTGTTGTCCCCCCCTCCCAAAAAAAAAAACAAAATTTCTACGTTTCACCCCCCACCCCAAAATTTGGATTCAATTTGGTCGCCCTCCCGTTTTGGGCCCCCTTCTTCTCTGTCATTAATCGCCACTAAATACAACCCCACCTTCTTCTCCATCACCAATCATCCCCCCCCCCCCCGAGCTGCAGTTCGCTGAACGTAGCCCCAAAACCCAACCTACCCACTCCCTACTGTCGAACTTACGTTCCCTTTCTTTTCTGCCGCCGATTGCACCCACCCTCCCCCCACTGGTGTCATCGTTCTGGGTTTTGAGTTTTGAGAAATGAAGAGAGAAAGGAGAGAGGTAGAGAGAGAATGATGAACTTTCATTTTTCTGAGTTTTTTATTTTTTAAAATGAATTATTAATAAATTATTAAAATATCCTCTCATTCTATTAGAAATTAATTGAATTAGACAGAAACGACCACAATGACCAATATTTTAAGAGTTTAGGATCATCTTGACAAAAATAAAAAATAAAATAGAAATCAAATCGTTATCTTTTAAAAAATTCAGGGACTGGGCCAATTACTCTTAAAAAATGATAAATTGATATGTTAGTTCCCAAACTTTTTATAAAAGTACCGTTTGATCCTTGGATTTTTTTTTTTTTTTATTAATCAATTCTCAAACTTGTTAAAAATGTGTAAGTTAACTCTTTCCATTATCTTTTTGTTAAAATTTAATAGACTTTTTCGACTTCACCTATTTTTCAGGGGTAATTTAGGAAATTGGTATGATAAAAATTACAAATAATTATCAAAAAAATGAAAAAACCAAAAAGAAAAAAAAAATCTTCATTCTCTCTGATCTCTCTTTCTGTTTTTCCTCCCTTTTTGTTGCTGGTTCCTCTCTCTCTACTTGCATTCCACAGAACAAAAACTCACAGAAAATTAGGTTGCGTGAGCTTTTTTAATTACTTAATTTAATAAATAATGTAACTTTTTTTTATTTAAAAAAATAACCGTTTGTCAATTTTTAGATTTAGTTAATCACTTAATTAGTTATTGATTAACATTCATTGTCTATGAAATTTGATAATTGATTAATGTTCAATTAATGATTGACTATAAAATTAATAATTTACATTATATTTAATTAATAATTGATTATAAATCAATATTGATTAATAATTATACGATTAATCATTGATTGATCCTTTCAGACAATTAATTAATCATTTAAAAAAAAACTTTTTAACTAACTTTTAAAAACTTCTAAATAAAAAAAAAAAAAAAAAAGCTATAAATCCCAAAAATCACACGAAAACACGCACCCAACAAAGAGGATAGCCGCCCACCCTCCCCCCGCCATAGTGAGCCCGAGGCCGCCGCTCACCCGTCCCGTTGCAGACCCCCTGACGCATTACCTCCGTTGATTCAATTCTTCTCTTCTTCTCTACAGTCCTTCCCAAACTCGAGTTTTCTTCTCTTCAGTTCTTCTTCTACTCTTCTTCTTTTCTTCTTCACTTCGACAGTTCGATTCTCAGCCTCCGAGTCCGAATCCGAGTTCGAGTCGGAGTCCGAGTCTCCACCTCCGGCCTCCGTCTCTCAGCCTCAGTCACGGCCTCAATAGACTCTAGAGGAGGTTTGATTTTAAACTTTGAATTCCTTTTTTTTTTTTTTCTCTCTCTCTCTCAGCAGATTTGGTGATTTGGTAGTTTCTGGGTTTTGTTTTTTGAGATCATTTTGGTGTTTATCTGTAAGGACTGTAGGGTTTTCGAAAAACTGAAAGAATGGGTTTCAAAAAATGAAAAAGAACCCAATAGGTTACCCGCCGTAGACTAGCTGGTGACGAGTGGGAAACCGATAGAAACCGACTATAAAAGACTACCCTTTTCATCTTACTAGTAATTTACATAAAATCTACATCAGTATGCATATTTATAAATATATTATATGTTTATATAATCTGATATGGGGTTTGATTTTTGTTTAAGCAGCAAAATGAGAACAGCTGGATTTGTTCTTCTTCGGTCGTTGAAAGATGTCTTATCACCCAGATTTCAGCAACCCCATGTCCTAAGAACCCTTTCTACAAACGCACTCAAATCAGATGCACCTTCAGGTATTTTTATCTGATTTTTTTTTCCCTCTCATGCCCAGTTTCTCTTTTTGTACTTGGGTTTTTATTTATTTATTTATTTACTTATTTTGTGTATTTATTTAGCTCTATTGAGGCGAATTCTGAAATCTAGAATAGCATTTCTCCCGGAGAAAATTCTGAAATAGATACAGCCACCGTTTGGCAAATGGTTGCGAAACTTCAAACCCACAATTCAAACTTTGATATACGGTGTTTTATTTAATAAAAATTTTTATTTTCTATTCAAACTTAGTGCCCATTTGAATTATAGGTTTGACCTGGAAAATTTGTATTTGGATTGTGAAATCTAAATTGAATGTGTGTTTGGGAGAGAGAAAAATGAGTGTGATACGGATTTTTAAAAAGTGAAAATCTGGATGTGGATTTGAGCCGAATTGAGAATTTTGGATCCCAAGTAGCACACTAACCGATCAAACCTATGAACCAGACAGGCCAATAGTCTTCTAGACTAACGTTGGATAATTTTCTTTTCTTTTTTTGGTTCAAAGAATAATGACTTCCTTGTTTCATTGTAATTTTTATGGTGAATTTCATAGGTGACAAAGAGGATGATACTCCTCCACCATGTGAATCTGTTGATGATTTCGAGCGGAGAATTTTCGGTGAAAGTTTCAGGGGAACTAACAAAATGGAGGCTTTTTTCCAGAAGCTTGATCGTATTGGGAAAGGCCGCGATAGCTTTGGCCCGGACATGACTGGAGGAGGAAGGAGAGTAAATGCTTCGAGTTCTTTGGATGGACTGGATCAAAGCTTCAACACATTACAAGATGGAATGGATGGGAGGTTAGAGAAAGCAGCCACATATTTTGAATTCGATCCCGTGGAAGTAGGACAAGAAGATTATTCTTTCCGACCGGATACTAGTTTTAAGCCGGGAATCACTTACAATGTTAAGGTATATAACACTTCTTTAAGTGTCTTCAATGCGCTATACTTATATTATTTTATGTAGCTGAAGTAGAACCAAGAAAGAGAAACTGAATGAAGTTAAATTAGAGAAACAAAGGTAATTGAATCAAAAGAAAATAGGGGAACTACTAACTTTAATGGATTATGGGAAACCTACCCTAATCCCAATCACATAATTCCTTGATCGAACCAAAACTGATGATTGAAACGTAACCATATTATATTCTCATCAGTAGTATTTGGGCAACAACAATTTTGATATTCCCATTTTCACGTATTAATGATGTTTTGCATGAACAAACAAGTGGACATTTGGAAGTTATGGATATGGGGTGATGCTTATGACGGCTTCATTGTTGGCATATGGAATCTAATAGTCGTTTACTGATTTTGTCTCGCTTTTTTTTTTTGGCTGGGCGGAAGAGGAGGTTATACTTGATTGAGTTTTTGTAAAATAGCATATTCAAGGCACAAATACACACACAAAATTATGCATTAACATCCTCAATAAGTTGTCCTTTCTAAGCAGTATGGCTTCTCATGCAGGATCTTGATCTAACTAAGCCAACGTATCGTAGACCTGCCCAAAAGTTTGAGTTTAATGTAACCACCGAAGAAGTTCTAAGAAAAGCTGATTTCAGGGTAAGTGTATCTTGATCTACCTCGTGGGTGATTCTTTCTCACTTTTTGTTTACTTTATTTTATTTTTTAAAATCTTGAAAGATTTTTAAATTTTCAATCCTTATGTTCTTTTATGCTCCTTTTTGCCTATGAGACCACGGTTCTTTGACAAAATTAAATGAAGAAAAGATTTAAACTGTCTGTCATCTAGAAGGCAGCTCATGTTGATCAAGGGACAATGTCGTTGATGCCAGTTTGACCAAGAAAGATTCAATTGCTTGCCTTCTCTTGGATTGCGCTGTTGTCAGTGGTTGTTTGCTTACTTTGTTGCCTCTTTTCCCATAGATGATAGAAAGCAGACCACACTAGAAGTGTGTAATTTTTCTTCGATATCATCAGAAATTGGAATTATTCGAGTTTTCTAGATTGTTTGTTTTTTGGTTGAGAAAAAAGAATGAAAAAGATATTTTAACTACTACAACTGTTTTCTGGTATTTGAAATCGTGGTTCATGTTTTCTTTTTTCTTGTGGATACCTGGATTACACAGAAATTATTGAAACTTCGAATTTAAAATTAACTTCAGCCCATACCTAAGTTGGTCAAACTTCTCTGGTATCTTTCGGCCCTCATTAAGACTTAAAGCATACCCCGAACACCCCATTTCTTTGTCAACCCCTCTCCTCCTCTATCAATTCTTCTATGCTTTTTGACACAAACTCACACCAGCGAGGTGTATCGATTGTGCACCAAATCCATTGCTTTGTGGGTTTTTCTTGACATTTACGGGTTATCTGGTGCAGAATGTAAGATTTCTTGCAAACTTCTTAACGGAGGCTGGAGTTATCAAGAAAAGGAGCCAGGTGAACTGGATTTTTCATCAGTGATTTCAACTCTCTGCACTTGCCTTTTACTTCAGTGTGTAAACTCATTCGGCTTATGTTCATTTTGTAGACTCGCATTAGTGCCAAGGCACAAAGGAAGGTTGCCCGGGAGATCAAAACGGCAAGAGCCTTCGGTTTAATGCCTTTCACGACAATGGGGACAAAATCATTCTTATTCGGAAATTCCATGGAGGATTCTCGTGAAGATTATGAATTCGAGACTTTTGATGATAGCGGTGATACGGTTCACGATGTTGAAGACCGAGTGAGAGACCTTACAAACATCTAAAGATTCTTCTTTTCTGTGAGTTTTGGGGAGTTGTGTTTTCTTCTGAAGGTGAAAAAAAAAAAAAGTTTTGTTACTGGGAACACTGAAGTTCCCTTCGACTTAGGAAGCATTTCATCCTTTTCCGAAACCTCTTTCAACCAAATTTTGGCTGCGATTGCAGATTATCATAGCCTTGCATTCATGGCAGTAGTCTCGATTTTTCTCGGTAGTTTGTTATTAATTTTTAATGAAGATTTGGAGTTCGATGTGGAAGGATTTGCTCCATGTAATTTTTTTTTTCAGCAGTACCCATGGATGAAATTCATGAATAAGGTAGCATTGAACCCTGAGAATTAGGACCCGTTTGCGATGCCATCTCCAAATGGCAAAACACCATATGGATTCCAAAATCCCAACTCTAATTCAAAATTTTACTCTCTTCTATTTTGAAAAAACTCAAACTTTAAAATTTTTAAATCAAAATGAGATAATTTTTATGTTAAAATGCTCGTAACGACGAGATAAATAATACAAAATTCATTTTGCATGTTTTTTTAAAAGAACCCATTTTAGATTTTTGCACCTATTTTTTATGTTACAGAATTTTTTCAAAAGTTTTTCCTTCAAACATATATTTTTAATCTAACAATTAAAATGTAATCTACAGATGTCCTCTAAACTGACCGTTATAAAATTTTGTAATGATCTTAGTTTATAGGATGGGTCGTTAGACATTAAGATTTTCTCTAATTTATGCTACTTTATACCCTTCATTTTCGAAGGTGATTGGGACCCACTATAATTGAGTGGTTTTTTTTTTTTTTTTGCTAGTAAACAATTCAGAAAAGAATAAACGTTACTGAGGGCTTTCTAAATGCTGATAGGAATATTCGTTAAAATCCTTGTTAAGGAGCGTATCTTTCTAATTTTATTGAATGTGTTAATAGTAAGAATACGTAAAAATATGGTTTCAAGCACCCTACATCAAGTATTAAGTTGGTAAGAAATAAGTTTTCATATTTATTATTATGAAGGAATCATATAGCACTTTATATATTTGTAATGATAACTTTTTTTGGTCGTTAGGTAACTTGATGTCTTTCTCTCGCCCAAATAAATATATTATGTACATATTATATGGCGTTTGAAGTCAAAATATATATATATATATATTTTGGTGCGGTGTTAAGGTTTGAGTCGGACCTCTTTTATATAGTGACTGACAATTGCAGGATGGAAATCCTCAAACCCAGCGATGTCTTCCCTATAGAGATCTCAATCCCCGACCTGACCAGTAACGATGAAAATCTTGCTCAAAGCTCGTTTGGTACCTTTAATCGATCCAAAGAACCTTCACTTCACATTCATCGATGGTGGAGTAGCTCCAATCGTCGACCATGGCTAGTACCTTCTTGGAAATGACCTAGGGCTTTGATAGCAAATGATGCAGTGAAAAGGAAGAACTAAATCAAATCCACGACTGAACGAGCTCAAAGCTCCAAAGTGGCGCATCCCTAAAAGAAGATTAAATGCAATAAATTCATAAATTCTCTCTCGAAAGCCGCTACAATGAAAGGCTCTAACGCACCTTATACAATATGACCAGCAAGTGACCAATCAAGGAGTTAAACGACAAGCCTTGGCTCTCTCACATGCCAAAACGACACCACTAGATACTAACTAAGAAAGGACAAACTCTTAAAACTTGAAGGAAACGACATAAATAAAATAAAGGGTAATAACTTATAAACAACAGCAAGTGGAGCTTTATTCTTCTACGTCAAAATTGGGTCAGATTCTCTTGGTTAAATTCACATTCGACTTATAACAATGTATAATTCAACAAAAAAATATATAATATTTATAACAATGTATAAAATTTAAATCCCTCCACCTGTAAGTCCTTTTTTTTTTTAGTCACTCTTTTTTTTTAGATATTTTTGTTAAATCACGTCTTTATACTAGTTAATCATTCATTAACATTAATTAATTGATGATTAACATCAAATAATTCGTAATTGACTGTGAAGTCATTTAGTGACTTATCATTAAAATAAGGGAAAATATCATAAATTCCTTATGAATTTTGGCACTAGTATTAATATGCTACATGCATTATGAAATGTATTTATTTTGTCCTCTGAGCTTTAACATGTGTGTTAAATTACTGTCTCAGTTAGTTGCCATTAGTTTTTTAGTTATCTTTAATGTCAAAATACCCCCTAAACTTTGCATTTATGTCAAAATGCCCACAGATCTTTAATATTTGTGTTGAACTACCCTCTGATCTTTACTATTTGCTTCAAATTGCCCAATTTATATTATTTTAATTATCTAACATTGTATAATTACTTAATAATTATTAACTTTTTAGAACAGGTAAAAAAAAATATATTTTATATTAAGATAAAGTGATATGCATATTTTTTTAGCACACTTTTTTTTTATTTTACTTATTTTAATTTAAGTTTATTTGAGTTATCGGCTTACTTATTCGTAACCATAGTTGGTTGGATTTAGATGCAGGATTTGGATTTCACGTACACTATTTACTAGGCCTACATAATTTAAAATTATAGTTATAACGAATTTCATTCATGTGTATGTTTACACCCATAACAAGAATAAGTATTAAAAATTTACTCTTATACTTATTCTTATTAATATTTTTGAATTAAAAAAACGATTAGTTTGCATATTGGTACAATATTATCAAACGTAATTAAACTAAAAATTGTAATATTAGGATAATAAAACAATGAACATGAGTTGTGTAGTTATTTTTGTTTAAGAAAATTAGAATGAATGTAAATTTGAATTAAAATAAGCAAAATAAAAAAAAAGTGAGCAAAAAAAAAAAAAGATACATTTTCTTTTAGTATACAAAATAAATTTTTTACCTTTTCTTAAAAATTTAGGTAATTATACAATATTATATAAATAAAATAAGATAGATAGAGCACTTTGATACAAATATTAAAAAAAAAAAGGCAGTTTGACACAAATAATACAGATCATGAAATATTTTGACACAAAAATAAAGTTCATGGGATATTTTGACATTAAAGATAACAGAAAAATTAACAGCAATTAACTGAATGGACAACTTGACATATATATTAAAGTTCAGGAGATATAATAAGTATATTTTATAATTTACATGATATATTCACTTTCACACTAGTGATAAAGTCAAGGGGAATTTATGATATTTTTTCCTTAAAACAATCAATAAGGAACATATTTTTCAATTTACAATCTAAAGAAACACGATAGGACATCATGAATCACCTCGAAAGACCACATTGCAACTTCAAAATATGAGAAAAACTTTGGCAAACTCTCTGGGAAACTTTTGGCAACAGAACCGAACAAGATTTTACACATTAAAAAAGAGAAGAAAAATGAGAGCCATGTTCCAACGGCTAACAACCTTTTCCCGGGAAAACAGAAATACCAAACAAAATTTATTTAACTCCTTTCCCAAGTTCCAACCCAGAAAACACCACTCTCACCACTTCACTTCACTCAACTTCCCTTTAACTTTCCTCAACCACTTTCTGGGTCGGACCAAAACTCGTTCTTTTGTTCGGTTGTTTGCGAATTCCGCTGTTTCCGATGAGTTCGGAGGAGACCCAGATGATCAAACGGCCGTTTGGGTTCAGAACATCCTCAAGTTTCGGAGGGAGAAATCGACGGTGGAGATCGAACGAGCTCTTGATACGTGTGGGTTTGAGCTCACGGAGGATTTGCTCTTGAATGTGCTGCGCAGGCACCAATCTGACTGGAAACCGGCTTTTGTGTTCTTCAACTGGGTGTGTAAAGGAGGTGGGAGTGATGGTTTCTTGCCCAGTTCTGAATCCTACAACGAGATTATCGACATTCTGGGAAAATGCGGCGGTTTGACGAAGTACGCCAACTGTTTGAGAAAATGTCTGAGAGAAGAGGACTGCTCAATGCAGCGACTTATGGGATTTTGCTCAACCGATACGCGGCTGCGCATAAGGTTGACGAGTCAATTGATCTATTCCGGAGGAGGAAAGAGTTCGGGTTTGAGCAAGAGTGTGACTTGGTGGCGTTTCAGACTCTTCTGATGTGGCTGTGCCGGTACAAGCATGTGGAAGTTGCGGAGACCTTGTTTTACTCGATGCAGGACGAGTTTCGCTTGGACATTAAGACGTGGAACATTGTTCTTAACGGGTGGTGTGTGCGGAGGAATTTGCATGAGGCGAAACGGTTTTGGAAAGATTTGATCAGGTCTAAATGCCAGCCGGATCTTTTCACTTACGCGACTTATATAAATGCGCTGACCAAGAAAGGGAATTTGGGCACGGCAATCAAGTTGTTTAAGGCCATGTCGGAAAATGGCTGCAACCCCGATGTGGCAATCTGCAACTGCATCATCAATGCACTTTGTTTCAAGAAGAGGATTCCTGAGGCTTTGGTGGTTTTCCGGGAGATGAGCGCACAAGGTTGTCATCCGAATTTAGCAACGTACAACACGCTGATCAAGTACATGTGCAAGATTCAGAGGATGGCTTTGGCTTACGAGATTTTGGACAAAATGGAGCGGAAGGGAGGAGATTGTTTGCCTAATCATGTGACATATAGTTTCTTGCTCAAATCACTGAAAAAACCGGAGGAAGTTCCTGGCCTCTTGGAGAGAATGAAGAGAAATGGATTCAAAATGGTTTGCGACACGTACAATCTGATCTTGAAATTGTATATGGACTGGGATTGTCAAGAGAGAGTGAGATGTACATGGAATGAAATGGAAAGGAATGGATTGGGGCCCGACCAGCGATCTTATACGATTATGGTTCACGGGTTCTTTGAAAAGGGAAGAAGAGAAGATGCTTTGCGCTATTTCAGCGAGATGAAAGCAAAGGGAATGCAGCCGGAGCCGAAAACCGAGATTTTGGTGGATACCATGAACGTTAATTTGAATAAGAGAAAAGGTGATCCGAGACAAGTTGGCACAAGGGAATAATGCTTCCTTGTTTTGAGGTTTAGTTGAAATACCGCAAATACTCTTTAGAACTAAAGAGGATAGAAAAGTAACAGCCACATACTACTCACACAAGGTTTTTCCAAAGGTTGTATGATTTTGGAGAATATTTCTTGAGAATTATGTTAGGGGATAGGTGGTGTCTTCATGCCTAGCACTGTTATGGGAATATATTGATACCACTAGTGAAAAGGAAGGACCTAGGCCCATTCTTCCGCACCCAACATCCAGGGAGTCGAAAGTCATCAAAGTCCAGTCCAACTTACGAGGTCATTGAAGAGTCATAATTACAACCTCATAATGGACCGTGAGATTCAATCCCTAGATGCTAGGCAATAGAGTCTTGATAGACCATTATCTTTCTGTTATTTCACCACTACCGGTTGAATTCATGCTTTTTTTCTTTGGCGAGGATTCTTTGTAGGTTGAATGTAACCTCGAGTGGATAAGAAAAATGTACACGAGGCATCGTCACATTATTGTAGTTTTGTTTTGTTTTGATTTGTTTTTGGATTTTGTTTTTGTTTGTGTTTTTTTTTTTTTTTTTTTTTTTTTTTTTTTTTTGTTTTTTGTTTTTTTTTTTTTTTTTGCATTTGAAGAAGTGAAAGACGTTAATAATGAATTCCAATTCAGAGAAATTTGCGTGAGTGGTTCACGCGAAATGTAATGCTTTATTAATCAAACTAGAAATGTATCTTTTAAATCCAAAATCTCAATAATGCATGTCTTGAATTTTAAATCAGGTCAAAATCACATCAAAATAAAAAATAAAAATAAATAATTATAAATTTAAATATGACAGGTCAAAACAAAGCTTTACTATTCCGGTTGTTTTTCATACCCAAACATGATGTTCTTGTGACGCAACCAATCCATTCCAATTATATTTGTAAAACATTTTGCGGATTCAACCCAATGGTCTTTGGATATCCAAATTTTGTTTGTTGGATTCAACTGAATGAGACGGGTCTATTAGATAACCGGTTATTTAACGCTCTCCTAACCCAGGCCAGACAAACTGGTTGCCAACAACTCTCAAAACTGGAATCCATAGTTGGCTATGTAATATGATTCTGTTGTTATGTCACATCGGGCTTTTTAACATAGTTCAAAGGATGTAAATGGGACGGGACAAGACAGGTTTTAGCCGCTTTGCCCAGCGACAATAGTATGACTAAAACCTTTTTTAACCTCCGTTTCACATGGTAAGTGGTAACCAAAAACTCGAACCCTTTGAGTGAGCTTTGTCATTTGAACCAATATCCAGACACGAAAATGACAAAATTTGAACCAAGAAAAATACTAAAATCAATTTGTATGTACTATTACAGGGAAAAATGGAGATAAAAAGGTGCAAATATGTGCACGAGCCAAAAAGAAAAAGGAAGATATGTCACAAAAACAAGTAGACTCTCTTTGTCAAGCGGTTGCTGCGGGAGTAGGGGTATACCAGCCATGGTGAATCTCTATGGCCTTCTTTCTTCTGGCTAACCGAGACTTTCTGCGTGCTCCAGTGTTCCTATGCAATGTTCCCACCTTCACTGCTTTGTCGATGGCAGAGTACGCATCAGCAATCAGCTTCTCGATAGGAATGACTTCTTCCGCCTGAGCATCTTGTTTCTTTTTGAGTGTGTCCAAAGCTTCCAAAACCTGGAAAACGCAGCACAAACAAGTTCACAAAAGCCACCAAGAAATTCCCACTAACCTAGTTGGGGTCAGAGATTTCGGTAATTTTCAGCACTCTCTTAAACTAATGCCACAGTTACAAGAAAAAAAAAATGTACTGTGTCATAAATCGCTAATCGAAGATCATAGATGAGAAAGTCTTTTTAGTAGATAAAAGAAATATATACTTATGAAGGGAATTGGAAAAAAATAAATAAATAAATAATGATCCTATAGATAGTCGATCAGATCTCCGATTCTATTTGCAGCAAACTGGTCAGAAATCAGGGGCTTGAATAAACAGGGAAGTCTACCAACATGTAAGACGGCCAAAATTAAAACACTACAAGAGTAAGTATGAAAAAGAAACAGAAAGGGCACAATAATTACAAGCGAAGACACATGACTTACAACACCAGACCATAGCCGAAATTTACAACACAAACTTTAGCAGTCACAATGCAAGCATATAGTTGATGAATATGAACCTAGATACCTTTCCTAATTAAGGAATTCTGATTCCCAAACAACTTATGGTCTTTGGAGCTCAAATCAGGGTAATGGTAACAACTTTTTTTCGGGTTAAAAAAAATTATAGTGCTAAAATAGCTGATTCCCACTTTTCATTAGTCAAGGGTAGCGGTTCTGCAGTTGTTCCAACTTCAAACTCCTGCCTTGGATAACCATATTGTATCTAACACTTTCATAAACCTACCTATCAAAAAACAATGTCATGAATCTCCACACATAGGATTATGAAACATCTAAAGCTCCCGAGAAAAAAATGTTCTTTCCGGAGTTCTCATTCATATTAATCTTAACCAAAAACAATGTCCTAACCGATTATAGGATGGAAGGTTATTGAACTAGACAAGAGCAACACCATGCATAGATACATTACATAACCGAGCAAATATATGCTATTCCTAAGTTCTTAATCATACTTCGAAATCAAAATCCATGGAAACCCCAAATAAATAAAAGCACACAAATGGATAATTTATTCAAATGCAGGAATCCATTTGTAAAAAATAATTATATTATCCCTTGTGCTTTTCTAATCACACAAAATCTACTACAGAAGTTAGATTTAGTCAAAATGATCTATGAAAAAGACTTCTTTATCCTGCATAAAAGAAAGAATGTGTTTCATGATACTCGAATTTTCTCTGAGAGAATTAAATAAAACTAATTTTCTCAAATGTAGGGGGAAAAAAAGATCAAATTTACAGCCATTGAAATTTCTCCCTAGAATTACCATCATTTCTTTTATCTAAATTATACAGAAGACATAAACTTGGAAATTTTTAAAACAAAATTCACTTGAAAAGATTTTTCCATTGAAGAAACAGACATTTCAGACATTAAAGAAAACAAAGTGAAAAAAAAAAAAAAAAAAAAAACCCATAAATTAGAATGCCAACAAAATAGTAAAGAAAGGACGAAAGACCTTCTTCATTCTGGTTTTGATTTCAGATTTCCGAGCTTTGTTGTAAACGCGCCTCTTCTCGGCCTGCCTCGCTCTCTTCGCAGCCGAATCCGCCTTCTTCGTCGGAGCAACCTCGCACACAACCACGACGGAACGACGACCCGGCGTCATCGACAAACACCCTGACAAAAAGAAACCAAACCCAGATCAGAAAACCTCCGAAAATTTGCCGGGAAACCAAACAGCAGTTCACAAGATGAAAAAAAAGAGTTTTTTTTTTTTTCTTGGGATACCTTTGGGGAAGACATCGGGGGAGAGAGAAGCGGAGAAGCTGAGAGAGCTAGAGCGAGAACCGCCATTGATGGAGAGGCTTCTGAGCTTGGAAGGAAGGGCAAAGCATGAAGAAGACAGGCAATGAAATGTAGCTGCCGCCATTTGTCTCTGTAGATGAAGCTTTGGCCTTTCGAGTTTTTCTTTTCTTCCACTGCTTTATCTGTCTATCCACGGATAAGGTTCCTGGTTTTGGATGTTTGGAATTATACAAATTTCCTCATTTACCCCTTGCTATGGAAATTCTGGAAAAATTACCCATGTGTATTTAATAGTTATTGCAAAGATATCTTATATTTCTAATATGATAATAATAATAATAATACCCTTACATTTTAAAAACCATCTTTTTGTTCTTTGAAGCCAAATTTTGGACC
Organism: Ficus microcarpa; assembly: GCA_025413485.1. Classification (NCBI taxonomy): domain Eukaryota; kingdom Viridiplantae; phylum Streptophyta; class Magnoliopsida; order Rosales; family Moraceae; genus Ficus; species Ficus microcarpa. The sequence goes on along the minus strand of CM046383.1, from coordinate 28,204,003 downwards.
TGAAAATGTCCTTTATACCCATTTCATCGATGGATCGAAAAGTGGCTTAGCCACTCTTATGCATATCGGTCGAAACTTGGAAACTAGAATAGTTCCTTGAGGTGTTCAAGACAGAATGGAACCAAGTCGATTTATTCATTAGGGGGTGTTTGTTTACCATTTTATTTTAAATTAAATTGTATTTTTTTCATCCTGATTTTTATCTTTTTCTGAAAAAAATTTTTATCTTTTCTGAAAAAGTTTTTTGTCTTTTATGAAAAATTACTATTTAAACTTAAAAATCTTAAACTAAACTCATTCACCAAACACCCCCTTAATGTGTTGTTGGTGAAACGGCTGACCCTACGAGAGGATACAACATGGGCATTGAAAAATTAGTCTCGTGACCCATACATTCCTTGAATTTTTGAATTGTGGCAAAATAGCCATTAAGTCATTCTCTCTCTTCTTCTTCTTCTTCTTCTTCTTTTTTTAATAGAAAAAGTCATTCTAATTTGAAGAGCAAAATACTAAAAATATTGGGGGTTTTTTTTTTGGTAGGGTAAAAAAAAAAAAAAAAACAAAAGTTGGCAAACTAGTGGTTGAATACGTTTCTTCTCTCTTTTATCCAATTTGATTGCAAACGAACCCCAAGTATTTCTATCAAAGCTTTGATAATTTAGAGGTTGAGTGTCACTTTTTACAATTCAGGGGTCATAATGAAATAGCGACTAAATTTCGAGTAATTCGTGTAATCTCTCCATAACCATTTTGGTCCAAGAAGTCGACAAAACTTAACAAAAAAAAAAAAAAAAAAAAAAAAAGAGTTTTCTAACAACTTTAAAGTTCATGACATAGAGATGGGCAAAGTCTTGCATGCGTAAACAGACATAAATTAATTAATGTAATATTTGTGTTAATACTTGTTATTTACACTGATAACCTCAAATTTTATACCATGATACATAAAAGAGTTACGTAAAATCATATACATAAATCTAAATAAAAAGTCATTTCAAGTTGAAATGAAATTATTCATGTATCAAAATACTCACAACTACGAAATGGACGGAACAAAATCTTTATTGTATTTTTTTTCCAACACATTTCAAGTTTTACATTATTTAACTATAACAATTCATTTTTGAACCAAATACACATTTTTAGACATTCACTCTGTCCAACGAAAATACCTTAAAAAGCATTATAGAAAGGGATCAACAGATGAACAAATGAAGTCATATACATATATATATATATAGATATATATATATATACACTCAAAAGCGTGCTAAGTTTAATTACATCACAGACAATGATACTAATTAAAATAAGTCTGTACAACTTGGATAAATACAGAGAGAACAATGTTTTTGGATACACCAACAAATAAATGAGCAGGACAATCTGACTGTTGGTCATTACATGCAAAAGTAGACCCAATTTGCAAAGTATCAAACTCAGTCATGACAAATAGCAAACTAAATATTAAGTGAAACCCAAAAGGATGAGTTTTCCCTTTTATCATCCCAACGCTCTCCTCCCCGGAATTTCTATACACTTCTTATTGTTCCCTTTTCATCGAAAGGGCTTCCGACTTGCAGATCGGGCAGACATTCTTTATAAGCAACCATTTCTTCAGACATTCCGCATGGTACTCGTGTCCGCAACCAAGAACTCCGATCTTGTCGAAAGTTTTGTAGTCATCCTGGGTTCAAGGACAACATAGGCGGTTTAGAGCAAGTACACACAGAGAAACTTCAAAAAATACCAAGTAAATAAATGGCAAAATCAGAGAAATTCAACACAATACCTGGCAAATGATGCAAGAATCAGTTTCCTTATCTGAGCATTCATCTTCTTCCAGATTTATACCGGCTCTGCGTGATAAATACGTCGTTGTCTTTAGTTGATCCGCAATGACCTCCTCCGACAACCCCGTGTTCACGTTACCAATCCTCTCCCCCAGAGCAAGAAGTTCCTGCACATGATAACAAGGTAATCGTCTTCTATCAGTACGTGTTATGTGTACGTATATTCAGTTACTGATTTATCTGCATAAACAGGTTTGTCCTCACAAGATCGAATTTCACCACTTACCTCATAAGACATGTCCTCTATATCCAAGCGGAGGTCACTGTGGTGGTCGAACTCCCCAACCTCATATAAGTCTGGAATCTCCAGTATGGCAACCTCCTATGGAACCGAAAAAAAAAAAAAAAAAAAAAAAAAAAAAAAAGCAAATAGTTAAGCCACCAATTGAAATGAGAAATGACAGTCAAATACACCCCTCTATGTCCCAAAAAAGTGGTGGAAGAAGAGTATGAAAATAGATGATAGAGATCAAGTGACATACATCGGCATGAAGATATCTCAAGTGCGGAAGTTGCAGCTGTCTCAAATTTGCCTCGGGAATGCTTCCTCGGTGAGGCCGGTATATCCTTATGCCAGTTGGTGGAACAGTTCCTGAATGCCTATGACTTGTCTCGAAACCATTATGAGATGGATTCGTACTACTGCGTGAGGAATTTGAGGGAAACCTATGTGAAGCTGCAGCCGAGTTGTTGTGCCCTCTAGGTCCCAGCATAGGTGGTAATGCATGGTGGTTCTGATGCCTGTGGTTCACTGAAGGAGGGTGTCGAAGACTTTGTGAACTTCTGCTGTTAGGTGCTTCAGGATATCGCGGCATGCCGAGATTTGCAGTCTCCATTGAACCTGCACGGGATTGGGCGACTGTAAATCATACAACAACAGAGAGAGAGGAAAGAAGGAGCAAGGGATTGGTTGGTGGGTGGGGGGGTTGTGGGCAAGTTGTACCATGCATGAAAGGCATACTAGGGACTCGATTCCAGGCTGAGCCGCCTCCATCACCAGAACTGCTGCTTAAATGTTGTTCCAACCAACTACCCGATGGCTGAAAGTGCTGACCCATATAGTTTCCCTGAGCAAGATGGTTATGGTCATGCATCCCGGTAGAATCCAGCACAGCTGCAACCAATCTGCTCCTCGCACCACTGGGTGGTCCTACCTCCATTACTGGCGGGTTTCCATTTCCAGCATACCAAGGCAGAGGAAAAGATGAAGGGTCTGATACAGAAACTCCGTCTGGATGTCTTGTGTTCAAAGGAGGATTTGAAGAACTAGGGGTTGCAGAGGCATTAAAGTGTTGGTAATTTCCTTGGACACTTTCTGGAACTTTTCTCTTGCATGGACCTCTAGCACCATCTAAGAAGTGGTTATTTCTTCCAAACTCATCCGCAGATATTCCAACAACTCCGTTACCACCAGAGGATGACAATTGATCAGAGGCTCCATGACTTAAAGGAACAGGTAACAATCCAGCACTAGATGAAGGGGGCATGAATGAATAATAGAAGCTCCCGGGAGTGGCAACACCTAAATCAAGATTATGATGATGCTGCAGACTATTATATTGAGTCGTCCCGTAAAACACTGGATTGTCATATCTTTCAGGTAGATGTCGGGCATCAAAATTAGTACTGCTCCCTGAAGGGGTCATCATGGTGTGCATATTTGGTTGTTGGAAGTTTGTCGTATGCCCTAAATGGATGGGGGCCACAGGATAGAGATATCCTGGGTTGTGTTGATTCTCAAATTCAATCATCTGATTAATACATAACATATTTCTCTGTCCCATACTGATGTAGAACTTTTATGGAGCAAATTATACCTGCTCTCAAACCAAAACAAGAATAAAAGAAAGTCAGAACGAAAACAAAAGAGAAACAAATAAATCATTGAAACTGTTCTAGCTAAAAGCCTTAATCACAAGGCATAGCACGTTAAGTTCATTCAACTCTTCCCACAAAAAGGTTAAAGAAGATACAACTGACGAAAAATTAACCCAGAAGAATAAAAATCAACATTTTCACCATCTGTTTTAGAAGGCTTCCACTACGGTCAATAATCTGACAAACCCTCCAAAACTCAATCTATGTGTGCATATATTTATACAAACAACCGTAAAGGAAGTAGCATGTTGCCCAACCCTTTCTTCCATATAACATAGTCCATTCTAAAAGAACATCCAATCATGGAAGGCACAATATAAACTAATCCATAAACAAGGATCTCCAAAATGAACCCAAAACATCTATTTCACAAAAACATGGCGGACAAAACTGCCAGCAAAGTCAGCATTCTCACCACTACAGCACCCAAATTTACAGAAATAAAACAATCATTCGAATGAAAGTTGACTATATGTAAAAGAAAACAAAATTCAAACAAAAATGGAAGTACAAGACGACACACAAAGGGGAAGATACCAAACGAAAGGCATACAAAAAAATTGTCGGCAATAATTAAAGTTCTAAAAGAAACAATCATCCCCTAAATGGCAACACCGTTTCTCTCAACAATCTTTGTTTCTCGCTTTGCAGACCATAAACAGCTCATTCACAAGAAGATTAACACGTAATCATGCTTGCGAATGGAATACCCGTATAAACGGTTAAACATTAAAAGGTCACAACTTAGACTTCAAAAACAGGTCACTACTAAATGTCACTTGCATAGATTCTCAGTTTAAATTAACCTATCTATAAATTCCAATATTCCAAATTGATAATACAACCGACCATCATTTGTAATTGACCATCTAAGATAGATATGTTCAGATTCCGTGTAAAGCAACCTAGGAAAACATCACCAACAAAGGACATACATTGGACAGATAAGCAGCTGAAAGGAAAAGAAAAGGTACAACGCTGTGACCACTAATGACCAAAACAAATATGCCAGGCAGTCCAGTTCCACTGAAGAAAGCTAAAGTCACCTCAAAACTCAAAAGAAAATTAGAGAATTTGAACCAAACATTCGAACAATAACATGGACAACACTCAAAGAAGAAGTAACCAACGAAAAAAACAGGGCAAGAAGAAGAACAACCCAATGAAAACATAACCAAAGGTAACAAAAAATACATGGTAAGTTCAATTCAATGTACTCGTGGTTTCTTATTTAACTGATGGTCAGTTTCACCATGTATTTCAGCTATTTACCATAAGATTTACCTTGTAATTTTCAAAATTAACAAACATATATTAAATTTCAACATACCTAAATTCGATCCAACCCCAAACAAGTTCCATACATGAAATAAAATATAGTTGTCTCAAAAGGGAAAAATTCAAGAAGGAAAACTATAGTTCTTAACCTTAGGATTACCTGGTATCTTAAAGAAACCCAAAAAAACTAAAATTTGGAATACCCAATAATTCTTTTTAATCACTGAATTTTTCCCGGCAGTTTTCCCGGCAAATTATAACCATAAAAGTAATAGGAAAAAAAAATTTTTAAAAACCAAATATAATTGCAAAAAAAAAAAAAAAAAAAAACCCAAATTTATGTACCTTACTATCATGAACAACCTCCCAAACGTCCAAATTTCACCGACGGATGCGAACCCGAACCCGAACCCGAAGTCAATTCCAACAGTATCTGCCCAAAAAAAATCAGAAAAAAACCTAAATTCCACCAATTAACCTAAAATTGTAGTAATCTAATCAAGAAACGATCATCAATTACAGAAATTTAACGAAAAAAATCCAAAATTTAAATGCCAACGGCTATAAAAGGAGGAATCTTTGAGGGCTGAAAACGAACGGTAATCGGGTTGTTGAAGAACAAAAAGAAAAATTTGAGAAGATGAGGAACTCACCGCAACGAGAAATTGATCGGAGTGAGAGAGATTTAGGGATCTGAGGAATGAAAGATGAACTTTTTAGAGAGAGAAAGATGGAAACTTGGGCGTCCAATTTTGAGAAAAAAAGAACGAGAGAGAGAGAGAGATTGGGGAAATTCTAGTTGGCTTTGCCTCTAATTTCGTTTTATATATGGAATGGATTTTCCTTTTTCTTTTTCACTTTTAATTTTAATTTTCATTTCCTTTCCTATCCTTTTCTTTTTATTATTTTTATTATTATTTCAGAGTTTCTTAATTACGGCCGTTACAGTTTTTTACAGATTTACAAAATTACCCTTCAGGAATATGCCAATGCCACTTGACAGTTTCCTCATTTGATTTTAGAAATTCAACTTGCGTTTCTCGTTCTCCAATTATATCATAACATGGTAATTAAAAATATATATTTAATTATAATATTATATTATATTAATTAAGAGGATGTTTGATGAATGAGTTGAGTTTAAAAATTTTAAGTTTCAATAGTAATTTTTGTTGACTTTTTAAAAAGACACAAAATTTTTCATAAAAGACAAAAAACTTTTTCAAAAAAATATTTAAAAAATACAATTTAAGTTGAGTTAAACTTACCAACCAAACAGGTCCTAAATAATGATATTATAATATTATTAGAGGATACAGATAATGGTATAAATAAACAGACGTATTAATTAAATTTAATTTTTAGTTTTTTAATTAAATATATTTTACCCTTCTCTTTAAAAAATAAAATATTAACATACTTAAATTGGTATGTTAGTTTGAGTTGAAATATTTTAGTTGTAATAGTAAATTTTTTTGAATTTTCAGAAAAGACAAAAAAATTTTTGGGAAAAAGACAAAAACTTTTTAGAAAAAAGACAAAAAAAAGTTTAAAATGAGATGGAATTGGACCAGTTGCCAAACTCTTCATTAGAGGAAGAAAAATAACCTTTCTTAATATAACTGACCAAATCCATGCTTTTAATCTTTTTTTAAATGTTACCTGAGCATGTTAAACCTATCCATAACCTACAATTTTCTTTTTTTTTTTTTTTTTTTTTTTAGTAATATAACCTACAATTTTTTAGGACCAAAAAGACAAAAAAAAAAAGAAAAAAGGAAATGGAGTAATTCAAGGAAAATTAGCCTATCAAGTTTTGTTCTTTTCACCTTGAGTCATAACTAACCATCTAACACATGTTTTGAGACAGGAGAGAGACATGAGTAAAAAAAATTTAAAAAGATTTTTACGCTCCTGTTTAATACGTTAGTTTAAACAACTTTAAAAAAAAAAATTACTGTATTTTCTCTTACAAAAATATAAATTCATTATTTAAATTATGAGTTTAAACCTATGATTTAAACTGGTCTCAAAGAGAATATATACATACGTAAAGTCTTAAATCTGGTATCTGACGGTATCCGGTAATAGAAATTTCAATTATTATTATTGTGAATTTTAGTTATTAAGAATGTGAATTCATACAGAAGTAAATATGGTTAAAGTAAATGTGAATTATCCTGATTTTTACATTTCATTCTGCATGTTAGGAATGTGAATTCATACAGAAGTAAATATGGTTAAAGTAAATGTGAATTACCCTTATTTTTACATTTCATTCTGCATAAATTCACATTTCTAGTAACTGAGATTCAGATTACCGTATACATCATGTATTGAATTTTAAACCATTCCTATATATGTATACGTGAGTTACTTGACAAGAGAAAAATATAAGACGGAAAAAAAAAAGAGTAGATAAAAGAAATAACAGCCTAATTTTAACCTATAAAAAAAATGCATGTCCTGTTGGGAAAATAATCAATAATCAAACATTTTTGGAAAGAAAAACATAAAAGCAAGTTTATTGTTGGTCCTTACTAGAGTGAAATTATTTATTTTTTCTGATTTGAAACCAAAAGAATTATTATTTTTTAAGTGAAAATATGATTAAATTATTTTTATTTCGGTGAATAAAAAGGATTAAGGGTAACCCATCATTTTCAGATTTTCAATCCTATAAATAGGAATCCGTTTTTCTAGGTATGATAAGGAGATCAGTTATTTATATTAGGTAAATTTGATTAAATTACTTCGTAAAACAATCATTCACTTTTGTCTTTAAAAAATATATATATATATATATTCACTTATTCATTTTTTTCCTTTTCGTTGAACCAAATTAAGCAAAAAAGTTTTTTTTTTTTTACAAAAAAGCAAATATATATATATATATTATATAAGAAAAGCATTGCATATCTTATAATTTTTTTCCCCCTTTTGTTCTGAAAATTTTCACAATAGGAACCTCTATTTTTCACTAAGTAATCAGCTTAATTTTTCAACCACATAGGGAGTAATTTTGTACAATACGTGACAAAAATCGTATACACTCATAAGTTTGTCTGTTAAAAAATTAATCGAACGGTGCAAATACGGTTTCTTTTGATAGTAAAAATAAAAAATAAAAAGACAATGCAGATGTAGAAATTTTTTTTTTTTTTGTGTATTAGCAAAAAGTTAAATTAGCAACACTAATTTGTTTAAACATAAATTAGTCTAAAATTTCCAACAAGACTTTTCGTACGTCACCAATAAACGAAACACACGTTTCTCTTTGTACGTTAATTTGTTGATGGTAACATTATTATTGTTGACCAAAAAAACACAACAAACAATACCCAAATAGAAACGTTTTTCATGTGTTTTAATATACTTTAGCATCTCCCTTAATTATTTATTAAAAAAAAAAAAAAAAAGAGGCCATTCCACGAAGTCGCCATTTTACTTTTGCCTACTCTGGTCAGAATGGGCTAGGTTTTTTGAATGCTGCTAAAATCAGATAATTACTCTTTCTAAAAAATAGCAGATTATGAAAAGAAAATCTACGGGTTACAAAGTTTTTAGTCGCTAAATTAGATTTTAATTTTAAAAAAATGTGATAATTTAGCGGAATTTGACGTAAAAAAAATAAGATATTAATTAATGGAAATCTGATGATTAAGAATTGTATCTTAGTGGTGGTCTAGTAGGGACTTTTCAATGTTAAAAAAAAAAAAAAAAAATTTGGGATGGTTTAGCGGAATTTGATAAGAGTTCCAAGTTTTTGGGTCTTTTTAAAGTGCAAAATGCAAGAGAATTTGAGGGAACCAATTGTTGAGCACCGTCCACATCACCTAATTGTTGAGGGAACCAAACAAGGCGGTCTTAAAAATAATAAATAATATATAAGGGTCCGTTTGGTGAATGAGTTTGAGTTGAAAAAGTACGGTTTGAGATAAAAATTTTTGTTGACTTTTTAAAAAAGATAAAAACTTTTTCTAGAAAAAAAGAAAAACTGAGATGAAAAAATATAGTTTGAACTTGTTCACCAAACAAGGCTTAAATTAATTAATTTTTAAAAAATAGGGGAAGAAACGAAACCAAAAAAAACAAGGTTCACGAATGCCAAAGGGATATTCTTTTTATACAAATTTGCACTTTTAGAAGGCAGAATTCAATGGCTCTCATGAGGTTCATTCCCCCTTCTGTCCTGTTTTCTTCTTTCTTCTTTCTTTTTTTTTTTTTTTAAATAAAAAAATGTAAAATTCGATGAGAGAATATTAAAAAAAATGAAGAATTCCTTATTTAGTTTCAAATTGTGAATCACAATAAATGAAAGAACATATAGCAATTGAATAAAATTTGATGAGAATATGTCAATTTAAAATTGTGAATTACAGTAATTACAGGCATATCCTAATAATAATATCATATCTGCTTTAATTTAAATGCGGAGTTTTAATCTCTCCATCTCAAGTTCAAAAAAAAAAAAAAAAAAGTGAATTACCCGGATTTTTTTTTTTTTTTGGATATCTTACAATAAAATCTTCTAAACACATATATCCCGTTCAAGTGCTTTTTTATCCCTTTATTTTGCTACCTTTATCTTTCTACGTTTTTTTTTTTTTTTTTTTGGATGAATTTTTTAGTGTTAACCCAACATGATAGTGATCCAAATGACAAGAATGCTCGACCTCTAAGCTTCAAACACTAATTCCGAAATGAATTTATAAGATAAAGGCACTTTTTTAAAAAATAAAATAACAAAAAAAAAAAGATGAAAGTATTTTGTCAATCAAACCACTCATTTATTTGTTTTCTTTAACTTAATATCTAATTGTATGTCACACAAAATATATATATATATATATATATAATGGGGCAGCTAGGTTCCCACAACCTTAAGAAGAAGTTTTAATTTTCCTATCCAATTGAATAAATATGCAAAAACAAAATGAAAAAAGAAAAAAGAAAAGAAAAGAAAGAAAGAAGTCTTATTATGAGCAATCAAAGCTAAAAAAGGGAAAGTTGACTATGATCAATTACGGGGGAGTTTGGTGGAGTAGTTTAAGTTGAGATTTTTAAGTTTGAATAGTAAATTTTTTTGAATTTTCAGAAAAGACAAAAAATTTTTTAGGAAAAAGACAAAAACTTTTTGGAAAAAAAACAAAAAAAAGTTTGAATTGAGTTGGTGGAGTTGGTTTGCCAAAGAGGGCCTAAGTTCATGGCTTCATGCTTGAGTTTTTTTTTTTTTTTTTTTTTTTTGTTTCCAATAATAATAATAATTTTACCTCTTTTTTTTTCTGGTGAATTTGAGGCGGGAGGATTCAAACTCTACTTCTTATAATGAGTCAAATATAAAATTACTGTTAATTTATATGTGTAACTAAGTTATTATCAATTTTATCTCATATTTAATATGAAATAAATAGATTCTTTAATGATGGACAAGAAGGTTACTTTAACGAATCAACTAGAGTCCTAACACAATCATCAAGCAAATACAACTAATTTAGAGATTTTTGAGTAAGAGAGAGAGAGGGAGATTTTAAAGTAATTCTTTTTTTATTTTTTTTTTAAATCAAGTAACGTAACCAATAAACTTTCTTTCTTTCTTTCTTTTTAATTATCTTTTAGAGGTAAGAAATTCAAAATTATTCTTATGACCTCAACATGGAAAATACGTATACCACTAACCTTTTCAATTTGTGAATCTATTCATAAAAAGTGTATCTTTTGCCGTTAGAAATTGACAAAATCAGCATGCCAAAGAAAAAAGAAGAAGAAAAATTTGCGTATGAGAAATTTCTGATTAACTTTTATAATTCAGACATTAATCAAGGCCCTTTCTATCTTTTTTTTTTTTTTTTTTCCTTTTTTGGGTTTTTTTTTTTTTTTTTTTTTTTTTTGCGCTCACACGTTGAAATTACAAAATGCATGATCCTTTACAGCAAATTTTAGCCAACAAAAACACGTAACTTATAATTAAAGATCAAGAAAATAACCAAGAATATATGTACATCTCCATAATTTTATCTATATATATATATATATAATATTTGTGTTATCCATTGAAGATTAATATGACTTTAGATTAGTGCCACTAATGATGAGGCTTAAAAAAATAATAATAGCATAAACTCAATCAAAGAGCTAGAGGGGCATGTGTCACATGTTGGACACTATAAACAAGACCAATCATCATGATATCTTCCTAATTGTCATGCACTACACTTTTGTTTTCTTGTAAAGGGATATATTCATTTTCAGACCCTTCATATGTAGGTCAAATTTCATTTTAATCCTATAGTTTTTAAAACGTTGTGAATTAAGTCTTTCTAATTTGTCAAATTGTCTCAATTAGTTGTTTCATTCGATTATTAAGAGTCCGTTCAAATCATATATTCAATCTCACAATTCAAATAATAAATTCAATTTCTGTAAGAGAAAACATTGTAAAAATAAAATATTTTAAAAATAAGTTTTAAACGAAATATTAGACAGAAGTAAAACGTCAAAGAGAAGAAAATAAAGACATGACTTTCTTCTTAACAGTCACATCTTTAAATATGTTAGCTTATAAAATTCGCTCCCCATAAATCATATATGATCTTCACATTTCTTTTTCCGTCGATAAACGAGAGGACTAATTTGAAATAACTTGATAAAGGTTATAATTTGGGGATTAAAAGTAGGATTAATCCATTTTCGTGGGCTGAATTCCTAGTTGTCTAGCTTCTAATCCAATTTGCTTGACTAGTAAGTTCAACCTAGATTCCTTCACTTTCTAGCTAATAACCTCAAAACAGAGATAACTAGTCCCAAGGCTGCAAATCCAACGGCCCACAGCTTCCAATATATATATATATATATGTGCACATATATTTATTTATACAAAAGGACAACCAATAGTCCCACCCCTCAAGTCTACCTTCATTACTGTGATCTTAAATTAAGGATATAAAATAGCAAAATCGTTATTATTATAATTATTTTTTTAATATGGAATTATGACTCTCACTTATTAAAAATATATGAAATTATTTTTAATTCTCGAATTTGAAAGTTTATATCTAATCAAAATCCGTTCGGGAGTTTATATATTTATATATTTATTTATTCATTTAATAATAATAATTTTTTTTCTTTTTTCTTTTTTTAGGAAGAAGGTTCAACTTATTGGGTGCAAGTATAAAAAGGCATTAGATAGCCCAAACACCAAGTATATATATATATATATATATGTAAATAAATGCCAAATAATTTGGATAACAAGAAATGTACACAAAGGATATTCTTTGTACACTCGAGGCAAACAAATCTCTGAACAAATCTTGTGGCGTGCTTGATCTTTTAGAAGACAATATTGCATTATACGAGAACAGTCATTAGAGAATATATAAGATTTTAATACCTTATTTGGACAAAAATTTTAAAAGACTGGTCTGGATAAAAAGTTATCCACTCCATGTCTGAATCTCCCTGGAAGACTACTTGCTTCAGCGAGCTCCTCTCTTACTTCGAATCAACCTATATTTATGCTGTTGTCATCTACTTATATATATATATATATATATATATGTATGTATATATGTATTTATATCTGCATAAATATATGTAAAGTCTAGGCTTGCAAACTGGTTGTTTGATGGTAAAAAATGTCGGCCGCAACCCTGTTTTTTGCTATCAAAACAGGGTTGTGGCTGACTTTTTAATTACTTTTTCCCCAGCGATAATAAATTCTTGTTTGTTTGAATTTTTTATTTACAACTTTTTACGTTTATTTTTCTCAACATATTAACAGGTTTGTTCAAATCAAATTCTATTTGGGAATAAATAAATTTGAAAATTGGATAAATACTTATATATGAATTGTTAAATCAGTTATTATTAATTATATTTGTTTACTTGTCAGTTTAATATTATATTTTCTTTGTTAAAAAAAATAAAGTTGGATCTAAAAGTTTGGCATTTAATTAAAATGCTAATATTTAATTTGTATTTTATTTTTGCCTGAAGTTTGCTTGTATTTAATTAAAATGTAAAATCCTATTCTATCCTAAATGCACATTATCAAACACGGGATAAGATTAATTATAGTTCAATCCTATCTTTTTTTTTATACACTCCAATCCAATCCTTTGATACTATCATATTCAATATTGTCATATCTCACGCACCAATCGGACCATAAAACCACAATTATTAAATTAACTCATAATCATCCTTATCATTAAAAAATTATGTTGGGGCAATAATCCATTTATGCCATTTTTTAGGGGGCAATTCTATAAATCACTCGAGAATGTATGCAAATAACAAGGCTAATTTGTCAAAAATGAGAATCTTACAATGTGAAGTTAATAAATTGATCATCTTTTATTTATGCACGGAGCAAAACTAGGCCGTTCAGGGTCGCCATTCTAAAGTCATTTTAAGAAATAAAAAAAAAAGTTTAAAAAAGCAATTTTACAATTATTCTCTTAGTTTGCGTTTGGCATTACATCTTAAACTCAAATTTTTCATATCAGTTTTTGTCTTTTTTTTAAAAATCAACAAAACTTATAACTAATTTTTAAAAAATCAACCAATTCAAATTTAAAAATTTCAACTCAAACTGTTTTACTAAACGCACCCTAAAGTCATTTCAAAGCAACTACACCATTTATGAATCCTAGTAAAAATGTTTACCTGAATGTTTGACGAACAAAAGAATGATCAAGATAAAAACCATGAAATTAGTCATTCTAGAACTCATAACAAATAATTTCATCGCCTTACTGACGTACATCTACATCAATTGATCGGATTTATAGCACTAGAAGCAATATATTATATATTTTTTTAAGATTTAATTTTTTATTTTAAGAATTATACAATAACGTTTAGGACAATATAACTCATAAGAAACAATTGGCTGTCCACCAAATTGAAGTAAGTACATTACAAAAATTATTTAATCACATATATAAAAAGTCACAGATCTATAACAATAATAATAATAATAATAATAGAATTAAGTCATGTTTAGTTGGGGGTAATGGAATGGAATGAAAAAATCATTCTTAAGAATGAGCCCAATTCCATTGTTTGGTTAACAAATATAGGTTGGAAAAGTCCGTAGGAAAAGTGAATAAGGGTCCGTTTGGTTGGTTAATTTGAGTTGAAATATTTTAGTTGTAATAGTAAATTTTTTTGAATTTTCAGAAAAGACAAAAAACTTTTTGGGAAAAAGACAAAAAAAAATACAGTTTGAGTTAAAATGAGATGGTGAGGCAAACAAAGCATAAATAATATACATTTAAAAATCATTATATCAATTTGATATAAAAATTAACACTAAACTAAATTAAAATTATCTAAATTTGTATCATATTAATCAAAAATTGAGGAACAGACATTATGTTAGTTAATAGACGAAAGAAATATTGGTATTTAGGTAATTTGCTCAAATTTTTTCCTTTTCAATTGAAAGCCTAGTCACCCAATATAGGTGAATCATCATTGCACGCCCCAATGGCTCCACTCAGACCGTGACCTTAACGGACATGGCCACCATAAGTAACACCGCCGTTACCTACGACCACCCTTTTTCGGTTTTTACTTTTCTTTTGGCCACATGTATCCATTTATATATATATATGTTTTTCTTCTTCGTCTTCTTCTTTTTTGCGAATATGTGGTGAGGAAAACTGGCTATTGTCACCGCTGTTGCAGAGGTTCCGCCGTCGTTGGCTCCTCCATGATCATCACCGGCGAATCTGGTCGGAGTCAACGTTTGGATTTGAGGGAATTTTATTTCATTTTCATTATTTTTGAAAATGAAAGATAAATGACCCTTGACCAATAATGCCCAAAAGAAGACGGTCACGTGCAAATCAGGCATTAAAAGATGCCCAAAATCTTACGCCCGTCAGCGAAAGTACTACGTATGCCAAGACTGGTAAGTTGAGGGGGCTGATTGCCACAATTTTTTAGTTCGGGGACTAAATTGCCAAATCTGAAAAGTTCAGGGGGCTTCTGTAGCAAAAAGCTGATAAATAGCTGAGGATTTTGCTGCGGAGGATGAGTATTCATCATCAAGCGCAAAGATTTTAATAGAGGATTTATGCTTTGTTTAGTACTTAGGTTCCATTCTGAAAAAGTTAGAAGCTTGCTTTTTGTTTTTTTGTGAAAAGTTAATAAATTTCTTAGGAAAATTCTACAATGGGATCAAATTTTTTTACCGTATTGATGGTGTAAGATCCAACGGATGGGAACGGATGGATTGATAAGGTATACTAAATTAGGATGTGAGTATTTACATGTGATTATACTTAAAAAAAAAAAAAAAAAACCATCGTAGTAGCAAAACTTCCCAAATCCCCCCTCCCCTGACGGATCCATTGGAATCTAGGCCTTGATTCTCCTGCCACGGCTCACAAAGCCGGCTTCTTTCGCCGGAGGAGTCTAGGATTTTGCATTTTGTATTTATTTATTTATTTTGAAATTCGAATAAGTATTGCAATTGTATGTTGGGGGGTATATTTACATTAGATAGTCCTTTAACTTTTTATGGTCCTCGGATTTCAATCTAAGGGTCCAAATTTTTATACCCCAATGGTTGGGGAAAAAAAACATCCCGACCATAAAAGTTTAATTAATTTTTGAAAATTCAACATTTTAACCTAAAAATTCTAACTTCAACCGGTGTTTCATTATATTCAAACCAAGGTTAGATCGCTTAGGATTGTAGTTTGTAAAAAAATTAATGGGAGGAGTATTATTTTTGCGTAGTTTTATCCTTCTCTTTTGAAAACTTGACGTGAAAATAACCACCAAAAAAAAAAAACACAAAACACAAAATACAAAACATAATCCTGATTTTTTGATTGAAAAAGATATGCGATTCCTTCATTAAAAAAAAAAAAAAAATGCCGTGCTGATAAACTAGGTGTTACTATACTGTCAAGGGTGATTTTGTCCAAACAAGAATTAAGTTTATTCCATTTCAAAGACTCTACAAAATTCCAACCAAACAACAAAATCATCTATCTTTTCCTCTCTATTCTATTACCATTCTTATTCCATTCCATTACTCCTAGCCAAACAAAAAGACAAAATTCTTGTATCGACCTAACTACCCGGGAGAAATCATGGTAGTTGACCATTTCAATCAGAACGAATATCAAAGTTTACATCTCATGCAAAATGATCATCGTCAGGTAACAATACAAAACAACAACAATGGCCGCATATGTACAACGATTGGACCGCCGCTATGATGTTAAAAGCAATGCCGCAAAATCTTTCGTGAAATGGCATTTCAGAGAAAAAGTTCTTCATGGCATCCGGAAAACCTTGGTAACAGAACTAGAGCAGATATGGCTTCTAGTCCTGGCAATCATTGACAGGTTTTATGTTTGAAAAACACTCTAAATACTGTTTAAGAGCGGCCGGATGAGTTTTAGAAAGGCGTGCCACGAAGCCCTTTTCACTCGTGGCAATCATGCTTGCAATGGAGTAGTCTTTTTTGCGTCGGCGTATACCACTCTCTTTAAGCCATCGATAAAATCCGTGTCTGCATTTAATCCGGTTCTCCAAGTCAAAACTCAAGAATGTTGGGAAAGTATCCAGGTAATCTAAAGAGGATCCCATTTCCTGGCACAAAAAGTGCACTTTCTGTTCTAACATTTCTGGGCTTTGACCAAGGATCTTGGGTGCAATTCTTATAATCGAACAGATCTTTGAGTATTTCATACCTAAGCGAAGAAGGCAATCAAATCTGGTTTGTAACTCGAGCCTATTGCCGTGTAAATGATTCAAGGCCTTTATAGTCAAAACATTCTCTCCGAACCCGATTCCTTTCAAGAAATCCAGTTTACTCATCTTATGGCCGGAACACCTTATAGATTCTATCCTCTTCAAAGCATCTACGAACTCTTTATCTATCTCTTCATTGCAACAACTGAAGGCGCAAGTAGCCAATAAACGATTTGAGCTCTTAACCTTGTTGAAAAACCATTCATTTAGATCCATAGCCCTCATCACATGAGGTATATTTGCCATGCTATTTCGTCCCAACACATGAGGGTACTTTTCACCAACATGCTGCAACTGTTTTTCGCTCATTCCAAAATGTTTGAGCAATGCTAAAACCGATATCACCGGCGTTTCTAAGTCAAGATTCAAAATTTCTGGATTCTGAAGTAGCAAGAAACCGACATCTTCCTCTCTGACACCGAATTTACAGAAGTACTCTACTTTCTGGACTAAAACCTCTTTTGGGCATTCAAGAAAATACTCCTTCTTCAGACACATTAGTTCCCCTACGTTCCCGCAACCTAAATCATAAAACACACGAACTTTGCAACAAATCTCGTACCAAGCATCCACATTCCCCTCAACACAACTCCCCATACCGAACTCCACAAAAATCCTTTTCAAATCATCAAACAACACATCGAAATCACCGCCCGGTTTGCCTGCCTTGCTTAGCAAGTAAGGGAAAGCCAGAAACACACCCACCAACGGTAAATTATCAACTAAGTAGCATTCTCTAAACCAATTAAGCCTAGCATTTAACTCACGTGAAGACTGGCTAAAAACAGAAACCTCCTCCTCATACAACAGTCCTAGCTTGTTCCACGGAAACCCAAACACAGCAAGCTCACGAGCCGCCTCCAGAACAGCCCCATCTTCACAGAAGAAGAACTTCTTTGGAGGCAAGTACTTAGAAACATCCTTGTAATCTATGCCTATGCTTTCGAAGAAAAACTCAAATTCGTTGATGGGTTCGTACCTGAGAAGCTTTCTGAAGCTTTTGGGAAAGGTGGGAGCTGAGAAGGGGACCCGTCTGATCAGGGCGCAGAGGCAGAAGAGGGAGTTCTTGCCAATGTGCTCGGCGAAGGTGAAGGGCAAGGCCCTGGTGGTGTGGAGATACTCGGTCAAAGCCTTCTGGGCTTCTTCTACGACTTGGGGTCTGTATTTGGTGTGGACTTTTGGAAGGCTTGGGAATTTGGAGAGAGTCTTGGTGGTGGAAAAATGATGGCAAAGGAGGGTGAAGAAGAGTTGCTGCTGCTGATATTTTCGAAAATGCATTGGTTTTAGTTTTGGGTAAAGAGAGAGACAGTATTTAGAGTGAAAGAAAAGCTTTCTTTTATGATTTACCCTGAAAGAGAAGAATTCACAACACAGAATGTAACAGAGTCAATTAGCAAAACCAATATATACATACATGTGCGTGCGTGTGTGTGTCTAATTAGATACATATAAAATTAGATGGGCGGTCGTATTTTTTGTCATTCCTTTGAAAATATACCTGAACTTTTGATTTTTTTTAGGTGAATGACCGTTTTTCAACAGAATAGTGCTAGGGACACCAACTCCAATCTCAAGTCCAACTTTTGGAATATCAATTTTTATATCATGTTTTTATTGGTAAATGTAATCAATTAATGTGGCAATATTTTAAACACTAACATAAAAAAAAAAAAAAAAAAAACGACAACTCATATGATATATAAGTTATTACTCAAAAGTTGAAATTAAAGTTCATGTTAATAGCATTTTTCTTTTCGATATTACTGAATTTTAAGATGATTCATCAGTTATATACCCCAATAGTCCATCACTATCAACTAATACAAAATAACTTAAAAAAAGGCCAATTTTTCCTTAAACCCTTGCATATATATAGACACACACAACCATAATACACTGAACGGAAATGAGATTGCACAATTAGTGGAATAAACAAAAATGTTAAGCAGTAAATTAAACTTGTTTTTCAAGTTCCAAACAAATGATAATCTCAAATGACCTAAAACCATTACTCAATTAAAGTCTGTGTTATGACGAGAAAACAAGGACCCAAAGGTCTTACGCAAAGCAGTGGAGAAAGGGAGAAGAATTACCCAACATTCGGCGTGTATTTACTGTGAACGAGGCCGTAGGAGTTTCTGAAGCGGCGGCGCAGCGCCGTATTGCCGGCCGGAGCTCGCGTGGGGGACCGGCGGCGCGTCGGCGTTCGGGGAAAAATGAGAGATTGAGAGAGTTTATACAAAGAGTGTAACAGAGTGAGCGAGAAAATGGATCTTTATTATTTGTTTCTATTTTTTCATCAGGTATCATTTTCACTCCTTAAATTTTAGTGTTTTGGTAATTTTACTTTATAATCTTTAAAAATTTATAAAATGTTTCATGGATTATAAAATATTATCATTTTTACTCATTAGAATTACTATCAATCTTAATTTTCTTATAATTTTAAGTCCGTTTGGTGAATGAATTTGAGTTGAAAAAGTATAGTATATGTTGAGTCAGAAAAGACAAACATTTTTCAGAAAAGTATAGTTTGTGTTGAAAATTTTTGTTGACTTTTCAGAAAAGACAAACTTTTTCAGAAAAAGATAAAAATTGAGATAAAAAATACAGTTTGAGTTAAATTACCAAACGAGGACTTTATCTCTTAAATTTTAAAAACCGATATTCATATGCCTCAAACTTTTAACAGTTAACAAGAATGTCCTTCAAATTTTAAATTGCTTGCAAAAATATCTGCTGCCTTTATTTTGAGCATATAAAATGTGAAAAAGATTTTATTTTTACCTTTAATTTTTATACATTTGTAACTTTACTTCTAAGTATTGAATAACTAATGATTGTACCTTTCAATCTTTAAATCATTGGTAAAATTACTCATGTTTCGTCGACTTAAAATTGATACAACAATAATATTATAAAAGGTTAATTTAATTAATTTAACTTAAGGGGAGTTTGGCTCCCATTCCAACTCCATCTCATTTCAAACTTTTTTTGTCTTTTTCCTAAAAAATTTTTGTCTTTTTCCCAAAAAATTTTTTGTCTTTTCTGAAAATTCAAAAAAATTTACTATTACAACTAAAATATTTCAATTCAAACTAACACACCAAACACCCCTTTAAAATACTTGACATAGTAAAAATAACCTTAATGTTGTATTTGGTAGAAGAGATGCAAAATATAATAGAATGAAGTGTAAAATACTTAGGTAAAGGAAACAAAAGAATATTTTTGTTTATATTGTAATACAAAAGAGAATGTCTAATATTTATTTTGCAATTATTTTACATAATACAAAGAATCAATCCAACTATCTTATTTTTGTGTAACCCTTAATATTTAGTTGCTTTTTTTTTTTTCCTTTCTATTTTATTTCCAAAAAAACTTTGCTTACTACTTGACGTGGCACCTAGGCTTTTTTATTTTTCTTTTCTAAAATTTTTCTCCTCTAGTTGCCATTTGCCACCTTTTTTTTTTTTTTTTGCGCTAATATATCCTATTAATAATAAAAGTCTCAAATTTGCCCCAATCTAGCTACATTTTTTTCTTTTCTTTCTTTTTGTCTCTATGGAATAAATTTTCTCAGATATATCGCTAGACGCACGTAACACATTATTAAAACTAGTAACTTTATAAAAATGAGAGGATGAATAATGATAGAGATCATAATAGTCTTTTGTATATCATTTATTTTAACAAAGTTTTCCATCTACTTTTCTTTCAAAAGTTGGACAGATTAAAATTTATTGGATCTCATAGATTTATAATTTCTTTATTTCTCAATTTCCTTTCTACCAAACAATCAAAAATTACATTTTCCTCTTCAAAATCTTTCTTGTAATTTCCTTTCTCCCTCTTTTCTACTCTACTAAACATAGGCTAAAATTTTATAAAAATTAAAGGGATCTATATATTCAAGTTTCTTTAAATTTTTTTAAATGATTTGACTTAAAAATAAATCTTATAAATGCTAAAAACACTAGAATGACAAAAGACAGAAAACAAACAAAAAGTAACCTAAAATTGAAGGGCTCTCTACAATGATTCTAGGTTTTTTTGCCCCATTAATGGGGTAAAAAAAAAATCCTTGACCATCAGATAAAAATTTAAAAAGGTTAAAGACCATCAAATGAATTTGAATTCTCCCACACACAACTATAATCTCATAACCATATTAAAAAAAAAAAAAAAAAAAAACCCAAAGACAATACATGTGTTCTCGTCGCCAACACTCATGACGAACCAATAACCGTTAGCATGAAGGCCATCTTCGTCTCTGGCATCAGCCACGTGAGTCACCGCATCCCGACAACTTGAATCACCCTCCCTCCCAGATGATGCAGATCTGGCTCGTGGGGGGTTGCATCGTGGTGGTTCGTTGTCGCTCGGCGTGTGGGGGGGAGGAGGTGTTGTAGGAAGTTGCTGCTTGTAGGAAGGGGGTTTTTTGTTTTTTTTTTTTTTTCAAGTATAATTAGATGTTATAGGATACATTGTAATTTAAGGTCCGTTTGGTAAATGAGTTGAGTTTGAATTGAGATGAAATTTTTAAGGTTGAGTTGAGTTGAATTGACTTTTAAAAAAAAATTATAAACTTTGTTGACTTTTCAAAAAAAAATAAAAATTAAGATGAAAAAATACAATTTAGTTGGAGTTAAACTTTATTATCAAATAAAGCTTTAGTACACATTTATAATCCAACCGTTTACGGTCATTTGATCTTAACCCTTTAATTAGGTAACATTTTTTTACATCATTGTAGAAGTCCCCTAAAATTGAATGTGTTTATAAGATTTATTCCCCTTTTATCAAAATAAAATTTTCTAAAAAATGTAAGCTATTGAAATTAAAAAAAAAAAAAAAGTTATTGTTGATATCGGTGTCCCAAAAATTATTTAAAAAAAAAAAAAAAAAAAAACGCCGCTTCAAATCCCTGTTGCTCTGTTTCTCGAGAGCATCCTACTGACATGAAAAAATCCCATTCGGTAAAAGAATTCAGAGAAAGAGAGAGAGCGAGAGAAAGAGGAACACAGGAGAGAGAAGCTCCGATGGGTAGGCCACGGGTGACTGGTGGCCCTGCCTTCCGTTTCACGGCTACCGAGGTCTCTCTCTCTCTCTCTCTCTCTCTCTTCTTGAAAAAGTGAAGTTGAAATTTCCAAATGGACGTTTTAGTTTTTGACTCATGAAACGTGCTAATTACCATGTTTAATTCATTAATTTTCTTGAACTTGAATGTTTAACCCTTTTCTCGTTCTCAATTTGTGATAATTTTTTGCTTTAGAGCAAAATTTGGAGAATATTGTGCCTGATTTTTTTTTTTTTATCTCATTGAATTTTGAGCTTGTGATCCTTGTATAGTGTTGGACATTATTATGTTAGATTGTGTATTTATCCGACATGGGTTAAGTTACGGGACAGTTGTGATGTTTACGTGTGGAACGGGCATTTTGCCCCTCGAGTTAACTTTTGGAGATGAATTTTAGCCTAGCCTATTTAACATCGTGTCAGAGCTAGATTTTGCAGCCGATGGTGGGTTTGGACCTTGACCCGCGCTAGGCGTGAGTGTGGGTGCGACATTGTGTATTTATTCCATATTGTTAAGTTACAGGACTGTTATGGTGTTTATATATGGAATAGATTCGCTCACTTCTTGAGCTAACTTTTGAAGATGAGTTTTGTAAGAGGGAAAAATAGAATATATATCTCTAATGCAGCTCTCTTTTTTCCTAATTCTTTGCTTTATAGTTCTTTTTCAATGGAACAGAAGAATATAAAAGAAAGCAATAAGAATAGTAACAACTCAGAAAGAAAATTCCAGATAAAATTTTTGGGCAAAGGCTTTGGTGACAACTCGGAGTATTTTCGTTTCTCTTTAATAAGTGAGAGTCATATATTTCATGAAAGAAAAATAAATTGGTGTTCTACATGTAGAAATAGTGGGTGTAATAGTAAATTTATTTTGTGTAACAATGACTTTATAAAGGTATACTGATAGAAAATTGGTCTATGATAGACCAATATTTACACCTCTTTGAAGTCATTGTTGCATAGAAGAAATTTCATGTAACACTGCCTATGTCTACACGTTATAGTATAGCATCGGTCCTTGTGAAGGACCGTAGAAATACCTCGAAATCTTCTTGGTTAGTCAATTTGAAAAATCACTTGAGGGGATATCTATCATGTAAACGCGTAGGTATGTATCTATATGTATATTCTTCAACACTCATGTCGCGTGTTTTTAGTGCAAGAATCTTTTTCCTTTAGTATAGAGCTGAGACAATGTTTATGAGGTGTTCTTTTGCCATCTTAATTCTGTAAATGACTTCCTACCCGAATTCAAATTGCTATATTTCTAAGGTTGCGGAGATGGAAACTATTCTAAAAGAACATGATAATGCAATGCCTGCACATGAAATTCTTGTAGGTCTTGCAGATAAATTCAGGTGTGTCTTCGTCTCTCTTTAATCGTTTAAGAATGTCAAATATTCTTTACTGTTTTTTCTAAGAAGTACTAGAGCTTAAACTGAGGAATTTGGTATCTTCTTCCAGTGGATCTGCAGGTCGAAAAGGCAGGATTACGATACAAACGAAGCAAGTATGATGATTTTTGTTATGTTAATGCACTATAAGAAAAATCTACTTTATAGGGGTGTTTTTTATACTTTCGCTCCTCCTTATAGGTTTGGAATTGGTTCCAAAATAGGCGATATGCTATAAGGGCAAAGTTAAGTAGGAATCCTGGGAATTTAAGCTTGTCAGCTATGCCTGGGGACGATCCAACTCCGGTGTGGACCGTGCCCCAACCTGCAACTGTTCCTATGCCTCAACCTACAAAGGCAAAGTTAAGTAAGAATCCCGAGAAGTTAAGCGTGCCACCTATGCCTCAAGATGATCCAACTTCAGCGGGGACCATGCCTCAACCTATAAATATGCCAGCTCTATCAGGTAGAGTGTGTCCTTCGTCATGTTTTACTTCCATTTTGTCCATTTTGATGTTTTATGTTTTCCATTCAGTTTCTGCTTCTCTTACCTTTAACGTAAAGAGTTTGCTTTAGTTCATTTTTTCTTTAAAATTGAAAAAACAAAAGGTGCTTATGATTACAAAAGTAGAGCATCGCAACTTATCCTTACCTCTTTAATTGATCGGAATTCATTTGAAAAAGGCTAATGTATAAAGTATGTTAAAGGTACAGAGGAACTTTCTTTTTTCCCTTATCCTGCTATGATGCTGAACTAGCTTATTATAAATTCCATTAAACAACATGCATTTTAGTTTAGCCTCAACCCGAATGAGAGAGTGTTGTACTGCTAAGTAAGCCGCCCATAGCATGTTTTATGCCTCGCTAGTTGTGATCATTTGGTGAATAAATATTTGCTATGTTGATGCACATGGGCATTGAGCGGTGAGGAAGCTGATGATTGCCAGCCAATGCCTGGAAAAACATGCTTCTGGCTGGTTTCCGGGCATTGTCAATGTTAGACCTTTTTTTTAACGAGTCAAAACAGGTCTTTGGTTTTCTATTTAGCCCGTACTCTAGCAATCTTTTCCTCAAAACACTTCTCCTTGTGCCTTGTAGCACACCAAGCATAAATTGAAACTCCACACGAACAGTCGGACACAAATATTGTTCCCCAGAAAACCGTTGCCAAGATGTCAAAGTCTAGTAGTAGGACAGTCTTTTTTCCATAGGAAAATCTCTGGTAAGACCTCAATGCGCAGTGATCTGACTACATGCTCCCTTCCCTTACTAGGCTGTGAATCATAGGGTGTTCTGATAAATTCCGATCCTCGTAATTTCTCAGGTGTTTGTATCCTGATTGAAGCTCGGATCCATATTTTATTGGATTTTTAGCTTCCAAATGTCCATTTGACTACTATATGATTATCAATGGCAAAGTTGTTGAACATTTCTGAGAAATCTTTGATTTCTTAGTCATTTCCAAAGTTGAATAACCCTTTAGGCATTTTGAAGCATTCTCTGGCTTTTTCTATCTACCTACAAAACTGAGGTGGTTTGCAAACTAACTTTAAGAGAATCGCTTGCTTGAGAACTGCAATATGACGAAAGAAGTGTAAAAAAGTTCAATGAAAGTTAGTTAGTTTGGTTAATTATTAGTGGGAATTAGAGGCTGCTGACTTTGACCGAGGAAAAAAAAAAAAAAAGAGCAAAAAAACTAGTGTTTCTTTCTCCTCTTCATAGACTGAAATTGGTGCACCTCTCTCCTTACATTTTGTGGCCAGCAGCCGACCCACCGAAAAACCCCAAAACTGAAATTTTGTCTCAAATTTCTGATCATTAAGAGAAAAAGAGGAAGAAAAACGAAGAAAACCAAGTCTTAAAGGTTAGTAAGTGGCTTAGAGCTTACGTTTGAAGTTTGTTTTCATAGGTTTATTTGGAAATATACAGGTATACTTCGCCGAAACAATTTTTGTGCAAAATACGCGATATTTGTGATTGAAATAAGGTTGGATCAGTTACAAGTTCGATGTTCATGACCACCTGCAATTTTGAGTGACTGGAAGTAGTCACGTGTGTCCAGGTTGGCTGAAAATGGGTTGTGCGCCCCATTTTAGCCGGTTGGCTGACAATATGACAATTTTTTGATGACAATATATGTGTTTTTGTCATTTTTTTCCTTATCTAAATTCACTAACTGGTAGATTTCAAAATTCACACAGGCATGGATCCGATCTACGTTCTAGTGGAGTACAATGGGTGGTGGAAAAGGGTGGATAATAGCCTTTGGGAGTGGTGTGGAAGTGAATTGACGGGGGGCTTTGTGGTTGATAGGGGTATCAAATTTCTAGAATTGGTAGAGATGATCTACCAAAAAACGAGTGTCAACCGAAACGATTATGCGATTGAAATTACACACAAGCCCGTTGATGACAAGCATGTAAAGACTGCACCAATTCTTATTTCCAATGATTCGGAGTTCAAAGATCTTATGTTTTGGTATAAAAGTGAAGATTCGATTACTATACATGCTACGCTTAAAGAGAATCGGGAGGGAAAATGGGAGATCGGTATGGATCCCATCTACGTTCTTCTGGAGTACAATGGGAGGTGGAAACAACTAGATAGCGGCTTTTGGGAGTGGCGTGGAAGTGATTTGGCCAAGGCCTTTGTGGTTGATAGGAGTATCAAGTTTCGAAAATTGGTAGAGATAATCTACCGTAAAACAAGTATCAACCGAAGTGCATATGCAGTTGAAATAACACATAAATCTGTTAGTGACAATCATGTAAGGACTGCGCCAACTCTTATTTCCAATGATTTGGATTTCACGGATCTTATGTTTTGGTATAAAAACGAAGATTCAATAACTCTACACGTTACACTTAAAGAGAATTGAGAGAAAGGGAAGGGAAAGTGCGACCGCGATAAATGCAGGACACGTGGGCAAACAAAAACAAAATTCAACAAGATGTCCTAATCAACGATCCATCCAATGTTAGGAGCACCACCTAGAAGTCGTGACACATCCTTTATTTTGGATTGTACTAATTAGGTCTATTTTATTTGTTGTCTTTTATTCATGCTATTTATTATGTATTTTTGTACCAGAGACTCTTTAGCTTCCCCATTAGTTAGCACGATCCTCAATTTGCATTGCAAGGATCAAAATCTAGGGTAGAATGAAATATTTTAATCTAACATAGAGTAGGTTTTTGCTTTTATCCACAAGTACAAGTACTTTTTTTTTTTCTCTATAACTTATGGGGTGAGAGATTTGAACTCTTTACCTTATAATAGAGTCAGGTGTGGAATAATTAATTGTTCCATATATTTTGTATCAATCATATTATAGAAAAATATAAAATTCACCATCCCTGCCATTAATCAATTTGATATATGTATGTATGACTCTTGATCATTAAAGATCATTAAAAACATTTTCAGGTTACGAATTTGAGAGTTTCTATTCAAATTCTTCCACATCCACCTCGGGAGCTAGTACTTAGGGTTTTTTTTGGGTAACATATAAGGATGGTAATTTGGAAGTTGAGTTGGAAATGTGTGTTTGAAGGGAAAATTTTTGAAGAAGTTCTGTGATATAAAAAATAGTTCAAAAATCTGAAAGGTACTGTTCAGAAAAAAAATACAAAATGGATATTGTCTTGTTTGTTTTGTCGTTACTAGTATTTTGATATAAAAATCCTCTCATTTTGATTTCAAATGAAAAAGTAACGGACTTTAAAGTTTGAGTTTTTTAAAAATGGAAGAGAAAGAAAGTTTGATTTAAAGTTAGAATTTAAAATCTAGTTAGTACCCCAAATAGAGCCTTAGTTTATATTATTTGTATATGCTTATTAGAATTCTCTTTCTTTTATTTGCCCATAACTATAAGAAATTACACTTTGCTCTCGACATAAAATTTGTGGCTATTCTCTCTCTTTCTCTCTCTCCCTCTCTCTCATTTCAATTAGATTAAAGGAACAGTAATCAACACCAACAAAACATGAACATGGTTCCCATGCAGTTAAACGAACCATTTTCAAACTTATATGCAATATAATATTTGTGGATTTAGTCACAAATTGGGCAAAAATAGTTTTGCTCCAATAAATAAGCAAATTAGCAAGGAAGTTTTACCCATAATACTTTTGATTTAGGGGCTCCTTGTAGAGAGGTGAAGGCTGTGGGGGGATTGTAGAATACCCTAAATCGACAACTATTGTTCACATTTAGGCTGTGTTTGGAAAATCATTTCAAACCAAAATTTTCATCTCAGTTTTTATCTTTTTCTGAAAAAGTTTTTTTTGTCTTTTCTGAAAAAGTTTTTGTCTTTTCTGAAAAGTCAACACAAATTTACTATTGGAACTTAAAATTTTCCAACTCAAACTCATTTACTAAACGGACTTTTAATTGGAAACACCCTCAAACGTGCTATGTGAGCACGTTTGAAGGAAAAGATGGAAACTCTAGATGACGATTGTTTAGCACATTATGTAACATATATGGAAGTGTTTCCTCTCAAATTTTAGCATCATTTATTGCTACAAGGGCACTATGTCACATTTTGTTAAATTTATATATAGTTTATTGCAATTTTAAAGGAGAGCTTGCTAAAAAACCAAAATAAAAAAATAAATAAAATCCTTTACCTTGGTTTATAGTACTAAAAAAAAAAAATGAAAAACACTGATTTTTATTATTTTGATTTTGATAATTATTATATTTATAGTGACAACATAAATAAAAATAAAAATAATATTTAAATAGAACTTGCCTCTAAGTTTTTATTTTTATTTTTATTTATTGTTGACTTCATTTCCAAAAAAAAAAAAGGGGATAATCTCAAATCTCCATATTCTTGTGAAGAAATAGTATATGATATTACTTTATTTCCATAGTAGATAAACAATAAAGTTGCTTTAATATATTAATCTAACCAACAATAACACAAACCCCACTGGGCTCTTGGGATTTTTTCACATATTCCCTTAAATGATGTTGGAATTTCTGAGAAACATCTCTTCTCACAAGTGCGATCTGACCTATATTGTTGCATACTACTCATACGTACTTTTATCCAGGATTATACTAATTTTAGTTGAATATTACATTCTTTTTCAAGGATATAAAATTATAAATATGTATATGAACTAGTTGACAAGCGAATAGACAAAGAAAATAGAGCTAAAAAAAAAAAAAAGTGATGATGTGGGGATAATCAGATTATCACATGATAATGATTGGACCATCACGTAACAGCTCAGGAACGAAATACGAATGCATTGTTTATATTGCATTCGTCTTTTTAAATGTTAGTAATAGATCTATAGATCTTTGTAGACGTCATTCTATGATACGAGTTTGTTTGGTAGGAGGGAAAATTGAATCCGTTAGAGGGGGGAGGGAATTACTAGATATAATTCTTATTTAGATTTTAGGTCATACGCCTTCTTTTTATCTTCCTATTTTCTTTTCCTTTTTTCTTTTTTTTTTTTTAAGAAATAAAAATTTGTTTTCCTTCATTCTTATTATAATAATTGAAATTAAATAAAAAAGTGTTTCATAACAATGACTTTGAAATCATTCTTTTATTGAAACCATTTAGAAGGAAAAAAAAAAAAAAAATTAAGGGTTCTTTGTGTCAATCATAAGTCATATTTAACTCTGAATTGTCACGATTCTGGGTTGATGAGGGCAGCTTGCAGAGCATGGATATGTAATGACAAACTAAAAAAAAAAAAAACATAAATTAAAATATGAATTCAAAGTTGTCCTCGTCTGATTACACTCATAAGATAATAGATTCAAAATTCCGCAAGTGAAATAAAACATCTACTTGGGATAAATGTGAGTTGTTTCATTTTCAACTCTTTATGATCTGTAGATAATTAGATTCACATTACTCAATTAATCTACATATGAAAACCATAATTTGGATCAATTGGACAACATAAATCTAGTTTATATAAATATTTAATAGATTATCATATCAATTGATTATATCTACTATTAAAAATGTGACTCATGGGTTATTACTCAATACGCTTTCTCAGACTATGCTCCCTTCACCTGTCACAGGGGTTAATAGTGAAACGTTTGATTAGCTCCGGGGTGTCAGTAATAGAATACTTTAATTTTTAGGGGTGAAGTGAACAATGTGTATTTCTGGAGGGCTAAGTTGAAATAAAAACCGTAAAAGTTTAGGGATTAATTGCTGAAAGAAAAAAAGTTGAGGGACACATTATCAATGAGAGGGAAATTGAGGGGTAACCTTGCAAATAAGCAGAAAAGTTGGGCAAACTTTCTCGTGCTTGGGACTTGAGTAGTCCCCTGCCTCTGATTTTGCTTGGTTGGTGGTCATGACTCCTTTTCCCGTCTGTCTCTCTCTGTCTATATATATATATATATATATATATGTATCTCTCTGTCTCTCTGTCTCTTTCTCTCTCAACCTTTTCTTTTCCCCTCTGAAATTCATAAGATTTTGAAACACAAATCTGTCTTGTCTGAATCTCAAACGCAGCCTGTCGATAATCAACGACAGGAAGAAGAAGAAGAAGAAGTTGGCAATCCAGAATCACAGTCTCTTTCTCTCTCTATCGAATTCTTTTAAGTGAAACTCAGAGAGAGAGAGAGAGAGAGAGAGAGAGGAACACAAGAGAGAGAAAGCTCCGATGGGTAGGCCCCCAGTAATGGAGGCCCTGCCTTCCGCTTCACGACGGCCGAGGTTATTGTCTCTCTATCTCTCTCTTCTTTTTCTTCTTCAGTTTTTGCTTGTTTGACAGATTTTTCTATATTCTACACTCGGGAATGTGAAAATTTTCCATGGTACATATATATATATATATATATATATAACGGGCGTTTAATTTTGTGTTAGCTCTCGAGTTCAAATTGTCTTTTCGGTTCCTGAGAATTTGTTTTGGAGCAAAGTTTTGGAGTTTGAGTTTGAATTGTTATATGGGTCGGTTCAATTTACCTCTAGATTTTCTGGGTTTTTTTTAATAATTTTTTTTATTCTAGTTTGTGTCTAATTTCTATTCTGACTGGTGTGTGTGTGTTTAGGTCTCTTGTATCTCAGTGTAAATGGAGACAATATTGTTATCCTAATAATATGTGTATGTGATATATATATATATATATATGTACGTATGTATGTATCGCTTTTTAGTTCTCTTATTTGTATTGTTTTTAAATAAATTTATCTCATTTTGGAAAAGGGGAAAAAACGAGAAGAAAAAGAAGGTCTCTTGCTCATATTCTCTATAATGCACATGTCTTATTCATGTGCATTGCATAAACGTGTATTTATGTATTTATATGTGTATTCTTCAATATTCATGTGTTCGTTATGAGGTCTTTTTCTATATTAACTTTCAATGACTTCTCTTCGAATTTTGAATGTTTTAAGGTTGCGGAGATGGAAGCTATACTACAAGAGCATAACAACACAATGCCTGCACGCGAAGTTCTTGTTGGTCTTGCGGAGAAGTTCAGGTATGTCTTTGTCTTTTTAAGAGCATAAGAACCACATGTTCTCTTACGTTTTATGATAGTGCTAGAGTTTGAATTGACGGATTTGGTCTCTTGTTTCAGTGAATCAGCGGATCGGAAAGGCAAGATTATGGTGCAAATGAAGCAAGTATGATGACTTTCATCATGTTATTGCACTGTGGAAAAACGTTTAGAGGGCTATTAGATTTCTAATTTTTGATCATCATTATAGGTTTGGAATTGGTTCCAAAATAGGCGATATGCTATAAGGGCGAAGTTAAGTAGGAATCCTGCGAAGTTAAGCGTGTCATCTATGCCTCGGGATGACCTAACTCCAGTGAGAAATTTGCCTCAACCTATAACTGTTCCCATACCAGCTCCTTCAGGTGAAGTGTGTTCTTCTTAATGTTTTACTTCCTTTTCTCCTTTTTGGTGTTCCAAAAAAAAAAAAAAGAATGGTAAAATGCAAAAAAGGCCATTAAAGAACATGCGTAATAGCTTTGTCTCAACCTTAATGAGAGAATGTTATACAGTAAGCAAGCTGTCTTAGATATTTTCTCGCTGTATCATACAATATACCTGGCTAGTTGCGATTTCTGATCATTTCCCATATCAAAGTTGGCACTGGCTGCCATACCCAATTGAGTGAAGAATAACCTTCATGCACTCCTAACTCCTAAGGGTATTGAGCACTGAAGAAAGCAGACTAGTAACGGCTGATGCCGGTCAAGCCAGCCAATATGCTTCTAAATGGTTCTGAGGCTTCTGTCAAGCCAGCTCCCCCCACCCTCCCCTCCGCAACCAAAGTCAACAACTGCCTCACAATCATAATTTTCTGTTTAGATTTCCTTTTTTTTTTTTTTTCTTTGCATTTTTTATGTTTTGTATTTGTATTTGTTATACATCTTTTTACCCGCACAGAATGTTTGGTGCATGGGTGGCCAGATAAGGATTTTTCTAAGCCTTGTAATTAAACTAACGAAACATTTATTCATTGTACATTAGGTAGCATGAAAATTAAGCGTTATCTTTCTTTTTTTTTTTTTCCCCTTGAATTATCACCACATATTACACGGGCTAATTTCTTTATTCTTCACACCTATATGTATGCAGAACTATATTTTATTTATGTTGTAGATGCTGTAAACACACACATCCATGGCTTTCCTTACTGAGACTGCTTCTCAAGCCACGTGATCGAGAATATATTTATTTTTTCTTTTCTAGAGGGCTTGTTATATTGTTCAATAGGTGCTAGTTCATGCCTTAAGCTGTACGAAATATATTTTTTTATTGCATTAGCACACCTTTCAAGAACTAACTCTTCGCGTGTTTGTTTCATTCTGTGTTTTGATGAATTGTATTTGTTTTGCCCTTGTCCTTTTTATCCAGTTGTAAGTACGGGAAGAGGTGCTCCAGAAAATCCTGTAATGGAGTTTGAAGCAAAATCTGGGAGGGATGGTGCATGGTTGGTAACTCTATCAATCATGTTGAGAAGTAGCCATATAGCTGACTTTTTGATGCATCTCTTCTTTCTTCTGAGTGGATGGTTTCTTTATACTAAATATATGATCAGTAAATAGGCATTTGGAGAGTTATAATTGCATCGGGAAATGGTTATCGTCATACTTGCATCAGCCGTTTTCATATGCATTTTTCTCAAATAATATTGACTCAAACTTGCCATAGGACGTTTCATTGATGTTCATTTATTGGGGGAACCCCATTCTGTAGTAGCAATATATTATGGAGTCATCTTATTTCTTGGCTTTTGTGCACAGGTATGATGTTGCTAACTTTTTCTCCCATAGATATTTGGAGTCTGGTGATCCGGTAATTTTTCAAAACCATTTTCCCTGTGCGTGTACTGCTTCAACTAACTTAAAGATATTAATTTTACAGATGTCTTTTGTGCACGTCTTTACTACTGTTCTGATTTCTATATGCATTCCCTAAAACCTTTTATCGTATGCTGAAAAAATAATTTTGCGTTTAGTAATTATATTTTTTTTCTACAGTCTGTTCCTTTTTCATGTAAAAATTTTTGAGGTGGGGTTGGGGGGTCAGTGGATTTGTTGAGGATGGTTTTGTTGAAAGCAGATCGCAGAATCAGGAAAGATTGTACCGTTCTGAACCAATAGTGTAAGGTTAAAACAAAAACGTGTTTACAAACTTTGGATACCGAAAGTTGGTGCAGCAGATAATACGTAATGCTATTTCACAATCATGTAGATACTGGATAGTTTTTCTCAAATGAGAATTGAGATAAGTGCTTGAAAATAAGCAGATGCCATAGATGTTTTTAAGTGATGGGTGAGTGAATCGAGCATGAGTTGTGCGATTCAAGGTAGTCTAGTTGTGTGCAGTGAACTGCTAAATGCTCGAGTTCGGGAAGGTTGAAGATTGGGAAGGGTTAAAGACGGTAAAATGGATATAGGTGGACGTTAGGAAGAAGAACTTAAGTGTCCGAGTGGGTATTTAGTTGCTCCGACTGCCAGGAATCATTTTTATACGATAGGACCATATTCTTTAGGTTGGATGATACTGTTAGTTTAACAATTCTCCCGAAAGCTTAATTTAAAAGTCCAACACAAATTATAAGAAGCTAGAAACATATTAAAGGCCCAACACGGAATGATAATAAATGGGTTAAATAGTGCAATTACAGGGGTTCGAACTCAGGATCTCCCGATCTGATGCCATGTTAGTTTACCAATTCTTTCACAAGCTTAAGTTGTTAGGAGTGGGCCAAAAATAGTTTTATATTTCAATAGATACCTTTTCTTTCTTCCATTTTTTGCACTTTACCTAATACTTATTATTCACCGAATTCAGTTTATCAAAATTTCTTCTGTTATACATGGACTACAATGCGATTATTTTTCGATTATGCAGTTTTCTTTTGCTTGATTTATTGTGATTAAATCTTGTTTTCCTGATCAGGAAGTACTGGTTCGGTTTGCCGGTTTTGGACCAGAGGAGGATGAGTGGGTTAATGTAAGAAAGCATGTCAGGCAGCGCTCTCTGCCATGTGAATCATCGGAGTGTGTTGCAGTTCTTCCTGGAGATCTCATTCTCTGTTTTCAGGTTAAGATTCATTTCGTGGGTGCTGATTAAAAACCCTATGCATAATTGATATGCACCGAATAGTTTTTTCTGATAAGTTTTCTTGGAAATTGCAATGGCTAATTTACAGGAGGGTAAAGAGCAAGCTCTTTATTTTGACGCCCATGTCCTTGACGCTCAAAGACGAAGGCATGATGTGAGGGGTTGTCGTTGTAGGTTTCTGGTGCGCTATGATCATGATCAATCTGAGGTATGATAGATGCTTTCTTCTTCTAAAAGTCTTTCTTTAATCTTCGAAATTCTCTCTCAATTCTCTTTAACCGTTCTATGCTATCCTTGTTCCATAAAACAAATAGTTTTATGATATCGAAGTTGGATAATTACGAGTTTCTTTCATGTTTTCATCAGCCCTCAGTAAATGGATGATATTCAGAGTCACTCAACAATTGCTTTATATGATTGACAGTTATTTTATTTTTTATTTTTTATTTTTTGTTATTGTTTTTCAGGAAATTGTGCCACTAAGGAAGGTGTGTCGTCGGCCTGAAACTGATTACCGGCTGCAACAACTTCATGCTGTGAATGAGGCTGCATCAGCAGAACAGCAGAAAAGTAGTGTGGATGCCTTTGCAGTCAGTGCTCTGAGGGCCAGTATTCCGGCTGAAACAATGCAAAAGCAGCATAATGCAGACGCTGCCCCAGTTTTGCACGGTATTGCCTCTTTAGTTGCCAAAGTTTCAGTTCTTGAACCAAAGAAAGTTGAAACCGGAAATGTTGTAGATGCCGGGAGTTCAAACAATGTTACTGCCGGCGGTAGCAACAATCCCATTGTTCTCCACGAGAAAATGCCGGAAGGAAAACCTGTAGTATGATTTGACAATTTTGACGTTGTCGTCTTGTCCAAAGTTTTTAGGTAGGTAACCTGTTCAGTCATAGGATGAGTAACATACTGGTCTAGGATCTCTTCTTGTGCTGCTTTTTAACAACACATTTTATCAGTATACGGATTGAGATCGGTTTCTGTAAACAAAGTATGCTTTCGAAGAACATGGTAGAAGGATAATGAAATTGTAAAATCAGTTCAAAGTCGAAGCTGTTGAGGACAATTCGAAGTCTATGTTTTTGTATTGTTTTGTTGCCCGCCATCAATAACATTTTGTCTCATCAAACCGGAAACTAGTGGTCAACGTCTTTGTTTTCTGAGTTCGCGAGGTACTTTTGGCATTTCAGATTATGAGCAATGACGGATTCAGAAGTTTTTCTCAATTGGGGTACATAAGATGATACAATTTTTATATTAAAAAAAAAAAGAGAGAACTTATATGTTTTCTTTAATAATTTTCTATGTTTAAAAAACAATGATTTTATACGAATGAAGAGTTTAATAGTTTTTATTTAATTTTGATCTAACATATTATAATTTTTAGGTACAACTCTTATTTTTGGGAAGCATTTTAAAATTGGTTCTTGAACTTTGTCTTAAATGTCAAAATTATGATGAAAAATGAGCTTTTAGCTTGGAGTGTGTTATAAATTATTTTCATGTTTTTACTAAAACTAAGTTTAACTTTTATTTTTTTTCACACAATATTATTTTCCTTTTAAGATGAATACTCTTTACAATAAATTAAAAATTGTACGTGTCAATATTCTAGATGTTGATAATTATGAAGACAATGTCTTTAAAAATAAAGAAATTAAAAAAAAAAGAATTTAGATAAAGAAATTGGGAAAATTAATAAGAATCAAATGTGGTTATAGTATTAGAACGTAAAAGATAATATAAGTTTAGTTATGGGATTAAAACATAAAATATAATTCAAATATTAAGTTTGAGTATCTTTTTTAAAAAACCTTTTGAGTTGGGATACATTTAAACTATTAAGAGAAATATTGGAGCCTTTTTGAAATTTAAATAACTTGAGGAGGGGGGGGACATGCCCCCACTGGCCCTCCTTAAATCCGCGCTTGATTGTGAGCGATCTTGTGTCATAAGTGGCGGGTCTCAAAGCTAATAGGTGGATGATCACTGAAAATGACATATTTGCTTGGATGAAAGGATATAACATCACATAAGCACTTTGGAAGTTGCAGTTCTAACTGTTAATGGAAAGAGAAAAAATGCAAAGAAGAAAATTTTTGAGAGAATATGTGGTAAAGCCATTTTTACGTATCATATTGATAGAGTTTATTTTTAAATCGTTCAGATGTAATTAAACAGTTGAGATATTGTTTATATACGATAATTATCATACATTTTACTTTGCAATAGTATTTGACTAAGAAATTAAGAATAATAATAATAATAAAAAGAATTTTAAAAAAATCCATCTTCACTAATGGAAGGTTGGTGTGAGGGGGGGAGGGGAGGTTTTCGTTGCTAGGGTCGGAAAGGAGGGAAGGTGGGGCTTGTCATCTTGGGAGGGAGGGGGGCACAAAGGTCGCCGATTGAGGGCTTAAGTTGCAGAGGGACTAGAGAAGGTCGCTGGGCAGGGGAGGGGGAAGAAGCTTCATTGGCATCTGGGGGGGGGGGGGACTAGGTAGCCGGGGTTAGGGGACTGGATCATCGGTAAAAATTCGTCCTAGCGTCGCTCCGCCGACTGGAACACTTAAAGGAGCTCCTGTGTCAATCACTTCCATTCCTCTCATTAGACCATCTGTAGAACTCATAGCTACAGCTCTAACTCGATTATTTCCTAATAATTGCTGTACTTCACAAGTCACATTAATTTGTTGACCAACAGTATCTCGACCCTTAACTACCAGAGCGTTGTAAATATTAGGCATCTTGCCCGGCGGAAAAGCTACATCCAGTACTGGACCAATTATTTGAGCAATATGCTCCAGGGTCGCGGGGGTAGATCTGGCGTTGGGGGGGGGTTGTCGGTGTCGAGGGGGGATTGTGTTGCCATCGGATGGTGCTTTAGTTTTTTTTTTTTTAATTTTTTTTTTATATATTATTTATTTTTAATTTTTAAGTCTATACTAGTATGAGATAATGTGCATTATAAATATCATGTATAAGCAACATGTCAACTGTTTATTATATCTTAACAATTTAAAAATGAGCTTTTCCGATAGGGTATATAAAAAGGGAGTTACTATAGCTTTACCCAAAATTTTTCTTGTGTTCAAAGAAAGGGAAATGCTGTGGTAGAGTCTTATTTAGAAATCTTACAAGTAGAGCTCATTTTATAAACCGTTTGATAAATTTCAACGGTTGAGATATTATTTATGTATAAAATTAAATTGCACCTTAAAAAAAAAAAAGAAATTAAAAAAAAACCCAACGTTCCATTGCCCCCCCTCTTCCCCTGCTGGTCCTCGACCTACAAAATCACCCATGCTCCCTTGACCTCCGGCGCAAACCAACCACCCCCAAGCGCCAGATCCGAGCGGGCCAGGGCCTTTGCCGCCACCCCTTAACTCTCCCAAACTCGGGGACTTGATGACCCCCCTCTTCCGTGCTTAGACCTCGATGACGGGACACACCCATGCTAGATCGGCACGACCCAGACCCACCCCCCCTCGCCACGACCCAGACCCCGACGACAAGTGTCCCCCCCTAGATCTACATGAACCTCTGGTGAAACCCACCCTTCCAACTTGCAGCGACCCCCTTAACACAACCTTTGGCAACAACCCCCTCACCCTTGGACCTACATAAACCTCCAGTGAAATCTTGACGAAAATGACAAAGAAGAGTTCAATTTCTCTTTTAATATTTTTTTTTGGCACTCCTATAAATTAGGGCTTATTTTAGTTAATGTGCACCCTCTATCTCTTATTCATTTGATTGAACTTTCAATGGTCTTAGATGGAGTCATACCGATATGATATATAAAAAGGTCTATACCACAGATCCTCCCTCAAAGAAATAGTAGAATTGAAATTTATTCTGTGTTATGTGTAAATAGAATGGTTGCAATAATTTTATCAAAAGATATAAAATTTGAATCATCACATTCATAGATTCAATACATATATATACGTATGTAATTTGATTGTATGTGTCAAAAATATTGAACACATGAACATTAGTGAATTTAAAGTTAAATAAAAAGATTAATCTAATAATTTTCTCCCGAATCTCAATATGTCACATAAATAATAAAAAGTGGTAGTCATACCCCTTAAGCCTTAAAATTGTGACAAAAACTCCTCTCTCTCCCTCTCTTTTTTTTGGTTTTGTTTTTTTGTTTTGTTTTGTTTTTTTTTTTTTTTTGTGGTGGGACTACTGAAGACAATTTTCAACAATTTCTTCCCAATTTTCAACTTCCTTTAAAATTGTGCGACAAAAATACATTTTTTGTGTTGAGTGTTGTGATTAAAATCACTCCTTTCAAGTTCCATCTTACTTTGGATAAAAATGATCATGTGCAAGTCACATAAACTATTTTCAAAACGGAAAAAAAAAAAAAAAAAAAAAGCATTAAACGTAAACCTTTGAATTTATAGGATGACTTATGTGACTTAATCTTTAAAAAATATGAACTTCGTTGAAATAGTAACCCAAATAGGTAGAGCTTGGGTGGATTTTCAAGTCTAGTCTTAGTTGGTGGTT
Organism: Ficus microcarpa; assembly: GCA_025413485.1. Lineage (NCBI taxonomy): Eukaryota > Viridiplantae > Streptophyta > Magnoliopsida > Rosales > Moraceae > Ficus > Ficus microcarpa. The sequence goes on along the minus strand of CM046383.1, from coordinate 28,165,625 downwards.
AAAGGATTTAACCACGTCTCTTTAATCAATTGTAACTTTTAAAATGAATGGTCACTTCACTCATGCATTAATTGAAATCAGAACAGGAGGTCCCAACAGAAACTTTCGCAAAGTTAAGAGGGTGTTTAGTGAATGAGTTTGAGTTAAAATTTTTAATTTTCAATAGTAATTTTTGTTGACTTTTCAGAAAAGATAAAAAAAATTTTCAGAAAAGACAAAAAAACTTTTTTAGAAAAAGATAAAAACTAATATGAAAAAGCACAGTTTAGTTTAAAATGAGATGAAATATCAAACATTACCTAAATAACCTATTGAGATAATAACCAAACTTTATGGGGGCATATTTGCAAATAAATAAACTCAAATAGCGCAAAGTAAACAACACTGTGCTCAGGGATTGGTAATTTCGGACACGACATGGTGACACGACATGAGAACGACATGTAATAAATGGGTTTGGACTGCACGTTTAATAACTGGGTCGAAATTGGGTCGACACATTTAATATGAAAATAAATGGGACCAGAAATGGAGCTAACATGGTTAATACGTTTAACACGTTTATGTTAGAATTTTCAAACTATTCTAAAGCTCTTTTATAACAAGTATAGGCCCATTTGTGTGTTTAATACAAGATCAGAAAACAATTATTAAAGAATTTTTATTACTGAGATAACATAAATCAGAAGTTATAGAGAGGTTGCTTCTAATATAAAATAATAATCTTATAATTAATTAGTTAATAATATAAAATAGTAAATCTAATTATGTATATAAAATTGGATTAGGGTATTAGGGTAATCTTATAGTTAATAGAGACATAAATTTATTAGGATATAAAATAGTAAAACTTACTCATCATTTCGAAACTACATTTTTCAAATTTGAACTTCAACTTTTCAAATTTTTAGTGACCATAAACTTCAACTACATTGTTAGTTTTATATCCATAATATAAAATAATAATCTTATAATTAATTAGTTAATAATATAAAATAGTAAACCTAATTATGTATATAAAATTGGATTAGGATATTAGGGTAATATTATAGTTAACAGAGACATAAATTTATTAGGATGTAAAATAATAAAACTTACTCATCATTTTGAAACTACATTTTTCAAATTTGAACTTCAACTTTTCAAATTTTTATTGACCATAAACTTCAACTACATTGTTAGTTTTATATTCATAATTCTAGTGATTTTTATCCATAATTTTTGTGTTAAACGGGTCAGGAACCCATTTTGTGTTAAATGGGCCGTAAACGGGTTTTTCTTGTTAAATGAGTCATAAACGTGTTTGTTTTCATACCAATCTGTCGTGGCCCGTTTAATAATCGTGTTCGCGTGTCGTATCGTGTTACCTGTTTATTAAACGGTTCGTGTTCGTATTTAGATTCCTGGCCCGTTTATTAATCGTGTCGTATTCGTATTCGTGTTCGTGTTCATGTTAATTGTATCGTATCGTAATCGTGCTGGCCCGAATACGGCCCGTGAATACGAATTGCCAGGTCTAACTGTGCTTCCTCGTTCCCTCCATCTTCGCGGACCAAAACACAGACACGTCCCCTCTCTCTCTCTCTCTAGCTCTCTCTCTCTCTTCTCTCCGTTGCTCGGAGCTTCACTCTACTTGGGAAAATGCGATTTCTGAGATCTCGGAGCCTTGGAGTTGCTTCATCGGCGCTGGACCTCCACAAGATAGGGCGGAGATCCGTCGTTACGAGCTGCAGAGCCGTCGTTTTGCCCCGCTTCGGTGGGCCTGAGGTTCTGGAGCTCCGACCCAATGTCGACGTTCCTGATCTCAAACCAAACGAAGTTCTCGTCCGCGCTCGTGCTGTCTCCATTAACCCTCTCGATACCAGAGTGAGAGCTCTTTTTGCTCTTTCTTTTTTACTTCCGACTTCGCTTCTGTTTGGCTTCCGAGAAACTGTGGGAAAAGGAAATTGTCCGAGTAGGAAACGGAAAGTTAACCAGTACTCAAGTGAATTAATTCATTAAGTACTTCAATTTCCTGTTCTTTTAGATATAGGGGAAGCAAATTATTGAAAATTAACACTTGAATCGAGCAAGATTTTAATCGCTACTATACCATCTTCAATTGTATATCTCTGTACATACGCTTATACATATATATAAATATATATGTGTGTGTGTTTATTTCCTCTAGGTTGTTTTGAAATTAATTTGAAGTCCTGAGGCCTTTTTTTTTTTTTTTTTCCAATCGTGTCTAATTGTTCATCGTCAAAATGAAAATGCCGTAGCGTATTTTGATTACTAAATAGGTGCTGGTACAGTGAGCTGGAAATAAATTGGAGCTTAGGTTAGAGGGTCAGGTCAGGTGTGAAACTGGGTCCGACTTGTTGAAGGTATGGAATTTGGAATGAGGGCTTTCATTCATGGTGTTGTCGAACATTTTCTACGTTTTGTCTCAGTTTGCGCATGTCGACCGGCAATATTTGGAAATGGACTCCAGTTCTCATGTTTCAACATCTCCTGTTTAGTGTGTGTGTGTGTGTGTGTGTGTGTGTGTGTGTAATATGGGATTATGGGATGCCTACCTTTTACATGTTTTAACTCGAATAAAAGATACGGAGGTTTGAGTTTAAAGTGATGGTTTTGTGGTCCAATGTCTACCTAGAACACCTTTGTTTTTTTGGGTTCCTATATTCCTTTTACAAGGATTGGAACTTGGGGTAATAAATTAGTTGTTCATTGAAATGGAGTTCATCGTTAATCGGTTCTGTTAAAATGTGATGAATCATCTTGGTTAAATAATGTAACTGCTATATAGAATAAAGAGAATGTGAAGGGTTTTGAGATATTAAGGATTAGTTGAGAAATATCAATCATGATTTTTTTGATTCTAAATTTCTTGGATACTTTTACACATCTTGCGATTGATTTGCATAACCTTTGGTGCCGTCAAGCTAGCCACCCATGTTGTTGTAGTCTTATGCACTTGATCATTGTATGGAATTTAGTAAATTATTATTCTGTACAGATGCGATCGGGCTATGGTCGTTCAATATTTGAACCTCTTCTACCTCTGATATTGGGCCGTGATATTAGTGGTGAAGTTGCAGCTATAGGTGCCTCAGTGCGGACTCTGAATGTGGGGCAAGAAGTTTTTGGTGCGTTGCATCCAACTGCTGCAAGGGGTACTTATGTTGACTATGCAATTCTTTCAGAAGATGAACTTACTCCTAAACCAGTATCTATTACACATGTGGTAAACATTTAATGAACTTGTATTTCTGGATAAATATCAACATGTTGATTGTTGATTTCGTTGACTATTTTAATTGGTTTTGTTTGGTTTCTATGTTGTCAAGTAATTTCAAAGCGTCTCTGGATAGAATAGTTTTTAGTAAGTAGAAAAGTAATATTAGTCAAGAACTAAAAAAAATTGAAACAAAAATAAAATTCTACTACCTTATGGTTTGAACTATTTTGTGTGGTTCAGTTATTGTTATGTCGGTCAATCTGTGAAATATCAGTTTTGGAGGGTCACATCTGAGGAAATGAGAAGGATGATTTGCTATGTACGTAGTAAGCATTAGCAACCTTTAGAGGTTGAGTTCTTTAAATGTGAGTTTGAGAATTCACTTATGAGCTGGAAGATATGGATATAAGTGAAAATATTCAAGTTTCTGTTCAGCAATTAGGCGTTCAAGGCTGGTAAAACTGGAATAGGATTTTGGGACTGTAGTGCTTGCAAAAATTGTTGTTGCAGCGTAGTAGCCAGTTTTCTATGTTACAGAACTACCATTCTTTCTGTTGTGTTTTAAATTTTTGAGTGGTTTGTGTAAATTACATGGCTTGGTTTATATCCCTTTTGCTTTATTTTCATCCAAGTGAAACTTTTTTTCTTTTCTTTTATTTTATTTTTTTAGTAAGTATAAAATGGAGAACCTTTATGCACTTATATTTTTGTTGCTCTTAGGAAGCAAGTGCCATACCTTTTGCTGCGTTGACTGCATGGCGTGCTCTAAAAAGTACTGCCCGTATAACTGAGGGGTATGTTTCTATTGAGTAAATATTATCTTCCTTGATCATGTTATGATTACTGTCCATTTCCTGGCGTTGACAGGAAGCTATTGCCTCATCCTTTATCATGTTATGTCGTTGGCTTTCTTAATCTAGTTGTATGCTTTCACCCAGCAGCAGTTATCAAGAATTATCTTTTGTCAGTTTTCATTTCTTGATGTGAAACTCCATTCGTTATCTCTTGGTTGTCTTCGTGAATCTTTCAGCACCCTGCATGAAAGTAATGAAGAAATTACTAGATATAGTCTACAAAACAATCATATGGAAATATTTTCCCGTCGTGTGATTTATATTAAAGATTGCCTTATGTAAAAATATGAATAATTAGACTATGCTGAGAATAATCTCTCTCTCTCTCTTTCTCTGTTTTAATAAAATAATTTTTGTTGTGTTCTCGTATTAATCGATCCTTTATCTTGATCTCCACAGACAAAGGCTGTTAGTCGTCGGTGGTGGAGGAGCAGTAGGTTTTGCTGCAATTCAGCTTGCAGTAGCTGCAGGATGTAATGTTACAACTACGTGTGGAAGTCAAAGTGTAGCCCGAGCATTGGCAGCTGGTGCTGAGCAGGCTGTTGACTATACAGCTGAGGTGTGGTATAATTAGTTATCGTGCCATTGCATTGCAGCGTTGACAGTCAAATATTTTATAGGGAAACTGATTCCATTTGACAAAGGGATTTAGGGGGCAAGAAAGCATTCTTTCTGACCTAACAAAATTTAATTAACAGGATGTTGAATTGGCAATAAAAGGAAAATTCGATGCCGTCTTAGACACCATTGGCGTTCCAGAGACAGAAAGAATAGGGGTAAATTTTTTGAGGAGAGGTGGGCACTACATGACACTTCAGGTAAGGATCAGAAGCTACTTATTTTTGCATATTTTTGCAAGAAGGAAATATAGGCCTCTTTCTGTTATACTATCACGTACGCTGACAAGTTTCGTTTCTTTTCTCTTTTCTTTTTATTTTTCCCCTTCCTTTTGTTTCTCTTTCATGTATTAGGGTGAGGCAGCGTCACTTACGGATAATTATGGGCTTGCTATTGGGCTTCCACTAGCAACAGCTATTCTGATGAAGAAACAGTTTCAATACCGGTACTCTCATGGAATAGGTAAAACCCAGAAAGATTACTGGTTAGACAGTCTCGGTTTTCATGGTTTAAATTTGTTTTGGCTTGTTTTTTAAAATTGACATGAAAATGGTTTTAAGTTTCCAATACAGCCACACATGCATCGTACTGCACCATCTAGCATTGTGATTACTGTTAAAAGGCGGGTCTTTGGTATCTGATTGGTGTGCTTAAGTTGAACTTTAAAAAGTATGCACGGCCTTTTGCAGACTAAAGAAGTCAAAGCTATGACCCTAAAATTTCTTCACTTTAGCTTTTGGGGAAATTAATTTTTGGTTTGCCTTGAGATGTTTTTCATTTAAGGTAGCGAAGTTGGATCAAAATAGGATGGTCAAGTAGTCCTAGGGTGCAACGCGTACAACAAAACTTGCCGGATAAATGACTTTATGTAAGGAAATTTAACATATTGATAAGAAAGATGACATCGTAAGTTATACATTCGTTGTTTTTTAGTGTTTCTCCAAGTCTGAAATTCGATCCCATTTACAACCTTAAGGCTCCAAGTACAGGGCATAGACTTGGACAAAAGAAAGTCGAATTCCTGAAGCTAAAAGTATGCAAGCTTTATATTCCTCATCTTTCTTTGTATTGTATTTTAGGTCGTCTTTTCCTCTATAAACTACGATGTTGTGTTAAACCAACTGAGATTCATGACATGAGGTAGTATAACTGTGTTACAACGTAGGAATTTATGCATACTTCAACGCATTTAAAAAAAGAAAATTCCTGTTACATTGTCATTTATTCTGATGGCGTAGAATACTCATGGACTTATATGAGAGATGACTCGGAAGGGTTGGATGTGATCCGAAGGCTTTCTGAAGCCGGAAAGCTCAAAATACCTGTCGAGAAAACATTTCCCATCACGCAAGTTAGAGAAGCTCACACGGCAAAGGACAAAAAGCATATTCCTGGTAAAGTAGTGCTGGAAATTGACTGAAGAAAATTTCACTAGGTCGAACTGATTTTTCTTGGGTATGGAAGCGCTTGCATGTCTGGCGTCTCTCTTCGTTCTACTACAAGAGAATATTCTGCAATCCAGGCTTTCTTTGTACATCAAGTCACCAGCATTTTGTATAAGAGGTACAAGTTACCGGTAAGAGTCTGCAATTTTCGTTTCGCAATCTGTAAATCTTTGGGAATATCCTGTTACGCTGAACTGTTATAGTTGCATTTCTTTGTAAAAGAACAATAGACAATTTAATTGAATCTTGGATGTACTTGCTTGATCCCGCCCTTAAAACTCGTTGCGCTGTTTGATTGAACTCGTTGGCTCCATGATATGCAATAGTAAAATGGGACTATAACCGGACGACTGGCTGGGTAGGGGCTATTAGTAATTTAATAAGCGGACAAAACGTTTGTTTGGCGAAGCTTTTATAAGCTTTCTTTGGCTTTCTAAATCCAAAAACTGCATTTGAAAGTGTTTGGATAATTTATCAGCAGAGATTTTATTTTCCAAAAGAGCATTCGGTCAAAGTTATAAAAATGTGTCTTCTCAAAAAAACTCTTATAAGTAGACTTTGAAATTTGCACCAGAAAATCTGAAGATTATTTTGACTTTTTACACTATTTTAGAGACATGGTTCCAAACACTTATGCTTTGTTTGGTATTATAGTTTAATTCTAACTATGCTTTGTTTGATGTTATAGTACTTTTTCATCTCAGTTTTGTTTTTTTTTTTTTTTTGAAAAGTCAACAAAATTTATAATTAGTTTTTGAAAAGTTAGCCAATTCTAACTTAAAAATTTCATCTCTAACTGGTAAATTAAACACAAGCTTATGGTAAATTTGGTGTTCGAGTTGAGTTTGAAATGAAATGAAATGAGATTGTTAGGTTAAAGTCGGTCAATTTTTTAAAAACTAGTTATAACTTTTGTTGATTTTTTAAAAAAAAAAAAAAAAAAAAAAATCAGTTGTAAAGTATAGTTTAGTTTAAAATAAACTTGAGTGCCAACCGTAAGATTAAAACGTCACAATATCTACCTTTTTCTTCTACCAAAAAATAACAAGAGCAAAAGTTGTATCGAACGGGTCGTAACTTGAGCTAGCTAGCTCAGAACACGGATTTTAAGATCTCTGCAAGTAGTGTATGAGCTAGAGAATCAACGCATGTTTTTATGAAAATTGCTCTTAACTCATGATAAGAAAACTACAAATTTCTTGAGTTTGGAAAATTGTGATTTACGTCATGTGGTTTCACATGCATCGATCACTTAATCAAGAAAGAAAAATGGAATATAAAAATGTAATCTTTGAAGTTGAAAATAAGTAATGCAAATAGTTGGCAAGTCATTTTCAATAATGTTGAAACAAATCAATGATTAAAACTCAGGACCACCATATGTTCTGATAGGATATCAGATCTCGTAAATTCTCAACCATGTTAGTTAGCATTCGGATTTGACATTCTTTAAATATATTTAAAAAAAAAAAAAAGCTCTCAAAATATTGTAGCGGTTTTAACATAAATTACAAGTTTGAATATTATGATAAATTGTTTGTTTAGTCTCAAAAATTTTAAGTTTACGTAACTTTGGTACTTTTTTTTTTTTTTTCCTTCCGTAGCTTGGATGACCTTTAACTATTAAAAGTGAAACTTATAATCTTTTATGTCATTTTTGGACAGAGTCCGTCAATAATTTTGTCAAAAAATGATGCTCACTAATAGATTCAGTTCAAAATTAATTGACATGACTACTGTAATAATGTTTTTAATAGTTTTATGTGATTAAAAAAAAAGGATCAAAGTTGTACAAACTTTATCCTAAATTTTTGATAAATGTATAAAAACTTTCATGAAACGAAGTAATAAACTACTTACAATACATAAGATTTCAATATTATGCACTTCTAGATTCTCGTGATAATGGCATGACAACAAATGCTTTGAATCTTGCCAACCAACAGAAAATAATGTCGTGATCACTGGTTTGCCAACAATATTTAGATATTATCTTTGAATCTCTAAATAAAAACACAACAATAATAATGATAAGTGATTGCAGATATATTTTAACAGTAGTTTTATATCAAATTTTATCAAAGGTTAAAGAGTTTGAACCAACTTCAAAAACAAATAAATAAATAAATAAAATAATGATGATAATAAATTGGTATCAAGCCTAAGCATATTCTGCATATCATGAAAGACAATTTGAACAAAGTCATACCATAAGCTGAAGAGCATATTCTTACTAAGGGTCCGTTTGGTAAATCAACTTCACTCAAACTCAACTCAAATTTTTTATCTTAATTCTTTTTTTTTTTTTTTTCTGAAAAGTCAATAAAGCTTATAATTATTTTTTAAAAACTCAACTCAACTCAAATTTAAAAATTTCATCTTATTTTAAACTCAATTTATTTACCAAATGAACCCGAGAAGACAAAAAGTATCTTGAGATTGTGACAAGTTATTATTTTCAACCATTCTATTTATCCATAAATTCCTCACAATCTCCAACGTCGATTTGTATTTTATTTTATTATTATTTTTTTTTGTGGCTGATAAAAGTGGATTTTTTTCGACAAGCTAAAAAAGACCAAACATAGAAACAACAAAAGGGTAAAAGCCCAACAAACTAGGTTATAGCCATACACACTCTTAATGGCTAATCATTAAGATGGCAACCATTTTTATCATCAATGCTCAATAGTGCCCATACCAATCTCATAATTAAAAAGTGACACCTTTAACTAAAAGTTAAAAGTAAATGAGATCACTCAATATTTATTGATAAGAAGTGCTCGTGAAATCCTATGTGGTATGTTTTTAGGGTTTGAATTGAACCAACATTGTTTATTCCATCTCTACCGTAGATGTATTGTCATTTTTTAATTAATTAATGTAACTTGTTAATATTAATTGATGTTTTTTTTAATCCTCGGATTATACTTAAGTATCATATTGTAGACTCTCATATCTCAACTCTATCTTATTTATCAGCGAATTGAATATAGTGTATATGTACTCTTCAACGCAGCAGGATCGAAACGTGTGTCATATCATGATTATACAGAAGTACTTATCATACACCTATCAATAAAAAAATATAACTAACATGTCGTGTCTTAAAAGCCAGAAATCCTAGTATTACTCCTTAATAAAATATATCATAATGTATTTTTATCACTTCTTAGGGGAAGAAAATTAAACAAATTGAGTCTAGCAGCCATTAAGACTTTTTCCAAGTAAAATAAAGAAGCTTAAAATGAGATATTGCTTCTTAATAAATATTGTTACGATTATTTTATATCATATGTATGTAACAACAATAAATGCATTCAACAAAACAAAAAAATACACTAAATTACCTCCTAAAAATTAACCTTATAATTTCTCTATATTTACTACCTACTTTGAGTACGTTAATCCTTATTCCCCACCTACATTAGAAAAAATGCAAATTTGCCAACAAATAAACAATAATGCATTTAAAGGAGAATCGGAAGGCAATCTCAAGTGTTTTCATAGTGTATTCACTCGATGCATGAAAACAAAATAACCACAAAAAATATATATATTTATATATATATATATAAATCGATGTACATGACAAGATAGGTATGCATTAACAATCTCTCTCTTCTTAAGAGCATCTACAATACAATGCTAAATTCATGTGCCAAAAAGCTAATTTAGAGTAGGGAAATCACTCTCTAATATAATGCTATTTCTCATGTTAAATTCGTCAAATGTTAAATTTAGTGACAAATTTACTATCAAATATAGCAATTTATAAAATTTGATATTTGATATTTGATTGTTATTGATTGGTGCCTTTATCTTTTCATTTACTAATTATAATATTGTTGTTTAAAAATTGTTCAAACATTAATTACTTTCACAAATTTCAAAGCTTAATGATGATAATAAAAGATATATATAGCATTATCTACATCATTATGCATTGGAGTTCAATATCTCAAAAAAAAAAAAAAATCTCAAATTTGTTATTTTTACTCTTTGTAACAAATATAGTATTAGTCTCGACATATATGCATTCTTCATAGACGTGTGTTCTAAGATAAAAACTTGTATCAATATGGTTGTCTAGATATGCATGTTTATGTGTGTATTTCTATTCATATTATTTATTTATTTATTTTTCTAACGAAGCACAAAGCTTCTGTTGAATTTGATAAATATACATATCTACCTTAATACTTTATTAGGTTTAAAGAAATAAAATAAAGCATAAAAAATTATTCACTTAAATTTAATTAAATAATTATTGTTAGGTTTGTTGTGACTAAAACATTTTTTTTGACTAGAAGCAGGGTAGATCATAAGTTATAATATTTTTAAAGTTATTATGAGAACTAGAAATATAACGAGGTATCCAATAAACATGGCACAAATTTATGAAAATAATGATCAAATTAGACGTTTTATTTTTCATCGATTAATGATTTATTGATATAACTCACAAATGTTATAGTCAATCACTGATGAACTATGGATAAATAATTGATTTACCATTAAAAAAATATTAAAAAAATATAACTTTCTTCTCTCCCCCACCTATGATAGCCCCTATGAGCTCCCTTCCCCTCCTCCCACTATTTCTCTCTCCTCACACCCGTTCGGTCTTCTCAACGTTGTAGTCACTAGAAACTTATGCCAGCGCAGCTCGTGACCACACCTTCGATGGTGGAGATTAATGATGGTTGAGATCTGCGATGCAATTGCTTCCCACAGACACGATCTCCTCCTAGTCGCTACCGAGCTGCAAATCTGGTCGGTGAACTCGCGCTGGCGTAGCTCGCGACGTCACTTCCGATGGTGGAGATCAATGATGGATCTGCGACGCGATCGCCTCCCACCACCATGATCTCTTCCCAGACATCATTGAGTTGCAGATCTAGTCGGCGAGCTATGCCACCCCTGATGGTGGATCTCAATCGAAAGGACAGGAGAAAGAGAGAAGGAGAAAATGTATTTGGGAAAAATGAAAATTAATTTAAGCAAAACATATATTAGGCCATTTAACTAAATAAAAAAAAAAGTTAGGCTATCTATTAGTTTAGATAATAAACATAAGCCACTCACCCTAATTATTCATATATATATATTTAGAATTATTTGACATTCATTCTATGATTGAGTCGAAGAATAAAACTATCATTAGTAGATTGTTAAGAAGCCATCATGGAATTCACCGTAGTAAAAACTAAGAAGATTTTACGTTGTTGGAACTATTTGACATTCATTCTATGATTGAGTTGAAGAAGAAAACTATCATTAGTAGACCGTTAAAATACCATCAAAGAATTCATCGATGTGAAAAATAAGAAGATTCCACAACAATTTTGCATAATAGTAAAAACTTAAACATGCTTGTATCACAGTTTGCATAATAACGGTACTCATATGTTAATGTTTTTAATTCTAAAAGTTAAGGTACTCTATATAAACCAACGGTAAACTGTTTTTTAACTCCTTTTTCTTTTATCTTATTTTATGTATTTTTAAGGTTCAAAGACTTCGAAACTTAGGATATGATTAGAATATATACTAAAAAATAAAATATACATACAACTGACAATTAAAATTAAGATTAAACATACTTGAAACTTAGAATATGGGAGATAACAAGAATTATAGAAAACAATATATGTAAAAATTGCAAGTAAGAAAACTTTAAAGCGACAAGTTGAATAGGGAGCATATAACATCCTTCTTTTAATAACTTTTATATTTAGAGGTTTTAATACATAACTTGTGTAGTTTTACTTTCTAAACACCTTAGTATAAATACGATAAAATTTGGACTTTTACTTCAAACCTTGACTCATCCTATTTTAATGACAAATATTAGGTCTCATTTAGCGTTTAAACTCAAACTGTACTCTTTCATATTAATTTTTGTCTTTTTCTGAAAAAATTTTTGTCTTTTTCTGAAAAATCAACAAAAATTTTTAACTCAAACTTAAAATTTTTAACTCAAACTCATTCACCTAACGGACCATTAATAATAATTTTAAAATATATTAATGTTTTAGCTTAACTTAATCTAATAGGTCATGCTAAATCTAAGCCATTTTTAATCTTGGATCATTCTTGGTATCTAAGCTTACTTCTTTGGTATATAATGGGTGATTAACTATTATAATCTGGAGTAAAATTTCACATTGAGAACATACTAAGACTTTTAATATTTTTACAGAGTAGCTTAATTTTTTACTTTAACCTCGCTCATTAAAATGGCTTTTACAAAAGGACCATATTTATTTAGACTTAATTTAAAAATTAATTTCTGTCAAAATCCAGAGCGTTTGTAGACAAAAATTTCTCTGGCATTTTTATCTATTTTATTGATAAAAACAATAAAAAATGATAATATTTTATAATTGAGTGAATATTTCTGTTAATTTTTAAGATTCAAGTAGTTAAAAAAAAAAAAAAAAGAATTTATACTTATATATTTATTGCAGTCAATTGTAGCTTTACCAGCATTTCAATGATTTCAGGTCGAATTTGGTAGGGACCAAAAAAATTTAAGTAGGGACCAAAAGTATCTTCTTGTTGTGAAGAAATTATTAGACATAGTAATCTGGTTACAATTTTACTTCTTTTGTCAGCTTGTGGTGTCAACATTGGTCAAAGCCCCTCTTTCAAATAACTTTGACCCATTTATTTATTACCAATTTCCCTATGTCACTGCCCTTTTGTGAAGTTTGGGATTGGGCTTTTGTAGCTGGATTTGTATTTAATATTCATGCCAAAAAGTTAGCTGTAGCAATTCCATGAGGAAGACACCACACAAACCGTGCGTTTTGATTTACCGGTTAGAAATAAAAACTTTAAGTTTAAATTGATCGATTTTTTAAAAATTAATTATAATTTTTGTTAAGAAAAAAATTAAAACTGAGATGAAAAATTTAAGTTAGAGTTGTAATACCAGACATAAGCAAAGTATCTTGAGTACTCATTTGACTATTAGTTGTGTTAAGAACATAAATTATGATTTTGGGTCCGCTTGGTGAATGAGTTTGAGTTGAAAATTTTAAATTTGAGTTGAAAATTTTTGTTGACTTTTCATAAAAGACAAAAAAATTTTCAAAAAAAGACAAAAACTAAGATGAAAAAATACAATTTGAGTTTAAACATCAAACGAGACCTTTACCTTTTAAAATATAAAGTCACGTATCATATTTTTATTTATAAATTAATATGATAATATCTGAAATATTTATCAATTACAAATAGTAACTCACATATTTTATTTGTTAGTATTTAAAAATTAGTATTATAATTGATGTCTATAATATTTTTATTCAACTATTTTGCCCATTATAAGAATGTTTTGTGAAATTCTTCATGTAATAATATGATATTGGCCGTTTAAGTCTGGCCCCAAAAATAAAAATAATACGAGCTACTAGTTCTATCTAGATGCTTTGGGAACTATATATTTACCTAAGAAAAGTGGATTTTCAGTTTCCAAATTAATTAATGGAATTTATGTAGTTATTATTGTAATCTAACGATAATTATACATCTGACTTCATAAATAGTGTAGATTTTAAATTCCTCACCCTAAATTAGAATATGCATATATACTGGAATTAATGACAAAATGCAATTATAAATAATTATTTTGTTTTCGAAAAAACAATTATAAATAACTATATCTCAAAAGAATTACAAACTATTCAATTTTTATTAGATCCTATTAACTTTCCATGATGAAGATTTTGATACTGCCAAGACGTAAATCTAATTTTCATAGTTTTATGGCTTCATGGGTATTTTTTATGAGAAGATTAAAATTGGATTTAAAAAAAAAAAAAAAAAGCTCAAAAACTTGTTGAAACTCAAATACAACATTACTGCACAATTTTTTTTTCTTATTTTTAATTGAAATTTTAATAAAAAAGATAAATAAAATTAAATTCAAAGTTTAAAAAACAAAAAGAGATTTTTTAAAATTATGGGAATAAAATAAAAATGATCCTAAAAATTAGAATATGGATGACAATAATCATTGTCTCTTTGATCAAAGCTTATTAAGCATATTAAAGAGCAAACAGACTCTTTTCAGAGAAAACCAAAAATAAATAAATAAATAAATAATTATTGCAAACATGGAAAGTAACTATTGGGGAATAAGTGGAAACACGTGGGCAATCCCGTAGCGAATAAAATCCGCATCATAGTTTTTCTCTTCCACGCGCTGCTAAGGTGCATTTCTCTATGTAACGCGTGGGATAGCTATACTAGTATAATATAGTACACAAAGCGCAGTTTCTGCCAACGAGGCCTTTCCTTATTTTGAACAACTCAATCCCACGCTCACAACTCCACGCGCTAATCACAAAACACCACAAATCAAGAAACAGTACAGACAGTACGGAAATGGAAAGTGTACTCCACGCTCCTGACTAAGAGAGTGGGTCCAACAGGTGATATGACTATGATCATCAGGATTATCATCATGGTCACGTGCAGCCTTTTGATTCTTCTCTGTTTTTCACCTCGTCTCCTTTGACCCCGCCATGTGGCTTCTTTCAGAAAAGGGCATCGCTTTTTCATTTAATATCGGAATTGCCACTCATTTTTATTTATTTACTTATTTTATTATTGGGAGTTTTTACCTTTTTAACGTAAGGACCTATATTCTATATTAGTAGCACTGGTTAAAATTTTTAACCATCCATGTTAAAAACTTAGGCTCCAATTGGTTTATCAATTTGAGTTAGAAATTTTAAATTTTAATAATAATTTTTGTTAACTTTTTAAAAAAGATGAAAATTTTTTTCAGAAAAAGACAAAAACTAATATGAAAATTTTAGGTTCGAGTTGATGAACCAAATGAACATTTAATGTAACAATTAAAAAATAATAAATTACTTTGAGACTGGAGTAATTTTAGATCACGCATTGTAAATTTTTAATATGTATATTCCTAAATTAAGTTAGTAATATATATTTTTTCAAAGGGGATCAATACCATTTTAACTTAAAATTAGAATTTAGTTCTAATTAACATTACGAAATTAGATATTCTTTTAAAATTATTCTTTTATATATTATTTTAATATTTAAATTCACTTTAGACTGAAATATGAAATAAAAGATCATCTTAGCTTACGTTTGGTTAGCCAGTTATAGATGAAAGTATTAAGTTAGAGTTTATTGATTTTTCAAAAATTAGTTATAATTTTCGTTGAATTTAAAAAAAAAAAGACAAAAACTAAAATGAAGAAGTACGGTTTAGTTGGAGTTAAATTAAAATGTTGAAAAATTTTCTTATTTATTTGAGAAATTTTATTAGAAAACATTCTATTTAATAATATTGTTAAAAACTATTATCTTACTTGTTAGATTGGTTTTCCAACCATTTAATTTATGATCGAAATAATTCTGGAATACATGAAACAAATTTTTAATTGTAGCACTTAAAAATTAGCAAGCCAAAAAGTTAATTTAGTAAATAAAAAATATTTCTTTATTTCTAAATACAAAATAGAAGATATATAGAAATTTTTTTTATATTTATATTTTTTTTGAAATGTGAGCTCTCGCAGGTCACACGGATGGTGTTGATATTCCCAAGGCCAAGAGACTTATCTTTGGTTTGGTCTCTTTGTTTATCTGTTTTGGTAGTTATTTTTGGTCGGTTCTTTGTGATCTGGCCACGTTTGATGGTGAAACCTATTTTTGAGAAAAAAAACACCCATGTTCCTAAAAATTGATGTGTCACAATCTACGTGACTTTTGTGTATTAGAAGGGAAATAAAATTGTGGTTTGTATTAATTTGCAACAAAAGAAAGATGAGACACCTTTTCAGGCCCGTTTGGTGAATGAGTTTAAATTGAAAATTTTAAGTTTGAATAGTAATTTTTGTTGACTTTTTAGAAAAGATAAAAAAATTTTCAAAAAAGACAAAAAACTTTAAAAAAAAAACAAATTTTTGAGTTTAGACTTAAGTTTAAACTTGAACTCCAAACAGAACCTCATAGTGAAAAAAGCGAACGAGATAGCGATTAGTTTCCAAACAATAACCAATATTGAAAAGGATGCCTCCTTATAGTGAAAGAATTTATTTTAATTTTCTCAAGGCAGATAAAAACATAAATGACAAACCTTAATATATTTTAGGGAGAGAGAGATGATTAATTTGGGCATTAACCTAAAATACATGAAAAACCTCGCGGGGACTTAGCTTAATGGATAGGCGGGAAGGGGTTTGGATAAAAGACTTGGTGAATGAGTTTGAATTGAAAAAGTACAGTTTGAGTTGAAAAATTTTCATGTATTTGAGTTGAAAAAGTACAGTTTGAGTTGAAAATTTTTATTGACTTTTCAAAAAGACAAAAACTTTTTTAGATAAAGACAAAAACTTAAAAAAAAATTAAAAATAAAAACTGAGATGAAAAAATACAGTTTGAGTTAAATTTCCAAATGAGGTTTGGGTTTATTTGAAGAAGGTATTGACAATCGAATTTTGAATATATTTAGATCAGAGTTGAGATGAGTTTTCGAAATATATATTGTTTACTTGAAAAAATTATTTGCAATGAAAACTATAAAAACTTGATATGTATTCGGAAAAATATCTATATAAATCTTGTTTCATTTTTCTCGAAAATCTATATAATATAAAAAAAATCATTTTCATTTTAACTTGAAATAATAAAGTTATGGACTTTAAGTTTGAGTTTACTGTAGATATCATAGTGAAAAGTAGTTTGAGTTGAAAAAAATATTTAAAAAAAATTTGGAAATGTAATTTCTAACGTTTCCCTAAATGAGTCCAAACATGTGTAGAATCTGAAATTATTTTCATTCTTTCATTGAGTGTTTCAAAGTGAACAATGAGAGTCCTAAAAATTGACTAAGGGAGTGATAGAATTATAAATTTGATTAACTTGGAGCATATGAAAATTTTTAAAAGATAAAACATCAATAAAATAAGAACTTGGTCCCATGTTTTAAGATTTCATTCTAATGTTTACTTTTGAAGCTATAGGGAGCACTTTTTTTTTTTTTTTTTTTGGTTTTTTTGGACGTCTCTATCTTTGTCAAATAAAAAAAGACCACTTTTCCTTTTGTTTGCTAACTCTTTAGTCTCTTTTCGCTTTCATAACCCAATAATTGTATTAATTTATTTGAAGTGTACATGTATAAAATACCAAGGTTTGTCCATCTCCTTTTGCTAAACTTTTCTAACTTTTGGGTACCAAGATTCTCTACCTTAAAATAGCCCCATGCACGCAGAGACGCACAAAAAAACGATTCTTGCCCTACGGCCCCGGCCCTAAAGATCTTTCTCGCTCCTAACTTCTAGTGAGAGAAAAGTAGCTAAACCCTAATCTACCTTTTTTTTTTTTTTTTTTTTGGGGTAACTTAGACCCTAATCACTTGCTTACTCATGCATCACCATTGGGATGAAATTGATTTGTAAAAGGTGTGGGGAGCGTCGACCAACCATAGCAACGAAAAGCGTTCGAAAGGTCCTAAAGTTGTCACAAACACCTTCTATAAGACTCAAATACGAGATCTTACATCTATTTAACTATTTAGAAATCGTAATAACTCAATAATTGAACGCATGGATAAATCTCGTAGTTGACTGAAAACGCAAGTGAGAGTGAACAATACTAACTCCTCCGAAACAAGCCAATGGTAGAGTACATTATCCCCATCAAGGCACAAACCTCAAATGCCATATTATTAGTCCATTTTGTAACGCTTTCACTTTTGTTTTTATAAACCAAAGAGTTTATAAGGTCGAAAATTATAATTTTAAAATTTTTTAATAAGTAGTGAATATGTTGACATAAAATTTGTAAAAGTTTGTTAGAAGAATTAAAATGTTTTTATGAAGAACTTTTCCTGGAGCTATATTTTCAGACTTTCCAGTAGGAAATTTTTCCACCGACCCAAAGCTGTTTTTTTTATTAACTTTAATTTTGTAATAAATGCATTCAAACCTTTTTTTTTTGGTTGAAATAAATGCATCTAATTACTAGCTATAAGAAAAATGTGCAAAACATGTAAATATATATATAAGACCCGTTTGGTTGTTAGTTCATTTTAAATTAAATTATATTTTTTTTATCATGATTTTTGTCTGTTTTTAAAAATATTTTTTATCTTTTTAAAAAAAAATTTTTATATTTTCTAAAAATTATTATTGAAACTTAAAAATTTTAAACTAAATTCATTGATCAAACACCTACGTTAACCGACTCACGCACCCAATGGGGAACGAGAACGGGAGTACCTTCGCAAATGTCATTAAAAAAAAAAAAAAAAGGAGTTCCGTTGAACAAAAACCACAAAGGGTAATATAGTCATTTCGGAACCCTGAAAACCACAGCATGAAGCATCTACCAAAACGAGGCTCGTTGAACCCTGACACCCGCTATAGCCAGTTTCGTTTTGCTAAAAGACAAACAACATCTCATCAGCCTAGTTACTTCCCATTACTCTCTCTCTCTCTCCTCTCTTTCTCTCTCTACTCACTCATACACTCACTCACTTTGCCTTCATTCCTCATCCTCTCCAACCACAACACCAACCATACCATTACAAACCCAGTAAATATCAATCACCGTTCTTCTTCTTGATCATCATAATCATCATAAACAAAACAACAATGTCCAAAACTCGCTGAACCGAACAAATGGAGTCGTCGTCCTCATCATCATCATTAGCAGCCGCGGCAAACACAAACAGTACTTCTTCTGCTACAAGCGAGCTCTTCATCTGCTTCACATCCCGTCTCTCATCGTCTTCTTCCATGAAACTATCCTCCAAGTCAATCCTCAGCCCGGGGCGAGCCAGAGACTCGTCCCAAATCTCTCTCTCGTCCTCTCTCAGTCGCCGTCTCAAGAACAGCGGCAGCCTCAAAGGCGGCCAGGCCTCGCCGATGTTCCCGACGGCGGCCGGGAAGAAGAGATCCGGCTGCGCTTTCGAGAACCCAGAGCCGTCCTCTCCTAAAGTCACCTGTATCGGCCAAGTCCGGGTCAAGACCAAGAAACAGGGCAAGAAAATAAGGTCCAGATCGGCCAAGCGGAGATCCAACAATGGCGGCGGAGGCGGAGAGGCCAGTTTCAGAAGAATGGAGAAAGAGAAGAAAAGCAAAGAAGAAGAAACAACAACACAGAAGCTTGAAGAAAATAGAAGCTACAATAATTCTGATAGTACTAATAATAATCATCATAATCAGAAATGGGTTACGATTTGTGAAGCTTTGAGGACTTTTGGAGCTGAATTCAACTGCTTCTTGCCGTGTCGGTCATCTTGTACGACGGCGGCGGCGGAGGAGAAGGAGAATGGTAAAGCGGACAAGCGGATATCAACTTCTTCTGCTAACGGAAGGTCTTGTGGGGCGGTGTTTGCGAGATGGCTGGTGGCGTTGCAGGACGGGGAGGGAAAGAGGAGAGAGATAGAGTTGGTGGTCGGAGAGGATGAGGAGGAGAGAGAAAGGGAGGAGAGACAGAGGAGTGGTGGGAAGAGTTTGAGGAGGAGAGTCTTTGAGGGGATTGAGTTTAATGAAGAGGAGATTAGGAAGAGTTGTAAAGATGACGGAGAAGGAGAAGAAGAAGAAGAGAAAGCCAGAGTTAGTATATGTATTCCGCCGAAGAATGCGTTGTTGCTCATGAGGTGTAGATCTGACCCTGTGAAAATGGCGGCGCTGGCGAACCGGTTTTGGGATCCGCCTCAAAGGACGATGGCGACGAAGAGGATGAAGACGATGATCAAGAGGTGAATCATGAGCAAGAAGTATGTGAAGATGATCATCATGGCGGAGAAGCGG
Source organism: Ficus microcarpa (assembly GCA_025413485.1). Classification (NCBI taxonomy): domain Eukaryota; kingdom Viridiplantae; phylum Streptophyta; class Magnoliopsida; order Rosales; family Moraceae; genus Ficus; species Ficus microcarpa. The sequence continues at coordinate 28,145,671 of CM046383.1, read as the reverse complement.
AAGCCGAAGTGGAGGAACTTGCTCAGGCGGTAGATAGAGATGATCTCGTCAGCAGCCACAGATGTGGGAGTGTGAGAGAAAGTCTGTTTCTTCTACTACTGAAATAGCAGACGCGAAGAAGACCGAGAAGAATCGGAGCAGATGAAATTGGACAGAAAGGAAGACGTGGTAGAGGAAGCGGCTGTTGAAGAAACAGTAATGGAGGATGAAAATGAAGAAAACCCGAAAAGAATCAGCACCGATGATCAAGTAGTTGTCGATGTTGGCGGGTTGTGGGATGAAGCACAAGAAGTGGTAGAACCAGCAGAAGAAAAAGATTCTGAACAACACCAACAACAAGAAGATAATGGCGGTGATGTTAAAGAAGAAGAAGGAGAAGAAGATAAAGATGCGGAGGAGGAGGAGAAGAAGAAGCAAGAATTGGACCATGTTATTCAATCAAGACAAGGATTACAAGAACTAAAGACGGATTTGAGCGGCTTATTTTCGGATGAAACTTTTGTAGATCTAGAAGATGAAGAGAAGGTAGAAGAAGAAGAACATGTACAGTATGAAGAGATGACTCACATTGTCAAGAGGAGGAACAAAAAATAGAAGAACACGCAGAAGAAGAAGTTGCAGAAGGGTTTACGGAAGAGGAAGAAGCAGCAGAGGAAGCAACTGAACCGGAGACCCGGGAAGAGAAAACGGGTCGGGAGGTTCCGAAAGAAGAGAGGGAAATGGGCAGTCCGGGTTTACCAGATTGCTTGCTGTTGATGATGTGTGAGCCGAAGCTTTCCATGGAGGTTTCGAAAGAGACTTGGGTTTGCAGTACGGACTTTATCCGGTGGTTGCCGGAGCGCCGTCGGGTCAACCCAAAGAAGGCTCCGGAAGAGCCCAAGAAACGGCCCAACGCTGCTACGGCGGCGGCCGTTGACGGCCCACAGGTGATGCAGCCGCCGAGGTCGTCTTGCTCCTTTCCGGTGACGGGAACGGCGGTGCCGGAGTCCATGGCGAGTGTGATCGAGCAGAAGCTGGTGGGGACGAAGCCGCCGTACGAGCCGTTTGTGCTCACACGCTGTAAGTCGGAGCCGATGAGGTCGGCGGCTAAGCTGGCGCCGGACGCGTGTTTTTGGAAGAATAGGAAGATTGAGCCGCACCGCCCGGCTACGCTCGGAGTCGGCGCGGCTGGGGTTGGGTTTTGAGCCGGAATAATAATTGGACAAAAAAAAAAGAAAAATGTCTAGTTAGTGAAAAAAAAAAAAGTAAGTGTGGGTAAAAGTGAAAAGTTGTATGGGTTAACGTAGGTTTTGAGTACTTCATAATTTTCTCTCTCAGTTCTTTGTAAATTTTTAGTTAATTAAGATATAATATTCTTTCTATTCTCACCTTTGTAATTTTTTTTTTCTTTTTTTGTTTTTGGTAATTTTTTTTTCTTTTTTTGTTATTGTAAAATTCATGTCTACTACGAGTTTTGTTGTATCAATTCTAGTAATTTTTGGTGTCGTTTTCTCTCTCACAACATTATATTTTTCTGAATTTCCCTTTTTTTTTTTTTTTGGCACTCCATAATGTTCTGAATCATGATAGACAGTGAGTGACTAAACTTTTTGTTTCTACCCAGAAAATGGCCTCTGCAATTTTCATTTTCCTTTTCAAAAATTGATTAAATAAAAGGTGATGAATTTCTGAATTCGATGTAAAAGCTGAATGTTGTGTGTGTGTGTGTGTGTGTATGTATATATATATATATATAGACACATTAGATGTATGGGGCACAGTAAAAATCTGTTCTTGGTGCTGTCGCGGTTGGTCCTCTGGGAGTGGGGGATTTGGTAGTAAAGTCAAAAAGCCAAAGCCAACCAGCTGTAATTATTTGTTCTTTGCACATGGATTGGTTGGTGAAATGGTGATGGTCATTTGGAGTTTTATTTGAGATTTTTTTTTTTTTAAATGATAGTCTCAGCTATAAAAAAAAAAAAGTACGTTATCTAATTATTGATATATTTTAATTTTAATATATATTTTGATTTTGATGTGATAATTGATATTGATAAGAAATGATTAAAAATACAAGACTTTTTCTTTTAATCTAAAAATTATGAATTTACAAAAGTGGATATGTTCGTACGAGTAGTGAGATATTGTGAGGAGGTGGCTCTAGTTGTGGTCGTTTTAGAAGATGTTTTTGACGGCTTGACGCTGATGGTGGACCAGTGTGGTAACGAGAGGGGACAGTCGAAGTGACAATTCCGATAGGGATTATTGTCTTTATGTCTCTCAATTATGCTACGATCGAATGTGATGGATTTAAATTATCTGCTAAATTTTTAATATTTTAAATTATATTTAATTAATAATATTATGTTATTATATTTTAAAGATTTTGTTTTGAAAATCATTTTAAAAACTTTAAAATACTTTATAATTGATTTTTTATAATTTAAAATTTTTTTGATGACATGTTAAGATGTCGTTGATTAGATATTATTTAAGATATTAAAATTAGACATGAGATGTTGATCCAAATGTGACTGGCAAAATTAATAATAATTATGAGAAAATTAGCTAAAAATCATCTTTTTATCATCTATTAATTAACATAATAAAAATTCTCTATTATTAATTAACATGACATAAATTTTAATTAATCTTATTTTATTTTTGTGTTATGTTACTCTGATATTAGATTTTTGTGTCATGTTGATATATCTTTAAATTTATGTCATTTAAGTGCTTTCCTCATAGCATTTGACTATAAAGACTATGGTTAGTTAAATTGTGATGCTGGATATTCCTGATATATTTTATTATGTAAGTGTCCGTTTTATATATATATATATATATATTTGGGAGCATTATTAGTAGGAAAAAGCATCTGAATGATACAAATTTAAAGATCATCGCATCAATATAACATAAAAAATTAACACTAGACTAATCTGACATAAAATTAAATTTAAATTAAATAGAATTTGTGTACTGTTAGTTAAGAATAAGAAATTTGTGTCATATTGATTAATAGATGAGAAAAAGATGATCATTTATGTAATTTTCTCTCTCTCTTTTTAAATAATATTGTGTATTACAAATTTATGAGTAGACTTAATTTTTAGATCATATAATATGAGATTCACTTTACATTAATGTATAGTGTTGGCATTACCTCTTTGGCAGTAATTATGCTTGAATTTTTTAAGGAGTTTTCGGTCTTTAATTTTTTTTTTTCTTTTTGACTGATAAATTCCTAATTTCAATATTTTTGGCCATTTCGATCCCAGTCTAGAATAGATGACACATATATATAATTCAACAGAAGTGGCTATGTGTCCAACGTTCATTGCATACTAACTTGAAAGTTTACACAAAAAAAAAATAAATGAAGTGCAAAATATTCTATTTTTTAGTGGTTTTCGAGGGCACGGAAGAGAACATTTTATCCATCTTTAATTTTTATTTTTGGAAAAATCTTAAAAAGTTATTATCTGATTGAGACACGATTACTTTAATTAAATTTAAAAAAGTTGTGATCAAAATTTGTCTCCAGATCAAATTTGTCAAAAAATAAAAGTTAATGGACAAATCACATTTGACACCCTTGTTTTCAAACTTTTTTTAATAATTAATATATTTACTGTTTGAATTATGTGTTCTAACGTAATGAAAGAGTTAGAATGTCAATGCTTGGTTGGTCAAAAATCATATGTAGAATAAAAATGTTGGAGAGTGCAATTCCATATAAATGCAAGCTCACAATCATGACTCAATAATTGTGACCACCGTTGTTGGAAATTAAATCAGAAAAATAATAGTAGTAATAAAAGTAGAAAATAAAGGAAGGAACACAGAGACATTTAACGTGAATGTGCTTATATGAACTAAGAACAATGAATTCATTAATAAGAAACATTATGAATGGACTCTTATATAATATATACAATTGGATAAATTTCCTAATACTTACAAATCTACTAAGATCAAGACTTATTCTAAATACAATAAATACAAATAAATCTAAAGTTCATAATAAAGATAATTACATAAAAAATAGTAACTTTCCTTTATACATAATACTAACTTTCCTAATATGAATTTGTAAGATGAGTTTCCAATAGGATGTCCAATCTTAAAGTATAATAGAAGATACTTAATTTTTTTTTATTTTAATTTTCCTTTTCCTTTTTTAATTTTTTTTTGAATCTATAGAAAATAAAAATAATGGAACATGGATGACAATCGTCAGAGGAGAAAGGAGAAGGAAAATGGCACTTTGGGTGGATGTAGGGACGGCAATCATCAGAAGAAAAGGAAGAAGATAGCGGGCACTTTGGTGTAGGGACATCAATCGTCAGAAGAAGAGGAGAGGACAACGGGCATTTTGGTGCAGAGTGAAAGGGTACATGAGTGATGAGACATCAATTGTCAAGAGAGAGAGGGAACATGGGCGATGAGATGACAATCATCAAAACAGAACGCAACAGCATTAGGGACGACAATCGTCAAGAGAGGGCACAATGGCGCATAGGATCGAATGATTAGTGACTCGTTTGAGTATAATAGCTATGATAAAATATTAAATAAGACAAAAAAAAAGTGATAGGTTTTTTTTTTTTTTAATTGGGTGATAGGTTATAGAAACTTGAAGCAAAGGGAAGGGGTCAGGGAGTTGGGTGAATGTAGTTTAGAGTGTTCCATAACTTCAAAAGTTTATGCATTATGAGTCCTTTATCCACACGAGCCATGAGAAGCAAACTCAACCAACTATATTGATGAATTATTAAGCGATTTTCCTCCTAGTACTGCACGTTTTATGTACGTTTAATCATTTCAATCAAATATAAAGTTACAATGGACTATTTTTAATCAAACAAATGGATCCACGTTGAACACTAATGACAACAATTATAAAGTTACACTAAACTTTAATCGAACAATTTTTTTTTTCTTTTTTCCTTTTACTTTATCTCTCATGATTTGCTTATGTTCGATTACCACTCTTAGATCAAAAGTCATGGTCGATCGATGGAATTTACGACGTAGAACTCATGGTAGTGTGAGTAAAATTAGGTCTATTCTTTGAGTAAAATTATGTCAGATAATATCTATTCTATTAATAGATCACAAGTTTTCTTTTGTAAATATTGAATATGGGGATGACATCTATAGTCTTTTTTTTTTTTTTTTTTTTTTTTTTTTACAAGCAGAAAAAGAAAAAGGGAATCCATGTGAGATTTCAATCAATAAGTTTTGAATAGACGTGCTAAAAAAATAAAATAAAATACATAAACGAAATTGAGTTTTGATTTGGAGGTTTGAAATAATGCATTATGAGTAGGGTATGTTCATATCCTATCAAATAATTCTTTTTTTTTTTTTTTAATATGAAGTTTTATTTAATCGGATGCACCGAATTTGAGAACCTATCAGTCTGAAATATGAGAAGATAAGATGTTTTAAGTTGGGAATTTGGGGGGTCCAAGAACTAGATGTGGACAGTTTGCAACTTGTTCATTATATGAGCAATTAAGATAAGTACAGCTTCCTATTCCACTTGGAACTTGGTTGAAAGCTCAAGTTTCAAGTTTTTTTTTTTTTTTTTAATGTGATATTGATTAGATTTACATTCACATATCTACGTTACGACAGAGTTCCCATTGATTTTAAGAATTAGATACAAGAAAGTAAATCCAAAGGGGGGGGTGTGTTGATTTTCATTATTTCTCCTTGTATTGTCATGTTTTAATAGAATTTTATGACAGTCATCAGCCTTTACAAGATAAATGATAAATTGTGCAATCTTATATCGGTTAGGAATTAATATATGTGATGGTTTATAAATAAAGAGACTACATCCTAATGATATGAGTCATTTTGGGATAAAATTCAAGAGACCGAGACTTAAAGCAAACTATTATATCAAAGGTAAGTATAGCTCGTTACAAATTTACTTTTAATTTTTGAAAACTAACACCTTGGCCTCATTTTGAAATTTTAGATCCAATTGATGCTAACCCTCTTATGAATTTAGCTTAGAATTAGTTTATGAGAGATAATTTTCCTTCACATTATCAAAAGCACTATGTTTGTTTCACGTTATCAAAAGTCATAACAGTGCGTTTGAATTAGATCTAAATCATGAGTTTAAATTCATAATTTAAACAATAAATTTGCATTTTTATAAGAGAAAATACTGTAAAAACAAGTAGAAAATAATTTTGAAAAGCGAATAAAGAACAGGATTCGGAACAAACTATTGATATTTAAATTCGAATATCCGATTTTTAAGTTTCTTTTTTCAATAGAAAATTAGTTTGTCTTGTTTTATGTTGCCGTTTTCCCTTGGATCAATTATGGCCTGCACTCACATGATAACATCTATTCCCAACATTTATTTAAAAAAAAAGAAAAAAAGTCATCTATTTCCAACGCAACAAGCAGTAATGGACTCTAATGTTTTGCAGGGATTTCAGGCTTTCCAGAAAAAAAAAAAAAAAAGATATATATATATATATATATGATTTTCTACTCTATCAGTACGGTCCTTTTCTTCCCTTTTTATCAAAGCAAAATAGAGTAGGACAAACATAAACAATGAAAACCAAATAAAGAGAATGAGATTTCTTTTTTTTTTTTTGAAAATTTTTTTTTTTGAAAATTTTTTTTTTTGCTCAGATGGTTTAATGGGATTGTGGTAGGAGTTACCAGTACTACTTTTCGTTTACGAACTCCTCTACTTTTGTGACGTTTTTGTAATTACCAATATTGCCTACCTAATAACAATGCTCTTAGAAATTACCCGTTGTGACTAGCTCAACGAGCGAGAATGGAAAGATCAAGGTAAAAACTCGCAGGTTTAAAATAGATAGTATTAATCTAAAATACGAGTAGGATTTTTTTGTAAATTGTCAAATTTATATGAAAAATTGATTTTGACCGGATCTAATATTTAGATACAATTTATTTTGTTTGAAAATTACTTAATTTAGTCACCTTTTAATAGTTCCATGCACAGGGAATTAACTTATTGATTTTTTTTTTGGCTTAAAAAAAAAAATTTATTGAGAGGTTTTAATTAGAGGTTTCTTTGCATGAATTTGCTTAAATTATGAGAATTATAAGGATCATATAATCCTGGAATTTGTCTACTATATTATTCACATGTTTGCTCATGTGGACAGCCCAATAATGACCTGTTTTGGTGGTGGTGGACCACTGTAAATAAAATCACAACCATCTCTCATATTGCAAACTGGCATTTTTTGTTCTCAACTCAGAATCACTAACAATTTGTCCATACTTTCTATAATTAATCTATTAATTGTATTGAGAATTTTGAGGGCAAAAAAAAAAAGGAAAAGCGGAAGGGCAACGAGATTCAAAATTTGATTTAGGATCTGTTTGGTGAATGAGTTTGAGTTGAAAAAGTACAGTTTTAGTTGAAAATTTTTGTTGACTTTTCAAAAAAGACAAAAACTTTTTAAAAAAAAGATAAAATTTTTTTTTAGAAAAATATAAAAATTGAGATGAAAAATTACTTTTTAAGTTAAATTATCAAACGAGACCTTAAGATTTTGAGTTTGTAAGAGTAACCTTTTGGAAGTTTCGCCTGTGAACAATATTTGTACATTTCATTTGCTGGTTTTCAATTTGACAAAATTCAATACTATGACACGTGAATGAGAAACCGAGCTAGGTTTTACTTCAAAATATCCCACCGATATAGCACAATCTTGAACCATTAAATTTAAAACAACCTTTTTTAAATTGTAATATTTTTCTTAACCTAATAAGATTTTGATGTAATGTGACGGTTTATATATGTGGCTTACTAATGACGTATTTTTGACACTACCACAAAATTCTCATACGAATACAACTATAGAAACAATTTAACCTAATGATCTGTCTTGTGAGTACTTTCTTCCTAGCCCTACACCCTTTGAGACAAAACTTGATCAAAAGGATTATCTAATGAAAAAGATTTTCGAGACGATCAAAGCTCTCCCCTAGAATGAACTTTGCTCGAAAAAATGACATTTATTAATTTTAGGTTGCGGAAATGAGACCGTTTTCAGAAATTGACGGACAGAGCGCAAAAGTGAAAATTTTGACAGGAGTCGATGTGTTTTGCCTAAAATAGCAGGGTGAGTTTTTCTTGTACGATGTTTTGATGAATTTTGGCAGAAAATTAACCAATGTACAGACCTTTGGAGCAATAGCTATACAGATTACTTACACCACTCCCTAGTAAGTAGTCGCAAATTAATTGGCACGGAGGCGTTAATCGGCGGAGATCGATTAGTGGATTATGACATGAATATAGACATCTTTTTTTTTTTGAAATAACTGTTTTCTACAAGTGGAAAAGATACAAGAACCTTTTTAACTGCTCCAACAATGGTTTTGTCTTGTGTCACTACGAGTCATCTGAACTTTGATCATCTTTGCCGCTGTCATTGGTACTTGTAGGACTCTCAATCGTCGAGTTCGCTGAGCCTAGCTGCTCTTCACCTTTGCCCTCGGTTTCTTTATCCGTAGATTCTCCCATTAAGGAATTAATGGCAAGCTGACCAGCATAAAGGAACAAGCCGATAGAGTTGATGCCGAAAACAAATGTTGCAAGATAGCACAAACCGTTTATAATAGTCCTGCGGATTGAAAACAAAAGGTAAATCAAGATTGTTTAGAAAGAGAAACAGCAAGCCATGCTCGAAGAACACAGTCGTAAGTACCTTATGGTTATTGTAATCTGACGAACCTGAAAATTGGTAACGAGTACGTTGTTAGAATCATGTGCAAATTGCCAAGTAATATGAGCCACAACTTCATCTCACAAACGAAGAAAACAATAAAAGCACATTGTGTTTTCTATACGGCACAATGTACATTAGTATGCCATCAAAATGTTACCCAAAATTTCAGATCTCAAGCTACAGCAAGATGATGCACATCCCAAGATGCACAAATGCAGAATTAATAATAAGCCGTCGGGTTCCTCAATGATATTTTCTACATTCCCTAAGAAGTCTCGATCTTAAGTAAGCATGATATGCAAGAAGCAATTAAACCCGAGTTAAGAAAGATGCAGCCTAACAAAACGATCTGTCATAAATTTTCTGGTCGTTGTTGCAAGCTTGGTACTAGTGAATTTATATAGCAGAAGACAGAAGCAAGAAACAATTAAACAACTGTAAGGAAAACGTGTAATCACGGAAGGTACCGAGTAGCTATCCGAAATTGATTGCCGATTAAGAGCTGCCTCAATAGTGGTGGTGAACTTGTAAAGAATCAACGCAATTACACCTGCAGATATTGCTCCCAACAATGCCTGAACCGGCGAAGGTGGGCCTTTCGATTCAATTGGAGCTGACCCTATCGCTTTTAAGTTGTCCAGTGCCTCTTCCTTCAGTGACTTCTTCACCCCTGAGGACCTAAATTTCTACAAACAAGAGCCCACTTCGTGAACATCCAACAGAGGCATTTAGTGAGACTAATTTTCCTATTTTTTCGTCTGTTTCTGACTAAAATTCTAATAAAACAGATAAAGTTGGACTAATTCCAAATTGAGTAAAGTCGGAGTTTTTTCAAGTTCGGAGGCAAAATGAAAATGATCCTAAAGTATCCAAAAGTTCAGGCAGCACGAATGATAATAATCTTTTTTTTTTTTTTTTAATAAATTAATCAATGTCATGGTCAGCTAATGAAATAGATACATTGAGAAACTAAAGAGAAATTCAAGGATTAATTTAACATTTCTTTGCAAGTATGGGGATTTCTTGAAGAATTCTAACCCGACCGGCGTCGAATTTTCGTCAAGTTCCGTTAATTGTCATAATTTTAGGTATCTAGCGATTAAAAATTATGTCATTTCAATAAAGCTGCAAACTTTAGGAGCTCCAAATGATTTGGATATCACAAAACTCAGAATTAAAAAAAATTAATAAAAAATAGTAATGAAGTAGGAAATTACGAGCTCTTTGGCGCGGCGGGCGCGGCGGCGGATGGAGCGGAAGAGGAACACGGAGATGGCGCCGGTGAGGAGGACGCTGGTGGCGACTTGGAGGGGAGAGGGTTCGTCGGAGGTGGCGAAGATTGGCTCGGAAGGCGCGAAGAATTCCACCGGACCCTCCTCCGGCTCTTCCCCTGCTGTACTACTGGCGGCGGCGGTGGTGGTGGGTTCTGGGGAGGCCTGGGCTCGCCATGGCTGGTGGTGGGGTCTGGCTCGAGAGAAGCAAAGAGTGAGGTGGTGGGGTCTGTGGGTGGTGAAGAAGTTGAGGGGAGGAGAGAGAAAGTGGGGCTTACGATGATGAGGAGAGAGAGAGGAAGGGAAGTTGGAGGTCAGGATGTGTTGTTGGGTCTGCAACATTTGTAGAGAGAGAAAGTGAGATCAGTGCTGCTTCTTTGGATTGTGTTTCATCAAGCAGAAGAAGCAGGTAATTGGAAATATCTTCTTGGTTTTGCGATAGATTTTTGGTGGGAAATTTGGACAGGATATTTGTTTTCTTTCTTTCTTTTTCGCCTTTCATTTACTTACGTTATTTGTCTTTTTATTATTATTATTATTATTATTATTATTTCACATAAGCACTACATTATATGGATATAGATAGATCACAAAAACCTACATTATATATATAATTCCACGGGATAGATAGATTACAAAAATATATATATATAATTTCACGAAATAAATATACCACAAAAACCTTCAAGACAACAAATTTGTCTTTATTATTATTATTGGGTTCTTTAAACAATTAAGGAACAATCTGGCATGTTTCCTAGAGGATTAGTGTGAATTGTGATAGGTTAATAGATTTGAATGCTAAATGATCCTTTTGTGAGTTTTAGAAGTCGTTCGGTTGGTTAGTTTGAATTAGAGTTTTGAAGTTATTTTGATTAGAGTTAAGTTGAGTTTTGAAATTTTACCTTTGATTAAAAATGAAATGTTTGGAGTTAAAAAATATAAAAACTTAAAATGTTTTCAAGAAAAAAAAAATCATCATGAATCGTGTTTTGTATTTCGGAATTATATGTAATTAAAAAAATAATCTCATATTGACTTATAATAACAAAATAATGAACTTTTAAAGTTTACAGTTGGAGTTTTTAAGTTAGAGTTGAATATGTGAATAGTAAAACTGTGTTTACTTTGAAGGAAAAAGATAAAAAACAATTAGAATTATTTGATTGGAGTAAACCAACCAAACACATTCTTAAATTTGAAGACCTATTTCCTAGTATTTCTTCCAATTTAGCACCTGATTTAAAGTATTTAAAATAGTAATGTTAGGGACACTAACTCTAATATTAACTTTTTAACTACCATCTCATATATCATATTTTTATTGGTAGATGCAATCAACTGATATAGTACTACTTTAAACATTTATTAATAAAGAACGACAAATTATATACCACATAAGTTGGTACTTATAAATTGATATTAGAGTTGGTATATATAGCATATCCTCAACATATCCTAATTGTTAGCACATTCACCAGGACTGGTTGAGGATAGGGCTCGATCCATGATTTTTCAAATCTAACCAAAGTAATTACATCAAAATTTCGAATTTTATAAAACACTCACTAAAGTGAAAAAAAAAAAAAAAAAATTGTCATTGAATTATTATTAGTGAGAATTACTATTTTAACCTCTTAATCAATATTTTAATAGTCTCATGGAAACACTTATATATTGCACGTTGTAATTTTTTTTTACGTGTACGTTCATAAATTAGATCATTAAAAAAATCAATTTAATAATTAAACCTATTGTAAAAACTCCAAGAACATGAGAAGATTCAACCTAAATAAACCGCGTCATCCACAAAAGATGAAAGTTTATCCAATGCTAACAAAGTTTTTTTTTGTGAATCAATGCCACCAAGGTTGAAGATCCACTGTACTTTTTTTTGTCTTTATCTGAAAAATTTTTTTGTCTTTTCTGAAAAATAAACAAAAATTACTATTGAAATTTAAAAATCTTTACTCAAACTCATTCATCAAACACCCCCGTAGAACTATAAAAGTGACAAATTTACAAGGAAAAAAAAAAAAAAAGCCAAAGGATTCCATGGGCTTCTTTTCTTTCGCAAAGAATTTTTCTGGTACAATTCTTTCAAAATTTTCTTTATTTATGTTACTTCTTTCGCAATTTACTTTAAACATTTTAAAAGCCCACTATTTATTTTACTGTAACATTGTTAATGAAAACAATTAAAATAAATAATAAGATTTGAAAATATTTGAAATAAATTTACCTGACAAATTTATTATTTAATATTATATACTCCAAACATTTAAAAATTTGTTATCTACTTAAATTATTTTCTGAAAACTGCTATTTATTTCTTTACAGTCTCAGCACTCCTGACGCACATTCGATGCCACAGATCTGGCCCAAAACTTAATTTGGGCCTTCCTTTCTTCAGAAGACACACTTGAAGCCCAGTTTGGAGTTGGTGGGCCATCGTACTGGACCAACCAGGCCTCAGAAAGATAGGGCCTTCTGACCTTGTTTTCTAGGCCCAAATTCTCCTCCTTTTTATCTTGCAAACCAGGGAGAATGTTGACCACACTAGGGCTCAGCATTTCCTTGTTGTCAAATGTGAACCCCAAGTCCTTAAATCCTTGCACTTCCTCAGTTTCAAGCTCACTTAGGCTTCTTCTTAAATTCCTTCCTTTGTAGTATCTTCTTCTCATTTCTTTGGACCCATCTGTGTTTTCATCTTCTTGTATCTCTGTGGTCCTTATTTGTGACCTACATTTGGAAGTGCCCTGCAATCCACAAATTTTGTTTTAGCATTGTATACATCAATGAAACCGCGCTGGGGCTCGGGTTAGGAGCTCCCAGGTTCGGAATCTAATAGAGTTTTTATTTTTCTTTAATAAGTGGAAGTCATATAACTCATGGGGTATGGAGAATGTTGCATCAAAAAATACTAAGGCCACGTTTGTTTCGTGAGTTTAAATTCAAAATTTTCATATCAATTTTTGTCTTTTCTGAAAAATTTTTTTGTCTTTTTTGAAAAGTCTACAAAAATTACTATTGAAACTTAAAATTTCCAACTTAAACTCATTCACCAAACAGACCCTAAGCAACAAAAGAAGTTCAAACATAAGCTATACTCAAGGAAAAAAAAATTGTGTACTTTATGTGATTCTATATTGTTATTATTATTATTATTTGTTTAGGATATGCTTTTAGGAGAAAAAAAGTATTAACTTGTACTTTGTGCTAGTTTTCCAAAGTTTTTTTTTTTTGAAAAAAAACTGTAATGATAGAATGTAACGTATTTCGATAATCTTAAAAATGGAGTGCATTCTTAAATTATGACATATAAATAAGTTCATATACCATGATCACTGTGATGATGTAAATGACTTGAACTTAAAATTATGTTTAAGAAGAACATCGGTCTTATCATGTTATTAGAGTCCCTCCAGATTAAAGTTGTTGATTAATGACTCATTCAGTCATGTAAATAAATCTAAAATGGAGCTCTTTCAAAAAAAAAAAGCCTCAAAATTTATTTTTAAACGTAGGGCTAATGTGGGATGGAAGTTTTAGTGGATAGTTTCTACCTAAGAAAGATTAATTTTCTCCCAATGCTAACAAAATTCCTACATAAGTAAAGAATAAGCTTCCGTTTGGCAACCCATCTTAAATTTAAATTTTTCATTTCAGTTTTTATCTCTTTCTAAAAAAATAAAAATTAAACTAGTTTTTAAAAAATCAATCAACTCAAAATTAAAAATTTCAACTCAAATCGTTTCATAAAAGGGGTCTTAACTTTCTCCGATAGCTAACAAAATTCTTATCATAATTCGGTGTCAAACTTAATGCTGTACTTCCTTTAGGACCTGAAAAGAATTGATTTTCCACGACAAAAATTAGACCCTACAAATTCGTACCTTGTCATGTCTCGGAGGCAAGAAATCGGCAACATTAAACGACGTCTGACGACTCGATTTGCTCATTATCTTCTCTTTAGTTTCTTGCTGATCATGATGATCTTGAGATCTTAATGGTGGCAGAGTTTGTGTCCTTGTTAGCAAATTATTACGAGGCCGCGCAATTGTTGCTTTGTTCTTCGGTCTACCGCTCCAAATTTCATTTTCCTGCCTAATTTCTTCTTTCAGCAACACCATTTTTACTGGCGGAAGCTGATCTGTTTTCTGCTTCAACTTATCAACATCTCTATGTCTATTATGTCCTTCTCTTCCTATGTTAGGCGGCAATGACGGCGTCTTGACCAACTCATTATGTCGAAAACCACCGCCTTCGGCCGTAGTTTTAGTCGGGCTTTCGTTCTTATCGATCGCCGGGGTTTCTTGACAAATTTTTGATGAAGGGCAAGGATCAGAATAGCACCTCGTGAACGTGTTCTTCGGTTTGTTTGTGTTCGATCTTGAGCAAGTTCTTGAAAAACCAACACTCCTCGAAAAGCTCCACCGCATTTTCGTGATATTTACTTGAACAAGACGACGACGACGACGACAACGACGATGATAATTCGGAAGAATCAAAAGGCACCATCATGCTTGGTTTCCACACTTTCTCCCAACCCTGAAAAAGCCTAAAAAAAATAAGGTGTTTTTTTGGCACTTTTTTCTTGTTTAATTTACCTATATATATCTAGAGCTAAAAAAAAAAATTAAAAAAAAAAAACCTAAAATAAAAGCTGTATCAAACTGGCATATATAACTAGTAAGCTAGCTAACTAGTGTTGTATAATGGAGATGGAAAACCATGTGCGTAGAGGGCTAAATTTGGAGAAATTTGTATATTTTAATTACATGGAAATTGTGCTTTGATGGCGGAGTTTGATGATATATATATATATATATGTTATATGTGTGTGTGTTTATATGTATATATATAGAGAGAGAGAGAATATAATATATAGGCGAGTAGGGGGTTGATCAGGTCTAACAAGTAGGGGATAATAAGAGGAAAAAACTTAATTGCTTATGCGCATATTGACAGACAGGGTCATGCCAGCAAAGCACCCCATGTGATGGACTTTTTGTTTCATGCAATGCAGCTATGGACAAAAGGTCTTTCGATTTTAGTTATTTTATAAAATAAATACGCAAAGTCTTAAATTCGGTAACTAATGGTATCCAACAATCGGAAGTTAAAAATATTGGATATGAAATTAATCCTGTATTATGCTTACGTGTATATACATTTATATAGATGGGCAGAGATTTTTAAAAATTCTCCTTTGATCCTTTCTTTGTTTTGAAAATTTCAAGTGGTTCTTGATAATTTTCCCCCAAAATGATTTTTATCACTTATTTATCCTTCTAAAATCCTTTTAGCTACTGCATTTATCAATTTAATCCAAGGTTTTGATTTTTAAATACTCATATTATGAAATTAAAATCTCAAAAAAAAAAAAATCTAACTTTGCCACTATATATATTTATTTTGGAATGGTCTTAAATTCGATATCGGATGATATTCAGCAATAATGTAAACTTCAGTTATATAGTTGTTCTGAATGTGAACTTTCAGTTATTACTAGAAATGTGAATTCATGCAGAAAAGAATGTAAAATAAGAGGTAATTCTTATTCATTTTAACTACATTTCTTTTTACATGAATTCACGTTCATATAATTTTTCGTATTAATTTTTTACAAACAGAAAGTATTACACATTAAAAATAATGAGTATTACATGTTATTTAGTTTATATTATATATTTCACTTTAATTCTTACATGCATTGAAAAATAAGTGATAAAAAATTCAGTCATACATATATGTGTGTGTGTGTGTGTTTTTTTTTTGGGTTCCCCACATCATATTATAGCTGCTCAGGTTTTTAGATGTTGAAGTTTATACAAGGAAAAGAAGACAAAATTATGGTGATTATTATTATTATTATTATTATTATTATTATTATTTTGGGTAAGAATGTGTGGAGGCTTAATTTGTACTTCACTGCATGTGATAGATATCAATCACCCCAATCTAAGTGGCGCCGACAGCGGATCTTTGGCTTTTCTTTTCTTTATTTTCTTTTCTGTTTTTTGTTTTTTTGTTTTTTTGTTTTTGTTTTTGTTTTTTGTTTTTGTTTTTGTTTTTCACTACTTAAAACGGGCAAAAGAAGAAACCCCCCACTTCCCAACAAGAGAACAAAACCAGCACAAAGATAAAGATAAAAGAGAGTAACCCCCATCCTAACAAAGGAAAAAAAAAAAAAAAAAACAAAATCACACATTTATTGAAATGGAAATTAGTTGTATAATCCTTAATAATAAGGAATTTATTATTAATCGTCATGTAAAGTTTATGCGAATGTTTAGATCTAGTTAAAATCACTTAAAAAATAAAAAAAATTACATAAAATTGATATTAAACGATATCGTCAGAGGCAGATGTAGGTAGATGCAAGTGAGGACTACAGTCTTTCAATGATTTTTTTTTCTTTTCCATTTTGCTTTAAAATTTTATGATTTTTCTACTTTATTTCGATCGAAATTTTAAAATCTCTATATAGTTTCTATTGAAAATTATTAACTTTCATATAACCGTGACTAAAATTTTACTCTTTAACTTTTATATATTGATGTTATTTATTTTACGTGCTCACAAAAATTTTTATCTAATTGCGCCACTGAATCATGATGTAAAGTAATGATCCAACTGAAATTGTATTTTTTTTCCCTCAAAATAAGATTGAATCCGCAACCTCCTTTTAAAACCTTCATCCCATCTAAAACTTTCTATGTGACTAGAACAAACAACACCTATTTTTCGTTCACTACCAAAAACTTTTTCTTCATAATAATTTAAAAAAAAATTTGTAGTGAAGATAGTATCTGTTATTGGTGATTTGTGTTCATAAACGTTCAATTATACCGATATGTAATGGTTTAGAAATATGTGAGTATCAAAATAGTAAATTATACATTATTAACTCAAGTAAAATTTGGTAGAATATAAATGTTCAGATAAGTTTTTATTTTTATTTTTATTTTTTTTTATTTATAGAATTAGCGATGTCTTCACGATCTTTGTTCAGCATCATTAAAGAAGTTTATTTAAAAAAATCATTAAAAAAATGACGGATTTAGGGTCCTGTTTGGTAAAACGGTTTGAGTTGAAATTTTTAAATTTAAGTTGATTGATTTTTTAAAAACTGGTTATAATTTTTGTTGATTTTTTAAAAAAGACAAAAACTAATATGAAAATTTTGAGTTTAAAATAATTTGTTAAACGGAAATTTAGTTCTTCGACAACTATCGGAGTTCAGATAAGTTTGAGCTCTGGGCCTGGTAGCTAATAGCTTGTTTTTGTTGACGAACTGGATGCACTGAATGGCCTCGATATCATGAATATGAAAACAGTAGTTGTGGTCTTTGACTGTCGCACCGCAGTCACCACTACTTATGTTATGCCAAAGAAAGCGTATATATCTTATTGGATTTTTGCTAGAATTATATCTTAATGGATTATATATATATATATATTCTATTATTTTATAGTCATTGCTGCACCATAATCCATTAAAAAAAAAAAACGCAATAAAATTTGTCATAACATAACAAGAGGAAATGTATATGTGTGTGTGTATATATATAGATGTATAATTAACAAAAATGATGGAGCCAAAAATTTAAGATTTCATTGGGATTACGTAGATCCCACCATGTTATTGACAAGTAGCCCTAGATGACAGCCACATGTAGTGCTATACTACATATATATATATATATATATATATATATATGATTAGGCAGGTTGCCCCTCACGACCAATAATTAATGTTTTTTCATTTTAGTCACCCCGCCTGCTGATTGGGATAATTCATGCACGTATATCATACAGAATCAGTCTTAAAATTTAACGGTTGTATCTGTCCAATAAATACTTTATTAAAATAAAAAGTTCATATTAATTGATATTAATTGAAAATTTTACAGATTAAATGGTGTGATTTGTGTTATGCGTCAATAGTCGAAATATTGCACTATTTAGTGTACAACCGCGCAGACTGAAATCTTACCTATATATATATATAGAGAGAGAGAGAGAAAATTAAAGTATGATTTTGGGTAATATCCCATACGTCCATGGAGTGTCCCGCACGTATAATACACGTAATATGTTTACTATGTAAGAAAGAAATATTTTTGTTATAATATAGTTTGTTTGGTACCTAATTTTTATTTTTATTTTTTGAAATTGTGATTCAGTAAGGTCCCTAATATATCTTTAAAATGATAAAATTTAGTTCTTTTTACTAATAAAAGTTGAAAATTAAATGAAATAAATCACGTGCATGACACATATTAATTGAATCAAGTAAATTTTCCTTAGTTATCCTTAAATAATAAACCATATGTGATTAAAGTGATATTTTCTCTTAAATTTTAAACGTAAGTTTACGAAAATGACCATTTTCTTCATTTTTAAACCTTTAGAACCTTTTAACCAAAAAAAAAAAAAAAAAACACTAAATTGTAATTTCACAAAAATATTAGAGACCACATGATCAAATTTATTTATTTATTATTATTATTATTATTTTTTAGGGAGGAGGTTGGTGTGTATATAATGTAATGAAAAACGGCGACAAGCCATTTGGAATGACGTGTATGGTCTCCACAAACAGATATCCTTACAGCTGGTTTTTGTTTGATACATAATTAGCTCGCTTTCTACTTCTGATTATTCCTTTTTTTTGGGTCTATAAACTCCTTTGTTTTTATCACTCAAATTCACTTACGTACTGAATGAGATTGACCATATACATTGATGAGGTGTCAAAACGAGTTTGAGTTTGATATGATGATGATGATATATATACATATATACACACTTCCAACAATATCTATTATCTTGACGCGTGTAATATATGTTTTGGGACATCATTCCAATTAATACGGCAATATTCATCCAAGTCTCGAGCGGTGGAGAATGAGGGATTTCGGGCCTGTTTGGTGTGTAAGTTTGAGTTGATGGTGATAAGTTTGAATAGTAATTTTTGTTAACTTTTTCTAGAAAAGAAAAAATTTTTTTTTTTTCAGAAAAAGACAAAAACTGAGTTGATGGTGGTAAGTTCAAACTTATCACCCAAACGAG
This sequence comes from Ficus microcarpa, assembly GCA_025413485.1. Taxonomy (NCBI): domain Eukaryota; kingdom Viridiplantae; phylum Streptophyta; class Magnoliopsida; order Rosales; family Moraceae; genus Ficus; species Ficus microcarpa. The sequence continues at coordinate 28,126,587 of CM046383.1, read as the reverse complement.
CCCTTCATTTAGGTAGAAGTTACTAAATTTAATCCTATTTTTGTTTCACTTTAATTAATAAGAATTATATAGATCCTATATTTATGATTTCATGTTTGTGGGGATTTTTTTTAGGGATTTAGTTATCAATTAAAACAGTTTATATAGGATTACTATAAAAGGGAAAGTTATTATGGTTATATAATAATTTCACATGATTTTATTAGAATGCGTATAGTTAAAATTCTCCGATCATTTTTATTAAAAGAAGAGTTAGCATGTAACTATAGGCCTAAATTTTGCTCTTATTAAAATATTTAAAAATTTTTGCTAAATTTTAACTTCACTATTGAGGTCTCTTTTGGAGCTCTTACCTAACCTCTGTTTTTGAGGTTAGTTTTCAAAAGCTTATATTCTAATCACAATCCTATCTCTCTCTTTCATTTTTATTAATTTTCTTACTTTAAGTTAAAATGGGATGATTTTTTTTATTTTTTTTTTTAAGCTAAATGCTCCCAACAATGATTGAGAATAAAACATGATCCATAGTAAGGAATAACCATTAAAGTACAAACACATTTTAATTTTTACACTATTCAAATATCACAATTTATTTTCAATTAATATTTTAGCCAAACATACATTTGCAAACAATTACTTCAAAACTCCAACTTCAACCTCAAATCCAAATGAAGATTTTATAATATGTTTAACTATCCCCTACGACCCAATATTAAAAATTGAATAAATAATAGTTTTCAACACATAATTTGAATAAATAACAGATTTTCAAAATGTTTTTTTATATTTATTTTAAAAAAAAATTAAAAAAAAAAAAGGAATCAGATGGTGTTCATATCGCTCCAACACCCTTTCGGCTTTTTAGCAATTTTAGAGAATACTAAGGAGTGGTCAAGGTTTATACCTAATTTCACTAGGCTTTTCATCTAAGATCACTATCACTTGCTACTTAGTCCAACGCTTCAACAATTAAAGCTGGAGTAAGGTCCTAAAGGAGGCTACGAAATTTAAATCTTAGTGAAAAGAGTGAGGAAACTTAAAAAAGACATCCTAACCACTACACCAGGACCTAAGTAAAAATTACCTATTATCACCTTAATTGTTTATAGAAAATTAATATTAATTTCCACTCCCCCCCCCGGTCCGGTTCGGGTCGGGTCGGGTCAAAAGATATTATCACATCAGTCACTTCCTCTCTCTCTCTCTTCACACGTGTCACCAAACTAATGGTTGATAGGATCATCCTCTTCTGTACCCTGATTCACCCGATGAATCAAACACAGACAAACACAAGCAAGAGAGTTTATACATCATCAAGTCTTTGACGCTGAATTACCCACAACAACACGAGCACTTGACTTACCTCGTTCAGTTCTGCTTTCGAATCTAGTAAGTATTATATTCCGTGTTCCTATTTCCACTTCCAAGAATTACCCTTTAATCTTTTTTCCTATCAGATTCAATTTCCAGTTCTTATCGGCCGTTTTCTGAATCTGTCGTTCAAGTAGTTTTATTGGTAAAATCTGTTGTTCGAGTAATTTTGTTTGGACTTTTGTTCTGGTTGGCTACTGGTTTCTTCACTATCAAACATGTCAAAATTGTAGTTTTTCATGTTTTTTTGACTTGTAATCTTAGTGCGGCTCTTTCAATTTACCATTGGTTTGTGTCGTTTAGCAGATGAAATGGGTTTGTGTAGTTTATGGGGTTGCACCATTTCTGCTCACCAGGTGTTTGATGAATTTACTTAGAGACATATGTTGGCTATATTAAAGGGGACTCAGATATGACCAGCCTTAGAAAGAGAGGGAATAATATACCTTTATGCTTGTGGCAGTTGGGTGTTCCCTGATGGAATTCAAACAAACAATAATTCACTTGTAATTTGAAGCATGTAAAATAGCGGTTGGTTCGTCGATTACCTACCGGAAGTGGTGGTGCCACCTAGTGGTGGAGCCAGAAACTTTTCAGCCGGTGCATAATGAAGAATTAGAGAACAATTATCATCTAATTGGGACATGGTTATATTTTTGAGTTATTGATTGAGGCAATAACTGTAGTTTTTCTTATAAGGCGTGGGCGTTACTGATATTTTAAGAAAATTTGAGGGAAAAATTTAATTTTGTAGATCTGAGTGAGTGCACATGCCCCCAGTCAATTATACATGCTCCACCACCAGTGCCGCCATTGGGGCCATCGGGGTTTGTTACAAAATGGGAGCAATAGGTTATTATTGTAAATAGTCAATTACAAATGGTTATGCTAATCCACATAAAATAGGAACATTCCCGTCTTAATGAGCTTGATTTTTTTTTTCTTTGTTTTTCTCCATCTCCTCAATCTCATGGCGGAAAATGACTATCTCTATTCTTTAGTTTGTGTTTGAAAGAGAAGTAACAACTAGTGTCTATGCAGTGGATTCGGATGAGGGAGCCGGGGCTGTTGAGAGTTCTGCTATACAGACTTTGGTTCCGTATGAAGGAGATACAATTCCAGAACCGTATGAAGGTATGGAATTTGATTCTGAAGATGCTGCCAAGATATTCTATGACGAGTATGCAAGGCGGGTGGGGTTTGTCATGCGTGTTATGTCTTGCCGACGTTCCGAAAGAGATGGAAGGATTCTTGCCCGTCGACTTGGGTGCAATAAGGAAGGCTATTGCGTTAGCATTCGAGGGAAATTCGGACAGGTTCGAAAGCCACGGCCAAGCACAAGGGAAGGTTGTAAGGCGATGATTCATGTTAAGTATGACAAGTCTGGTAAATGGGTGATAACAAAATTTGTAAAGGACCACAATCACCCACTTGTAGTCTCCCCACGTGAAGCTCGTCAATCAATGGTGAGTTTTTTTCATCTTTAAACCAATACATACATGCAACAAGTCTTTCCAAAATGAAAATTTTCACATCATTATGTTAGTTTGTGTCATTTTTTCCTCGTGGTTTAAATAATTTGACATTGTATTTTCTGTGAAGCTAGGGGGAATTGCGAGTTACTAGTTTAGGGAGAGAGTCTAAAAGCTAAAGGGGTATTGTTTAGCATCTGGCTCTCATCATCTTTGATAAGACGCGTCATATGATGTTTAGGTCAGATATCTAGTAGAGTAGAGTTCAAAGTGGAAGAAGAGACTAGGAGTTTACTACTATTTAAGTTTAAAACTTAAGTCTTTGACTGTACAATTGTTACGTGAAAAATTTTTAGGAGTTCTTTTAGGCTTTCAGCTAATTACAGTCTAAATTTGGTTTATCTATTTGTGTATTTCATTATGTAGGATGAGAAGGATAAGAAGATTCAGGAATTGACTGCAGAGCTGCGGAACAAGAAACGGCTATGCTCAACATATCAAGAGCAGCTTTCTGCATTTATAAAAATTGTCGAAGAACACACCGACCAGCTATCCAAGAAAGTACAAAATGTAGTTAGCAATCTTAAAGAAATCGGACCGATAGCACAGGATCTTTCACAATGTAGATGACCTTAGTCTTTCAGAGTGAGTACTGTACCACCATTCTTACAAGTAGATTTAGTCGTGTACATTATGTATTTCAATGTTTTGTTTTCTCTCAACAACTTACAATGTTTACTTTTTCGCCTCTCTATAGCAGAGTCATTGTTTTGGTAGGTGCTTTCTTTCTGACAGCAAAAATTACAAGAACGTGTGTTGCTTTGAGATTTTCATACATATCTAAGTATCTAACCTTGTTTCTACACCTTAATTTTGCTACCTTTTTCTTAAACCAAGTGAATTCAATTAAAGAATTTCTAGACCCTTCTTGAATCAACAAGAGCATATTGCATTTTTTTTTCCTTTTTGACGCATTCTTAATTCTTGAGAGTGTCGAGCAAAAACTAGAAGTTTAACTGTAATTAATTAGTACAAAAAGAAAGTTTCATCGACAAGAGAACTTCGTTGTGTTGAGATTCTTAATCTAAAATATCAGTAGGCGCACTGGAGAGATTTTATCAATTTTCGTTAATTTTAGTTTGGTTGATTGATGCATGCTATTAATTACGAATGAGTTATGAACTGAAATTTTTTGTTGTGAGTTTCTTTTGGTGATATGGTTATTGATTTTGGCATGATGCCTTGCCCGTTAAACTCTTTAGAGCATCTCCAGTGGAGTTCCAAATTGATGTACCAATGGTAAATTTTGGCATTTTAATATCAAATTTGCCATCTGCTAAACTTGGTGCCAAATTTCCCACCAAAGAATAGCAAATATTGAATTTGGCATTTGATTGTTATTAGTTGGTGTCTCAACTTTTTCATTTAATCATTACGGTTTTGTCTTCATCTCTTCGTGCTTTCTAATTGTGCAAGTCTATATTGTTGAGTACAAGCATGCATTATTTATACCAATATGCTTCTGGATAACTACTTGCAAAATGTTAGACCTTTCATAGAGATTCTTCGTTTCCATTGCCTCGTGTTATTTGTTTGAACCTCAGATATTCTCCGGTTGGCATCTTTTATCATCTAGCAGGGCTAGAAATTTACTTGCCTTGCATAATTTCATGTTCATGTAGATTTCCAATTCGTTGAACAGGGTTGTTCTATGACTAAATTTTACCAAGGATGGTTACTAACGGAGAATTTTTCTTCAAAGCTTCCCTTGATCACTATTTTGTGCAATAACTTTAGCCGTAGCTGTTCAAATTCAAGACGCTACTCGTTTAATTTTTGATTTTATGGATTAAAAAAAGCATTCCAAAAAAGCAACAGAACTCATTTGAAAGAGAATGGTCAACTCAATTTCTAGTGTTTACTTGCGTACTTTGTTTTCTTGCATGTGTGAAGTAAATGAGAATGATTTTTATTTTTATTTTTTTTACTTTTTTGTTTCTTACATGCGTAAATAAGAAAGATTTTTAATTCCCTTTCCATTTGCTCACTAGCATTAGGAATAGGAACCAGGACCGAAGTAAAAATGTCCTTGAACGCATGTTTGCTGGAATATAGTAGTATTTTGTTGAGCTATTCCAATACAATGTGAAACAAAGCTTAAGGTGGTTGGTTAGATTTAGGGCTCTCTTTCTCATTACCCTTTTCGGAGAAGCAAAAACCAAGCCTCCTATCTTTGTGATCAGAATGATATTAAAACAGGGTACATTGTTCCCGTAGCGGGATAAGTCTCGGAATCATAGATGCATAGTTTGGCTCCTTGGGGGTTCCAAAGCTTATAACACTTCTCCTTCCGACCTTCTAGCACCGGGCTGGTGTTAGACTCTGTACGTCGTGTTGCCACTTAGCAGAGTCCTGTTTGATCTACATGAAGGCCAGCATTAGTAATTTGTGCCTTGGGAACTTGCCAGAGGAATCATGGTCATGGCATGTCTTAGAAGTTAGAAAGGTGCATTGGGGGGCGATATAGGCCAAGCCAGCGGTCAGTTTCAGTCACCGGCAAATCAAAAACTGACCAAAGCCGATTGACGTTCAGTCCTAACTCCTGACCAGGAGCAATATATAGATAATTTGTGCTCTACTTTTAATTTAATTTTTTATGTCAAATTTTTGTTGGGTCTTCATTTAATAAGAAAAACTATTGTTGTGCCTCACTTAATAGTGAAAACTTATAACCATATGCCTATTCGAGAACAATAAAAAAGTATCTTCTATATTTTTTGATTGTGTTCTTATTGATTCCCCCCCCCCCCCCCCTCTTGGTTGCTCCACCACTGGAAGGATGAACTGACCTTTAGTAAGTGGTTTTTTTTTTTTTTAATTTTTTTTAAATTTTTGTTTTTATAACTTATTTTAGTCGGTTCGATTGGTTTTTTTTTTTTTTTTTTATTTGTTTGATAAAACATCGAATTGCGTATCTTTTGCATGATGAGTCTGAAAAAATGGGAACAGCGGCTTAAATCATTAGGTATAAGGCACTTTCCCGAGGTGAAATCCTTTAATTCTTTCTATTTGACCCGAAACTGAGCGATCTAGCCCAATAAATAACTCTAAATTTTGAATGATTCAATTAATCTTAATCGGTGAAAGAGATGATATCTCACCCGAAAAAGAGAACAGGAAATGAAACCCAATATATCTGACAAAGTAGCACTGTAAATCAACAAACGCAGGTAATTTAATTTTAGCATAGTTTCTTATTTGAAGTAAGCTATACTTACAGTTTTATATAAAAAATTTTGATTACAGTTTTGTATATAAAAGACTTAAATATAGAGATGGACATCCCAAAAAAAAAAAAAAAAAGCTACCCTTAAAACTTATAATTAGTGATGATAAATTTACTTCGTATGAATTTTTGTTAACTACTTAATACGTACAATGTGATTTAATAGTTGCACGTTGCCTGTAGAACAAAAAAAAAAAAAAAAAAAAAAAACCAAAAAAAAAACAAAAACAAACCTTACCATCATACGTTAACCTTCTGAGCTTTCGAACTTTTTACTTTTGCGAATTAATGTGACAGTTTTGTTGGCAAGTTATGGGAAAGTGTTTCGGGCCATTAGAACCTTTGTAAATCACTGTATTTTTTTAATTTTTAATTAACCTAACATGAAAAATAAGGCTCAAGGAAAGCTTTTTTTTTTTTAATTAAGAAAAAAATTATTCTTTTCGAATATACTGCTAATTAATTAACTTTGTATGTAGTTGGCATCAACTAAACTTTAGGCATTAATATAGAAACATTTGAGATTTTATACACTCCAATGAATACTTGACGTTGTTTTTTTCTTTTTTCTTTTTTCAAGTATATAATCTTAAAAAATCAAGTTCGACAAAAATTTGATGTTCTTCTTGCGTTGAGAATGAGTAGTTACAAAGCTCTTTGTCACTTGTTCCTCGTACTCATCTTCTTCTTTGTTTTCAAAGGTTCAGGTTAGCTTTACTTGTGAAACAACATTATTTTTCTAATAAGAGATTGCATTTTGTTTTGAAGATATTTTTATAGAAAATCAAATAATTGGAGCTTGGATTGGAGGTCCAATCTTGAAGTATAATAAAGATACTTAAATTTTTTTTCTCCTTTTTCCTTTTTCTCTTTTTCATTTTTTTTATCTATATAAAATAAAAAGAACAAAACATGGATGGCTATCATCAAAAGAGGAGGAAGAAGGCAAATGACACTTGGGTGTATGGACAACGATCGTCAGAAGAAGAGGGAGAAGACAACGGGCACTTAGGTGCAGAGAGAAAGGGCTCATGGGTGTTGGGATGTCAATCATCAAAAGAGAAAGGGCGTATGGGCACTGGGTGACAATCGTTAAAACATAACGCAACGACGTTAGGGACGACAATCATCAAGAGAGGGAATAATGACGTATATGATCAAATAATCAGTGACTCATTTCAGTATAATTATTTTAATAAAATATTAAATAAGACAAAAAAAATAGCAATAGGGTTTTTTAATTTTTTCCGGTTTGGGGATAGACAAGTTTTTTTTTTTTTTTTTTTTTAAATTGTTGGGTGATAGGTTATAGAAACGTGAAGCAAAGGGAGGGGGGGAGGGAGTTGGGGAATGAGACTGTACTGGGGTGGGATTACGTGTAGAAAGATGGAGGTGAATGTAGGGCAGAGTGTTTTAGAATTTGAGGCCTAGATTTTAATGCTCTAATACCAAATAGAAAATTAAATAAGAAAATATTAAAAGTAAAGATGAAGAAGAAGGGAAGGGAACACAAAAATGCTTAACGTGGATGTGCTCATGTCTATGGACTAAAAACAATAAATTCATTAATAAGGAGTATTATGAATGTGCTCTCATATTTATACAAGTTTATAAGTATAAAATCAGGTAAGTTATTTAATACTTACAAATCTACTAAAATCAATATTATTCTTAATTATAATAATTAAAAATAAATTAAAAGTTTTAAGATAATTATACTGAAAATAGTAACTTTTATTTATACACAATTCTAACTTTCCTAATAATTTTTGTCTAAAGTTGAAGTGCACTCCTTAAACCTCCTTTGATTTTTTTCCTTTTTTCTTTGGATGAATGACGAAAATTTGATCATTGAGTTTAGAGACAAGCATATCTACAATATATATATATGTGTGTGTATATATATATGTTTGTATATACGTAGAGGGCTCTTTAACTTCTTTGAAAGCCAAATCTTGATGCAAAACCAGAGTATAGCGATCAATCTCACCCATATTAATCTCACCTATATGACTATATCCCTTGAAGATCTCTCTCTCTCTCTCTCTCTCATATGAACTTTAAAAGTTTCTATTTTGTCCTATGACTTTTGAATTAATCTCAACTAACCTACTTCTATTAGAATTTTTGTTTCTGAAAGAAATACTTATTTGTAGAATAACTTAACAAAAATTATTTAGCAAAATGACTTTAGCACGACCCTAAACGATTTACTTTTACACCATTTACGCGATTGGTATGGTTACTCAACATAAAAGTGAAAGGTCATTATGCTAATTTCACTTTATAAGTTTGTCACTTTAGCGACGGCCAATTCCTCGTTAGCCTCTCTTTTTCTATTTGCTTATTAAGCAAAAATTCTAATAGACGATATTTAGTGAGACTAATTCATAGTAAGAATGATCTTAAAATTTAAAAAATTCATAAAAACAATCCTAAAAATATAAAATGCTTTTATACATTCTATTATGCATTGCAATTTCTTATTTTTATTCCCTTATGATCGTCAGATTTCGAGTAAGCCGATTCTTCCATTGTCACACTAACAAGGACTGTAATGAACCATGCAAGACTCAAGTTGAACCTAAACTGAAATTTGCAGAATGTTGCAAATCCCTGTACGACTTGGAGAATGTGTATGGAATTTAGACGATTTTCAGACGACGAATTTATACTTTTTTGGTGAAATCAGATATGGAATTCAGATGTATTATCTGATTTTCCTGTCTTCTTTCAATTATTAAAATCTCATAAAATATAATCATTAAATTATGTATACAATCATGATATTATATGATTGCTCAGATGTGTGTAGAAATTTGTAACCTAGATAATATTTGAAATCTTATAATAAACTTGTGATCGTCGAGAAATTATATATATATATATATATATATATATGACTAGGAGAAATGCTAGGGTCATTTTTTCTGTCACTTACTAGCTTCTCCTTTTGCCACTTGTCTTTCTATTTTTCTAGAATAAATAAAACCAAATACTGTCTTTGTTTTGTCATTTATTACAAAAAAAAAAAAAAAAAAGAAAAAGAAAAAGAAAAAGAAAAATTTCATTCGATCTTAATATGCTCTTACCTCCATTTTTAAATCATTTAATTTCAAATTTTTAAATATTGTTGTTTATACCTCTTAAAATATCAAACGTGCAAGTCCTTATTTCAACTATTTGTTTTTCTTATTTATCCACCCACATAATATTGTTACTTTGTGTTGCAGTGTTCTGCCTTTTTTTTCGTTGGGGGCTTTCAACTTTTTCTTTCAGTTTTTGTCTTCTACCATGTAGAACTATGAGGTTTTTTAAATGAAAATTCACGATTATATAAAAAACTTACAAAACAAAAAACTTATATCCTTTTTAAAACGTGGTTTTCGTCATGAAGCCAACGAAATTTTTTTTAGTGAAAACTCACAACCACATTTACACGCACACACGATCAAACTCTCAAATCCGATACTGGATGAGAGACAACAATGAAATGACAATCGATACACGTCATCAGTAGGTTACGTGTTAGATGGTAATGGATGTTGAGGGACAAATGCGGATTGAGAAGACAAGTTAGAAGCAAAGTAGTGAGGGAAGAAAAATCATCTTATATAGAAGGTGAGGACAAAAAAGTAAATATACAGGTAATAAATAATAGCAATAAGTAAATTGTATGGGAATGTAATGTTGTAAGGTTGAATATGGAGTATGCAACAAAGTTAATGTAAATACAAAGAAGCAAAATGTAGCAAGTGTGAAAATGAAAAACGACAAGAGTATTGTGTGTTGAGGTAATCCCACATCGATTGTGAAAAAGATAGGTGGACGGTTTATAAGTGTGAGGAAAAACATCACCTCTAGAGCTAGCTTTTGGGTTAAGAAGGCCTAATATCACTTAACACTGATATCATAGTTAACTTAGCCAACAAGTCTCAGCTCAATCCGAAAGAAACGGGTCGATGGTTATCCGACTCTGGCCCTATGTGTGATGGAGGAGATTGTTAGGGTAATCCCCCATCGGTTATGGAATAGGTAGGTGGATAAAGGTAGGTGGATAGTTTATAAGCGTGAGAAAAAACATCACCTTTTGAGCTAGCTTCTGGGGTTGAGAAGGCCAGTACCACCCAACACCACTTTGTTGGAGTCCTTGGGATTCCATCCTTAAAAGTTAACCTATTAGGAAGAGTAACTCAAGTCCTTTTAAACCCATTTTCAATTCCATGTCTAGCCAATATGGGACTTTTTGTTCACACATACTCAACAATCCCCCCTCGAACAAAAACACCTACTATCACCGCAGCCCCCTTTAAAGGATGATCCATGCATCCATCTTCCTCAAACCAAGAAGACTCTAACTCCAACAAGATCTCCATCTTGTCAAGCCTCGCGTTACCATGGAGTTTCCATATTGAGAGTTCAAATTTCCGACCATTGCAATCTATCCTGGGGCTACCATTCTTTGTATGCGTTTTTTTCTCTGTTGTTCATCTTACGCATATACATGGCGACATCTGAAACCTGGCTATGATACCACTTTGTTAGGAAAACCACCATTTAAACTTTTCCCTCTTTGTGTGATAAAATGGATTCTTCAAGCAAGTTTCAATAAAAGCCAACAAATCAACCAAAGTAATGAAAAATAAAAGCAATCAATCACACAAGAGACACCGAATTTTTACAGGGAAAACCCTCCAATGTGAAGCAAAAAATCACGAGACCGTAGTCCGATATCAATTTCCACTATATCAACAATAATGGGGTTATAAGGTCCTCTATAGATACAACTAGAGGTTCACAATCATCAAGATAAATCACAATCTTAACTAAACAATAAGGTTCATCATCGATCAAATTGATTTCAACACATAGCATCAAAAGAAATCAATTCTAGGTCTCAAGTGGGTATTTAGAAGAAGCATCTTAGAGACACTAATTTGAAAATCGAAACCGGTAGATGAAAAGATTTTGCCACAGATTCACCACTTTAAATTTGAACACCAACATACACAGTTTTACTGTTCAATCGTCTTGCATAAAACCCAAAACTCTACCTTTTTCTCTTTCCCCTTTCTTCCTCACGCTCTCTGTCTCTTTGGTCATACTCTCATGGCTGCACACACTCACTTGCCCTTTTTTTGGGCTGATCACGTGGAAGGCTTATACAAAAGCCTAACCATCCCCCCCCCCCCCTCTCTCTTTAAAGTTCTATTGGGCTTTTGGCCCAATCATGTCCAGTCCACGAACATGGGGTGGACAACTCAACAATCCTTTCCCTCTGCCTCATGTTGTGGGCTCAACAAGCCCGTTTTCTACCTACAAGCTTCAAGTTTTTTCTTAGGCAATGACTTTGTTAACATATCCGATCCATTCTCACTTGTTGAACTTTTTCCAAGTGCAATTGCTTTGTTTCATTTGCAAATCACCAATCCAATGCTATTTAACATCAATATGCTTGGATCTTGAATGAAATGTTGAATTCTTGAAGAGGTAGTGACACTTTGACCGTCATTGTAGACAATATATGTCTCTTGTTGTAGACCCGATTTTTCAAGAAACTTTTTCATTCATAAAGCTTCTTTGCAGGCTTCAATAATTGCAATACACTTGGCTTTTATATTGGATAAAGTAACACACTTCTGCAACTTGGATTGTCAAAAGACTGCTCCCCCTCCAAAAGTCATCAAGCACCCCGAAGTAGACTTCCTGGAATCAACATCACCTACCATATATGAATTTGTGTACCTATCTGAAATAGGCTTACCACTACGAAAGCATAAACACACTTTGGAAATACCTCTCAGATATCTCAATATTCATTTTACCATTGCCCAATATTCTTTTTCAGGATTAGAGAGAAATTAGCTGACAACGCCAACAACATAAGCAATATCTAGTTTTATGCAAACCATGGCATACATCAAATTGCCAACAACATATGCATAGGGAACTTTACTCATTTCTTCTTTTTCTTTCTCACTTGTAGGACATTGCTTAGAAGTGAGCTTGAAATGCCCTGCAAGTGGAGAGCAAACTGCTTTTGCCTTGTTCATATTAAATTTTTCAAGAACTTTTTCAACATAGTCTTCTTGAGATAGCTAAAGTTTCCTATTCTTCCTATTATGGGATATCTTTATGCCAAAGTTTCCCATTCTTCCTATCATGGGATATCTTTATGCTAAGTATTTGTTTTGCTGATCCCAAGTCTTTCATTGCGAAATACTTACTCAACTTCTTTTTAAGCTTCTCAATCTTACTAGCATCATGACCAACATCAACATATCATCGACATATAGTAGGAGGATAATGAAATCATCATTGAAGTGTTTCAATATAATAACACAATGGTCAGATGAAGTTCTTGAGTACCCATGGCTCATATAAAGGAATCAAACTTCTTATACCACTGTCTCAGTGCTTGTTTGAGCCCATACAAACTCATTCTAAGCTTGCACACAAGATTCTCTTTTCCCTTAACTTCGAACCCTCCTGGCTTCTCCATTTAAATTTCTTCTTTTAAGTCACCATGAAGAAATGCAATTTTCACATCAAATTACTCTATCTCTAAATTCAAGCATGCAGCTAGACTAAGAATAACTCTAATGGATGACATCTTCACTACCAAAAAAAAAATATCTCTTCAAAGTCTATACCTCTCTTCTAACTGAGTCCTTTCACAACCAACCATGTCTTGTAACTTAGCTGTGAGCTATTGTTTTCAGTCTTCAAAATGTAAACTCATTTGTTCTTGAGCGCTTTCTTCCCTTTTGGCATCTTCACCAAGTCTTAGGTGTAGTTCTCACAAAAGGATTTCATCTCTTCTTGCATGACTTTAGACCACTCTTTCTTTTGCTCATGAGTAACGGCTTCTTGGTAATTTTCAAGCTCTTCTCCATCTTTAAGCATCACATACTCATTATAACTATATCTTGAAGGAGGTTGGAGCTCTCTAGTAGATCTTCTCCATGAAGGCTCAATTGGTGGTGGTTGTAGAAGAGACATGTGAACAGTTTATAAATTGAGGGAAAACCTCACCTCTTTAGCTAGCTTTTGAGTTGATAAGCTAGCTTTTGAGTTGATAATGCCCAATATCACCCAACATTTATATTAGAGTCAAGTTAGTCAACATGTCTTAACCCAATCCAGGAGAAACATGTCGATAGGAATCCGACTCAGGCCTGATATGAGATATGTATGGCTTATAAAAAAAATTTTGATATGTGATAGCCAAGTTGTTATATGTATGGCTTCAAAATTTTTTTTTTTTATTGTTTTCAAAGGAAAAAATTTATATATAATGACTTAGAAAAAAAATATGTAATGACTTATATGAGCATGGGTTCACTGGTTACTCTAATACTTACCTATAGATAGTTATTGTTGTTTTAGCCGTTAGTTATAAATTGAATGGTTGAAATAAGTTGAGTAGCGGCCCAAAAAAAATTTTATGGGAAGTAACAAACATTGAAGTTATAAAGTTTACTAAATGTGATTTTGAGTGGACAACCTGTTATTAATCTGCTCACATAGTTTTTAAAATTTTTTGTTCATTCAAATAGCATTTAAATTAAAGACTCATTCCCACTTTTTTTAAATTTCTAATTCGATTATGTTTGAAAATCTTTTTTAAAGTGTTTCACTCGAAATGCCAAGTATCATGATCATAGATTTTAATAAGTCTCAAATAATAATACCCTTTTCAACCTCTTTTTATCTCTCCCTACACTCTTTCTCCTCCAAAATCCGAACTTCAGCTAGCGCGCCTCTCCCCCCCCCCCCCCCCCCCCCGCCCGCCAAAAAAAATTTCCACCCTATTTTTTCTCTCCGTCTACTCCCTATTTCTCAAATTTTTTTTTATTGATGGTTCTTTCCTTTTCTTTTCTTTTAAGTTTTTTTTTTTTTTAGCAGACAAAAAAAGGTATTTCATTAAAAGTTCAAAGAGACCACCACAAAGAAGGTGTCCTCAAATGACAAAACACCTGGAATGCATCTGAAAAGTAACAAAAAGTGAATTTAAATTTTATGTTAGAAAATTGCTTTGTTAAAACTTTCTTTTCATCGATTAAAAACGTTGCTTACTTAAATCTGAGCATTAGCCGGCCTTAGGAGACGAGAAAAAGAGAACAGGAGTGAGTGAGTCGGCCGAAACCGTATTCGGGAACGTCGTTGGACTTCCGGCCATAAAAATTGGTCATTGGACTCGTATCGTTGTGAGTTTTTTTTTTTTTTTTTTAAATGGTGGTGGCTGTGTTTGGCAAGGTGACTTCATTAGAGCGGATCTGATGTCGTTTAGAGCATGGTTTCTAGACCGTTTGGAGGCATTTTATGACGCTTTTCTAATCTGGTGATTATACTTTTTTGGGGTTTTGTTCCGAATGATGGTGAGCTTTTTGTGAAGGTAGTGGTTCTGGCTCCAAATGCTGATGGTGAGCTTTTTGTGAGCTTTTTGGGTTTGTGCAGTCCCACATCGCTTGTGAATGAATATATGTGATGGTTTATAAGTAAAAAAAATCATTTCTTAATGGTATGAGACATTTTAGGATAAATCCACGAACAAAACTGTGTGGGGCAACCCACGAGACTTAAAGTGGACAATACTTGCACTGTCAAAAAAAAAAAAAAAAAGAAAAAGTGTCAATGTATGGGTTGCACTATTCACTTAACTGAGAAATAGCACTACACGAGCCACCGCCAAGCATGCGAAGAAACAAACCCATATCCTATGCAAGAGAATCATGGACAACGTTGTACGACATGAATCACTTTCCGCATAGAAGAAGAGTGTATTTTATTCAAAAGTGTGTGCTTGAAGAGTATTTTTTACAATATTTTTGTACTTAAAAAGTATTTAATTTATGAATAATTCACCAAAAATAAGTACTTCTAAAAAATTTGTGGGGGTAAAGAGTGAATTAGAGGGTGAGAAATGAGAATAGAGCTGAACTTTTCATCATATCAGGAGTCATATTTAGAATTTACTTTCTCACATTGGGTAATTTGGGGATGAGAATGGAATTCTAACAAATTCCTTTACTTGATACAAGGATATAAGGCCTCGTTTGACATTTAAACTCAAACTGTACTTTTTCATCTCAATTTTTGTTTTTTCTAAAAAAGTTTTTGTTTTTTCTAAAAAATCAACAAAAAATTTTAACTCAAACTTAAAATTTTCAACTCAAACTCATTCACCAAATGGACCATAAATTTCTTTTTCTTGGTAACACATGTATTAAATGATCCTAATATTTAGGCACATACTTATTGTTTTGTCCCAATAGAACTAGGTCAACAGTGAGAATAATATAAAGATTTGGGGAGAAGATCTGGAAATTTATGAATATTTTTATTTGTACATTTTTTGGTTAGTGGGAGCCATGATTCCCATATTAAAAAATCACAAACAAACAAACTTCTATTTTCCTTATTATTATTATTATTATTTGGATCTAATTGAAATCCGCCAAAATAGGTCAGTTACGTCAAACTTGTAGAAATCCGAGACCATACACCCTTGACCATTCCCTTCGAACAGCTCCCCTGAAAAAAACAAAAAAAAAAAAAAAAAAGGTTAAAAATTAGTCACTGTACAATGTGCAATCATTCTCATAAATGGCCCTTGGTTTATTACTTGACATATATATATATATATATTATATGCTTATATATATATAACAAAAAATACCCTAAAAATAACAAATATTGTGATTGCAGACTAGTCTAGTAATAACTTTATATTTGATTTCAAAATACAGAGTGTAGAGTTAAAATTCTCTCATCAGAAGTTAAAAAAAGGGGAGGGGGTGGGGTTCAAAATTCAATTAAAAGCGCAAATTCTTGTGAAAGATATTGTATAACCATATTTATATACATTTAAATGGAGAATTATATTTAATTAAAAGAAACTTACAAACATCAATGCTAATGAGTTCATAATATTGTATACACGGGATAAAACCCCTCAACTGATATTAGATTCATCAGTAATATATCTAATAAATTCACGTGAGGTAAAACAAGTTTACCCCTTGATGTATACTAATAGCAAACTCCCACGCTTATCTCCTGAAAAACCTCCGACACCGTTTAAAAAAATAAAAAATAGAACTATACAAAACGAAAAGAACTGGCATTCACATGGCATTGACTCGTATGTATAGAACAAAGGAAAAATTACACACACGCATATATATATATATATATATGAGATAAATATATATAAGAGATATTGAGAAAGATATTGTTTAAGAAGACTATACGGTACGAACTTTTTTTTTTTGTTTTTGGTTCAATTGCCCAATATATGAATACATATATATATTGTTTTTAGGTCCCTATCTGGCATGTGATCACTTGTTTAATAAGGAAAAATTATACAGAAAGAAAACTATTGTAAAGGGACGCATATATGTATATATTATCCCGTGTATGAGCTATAAACAATAAAAAGAAAAATGGCAAAATTTCACATCGCCATGTTCCCATGGTTCGCAGCCGGCCATGTCACGCCGTTCATTCACCTGGCCAACGAGCTTGCGGCGAGAGGCCACCGGATTTCGATCCTTTCGCCGAAAAAAGCTCAGCTTCAGCTCCAGCATCTAAGTCTCCACCCCAACCTCATCTCCTTCCATCCAATCACCGTTCCCCACGTCGACGGCCTCCCTCCCGGCGTCGAGACCGCCTCCGAGATCCACCTCTCCGTGACTCACTTGCTCGCCGCAGCCATGGACCTCACGCGCCCCCAGGTCGAGGCCTTCCTCTTCGCCGCCAAACCCCGCGTTGTCTTTTATGACTTTGCTCACTGGGTGCCCGACATCACAAGACACATCGACGCGCTGTCTGTCTGTTACAGCGTCGTCTCCGCGTCGTCCCTAGCCATCGCGCTAGTCCCGTCGCGGAATGTTCCCACCGACAGGGCGGTAACCGAGGAGGATATTAAAGATCCACCACCCGGATACCCCTCGTCTTCCGTCGTTCTCCGAGGGCCCGAAGTCCGGTCGCTTCTCTTCATTTCTCTCCCGTTCGGCGACGGCATAACGTTCTACGAGCGGACGACGACGGCGATGAGGAACAGCGACGTTTTGAGCATAAGAACGTGTAGAGAACTAGAAGGTGAGTTGTGCGATTACTTGGTGTCCGAGTACAAAAAACCATTGATATTAACCGGACCGGTTATTCCCGAGTCGACCGGAACCACATCATTGGAGAACCGGTGGACCGAGTGGCTAAACCGGTTCGAACCGGGTTCGGTCATTTTTTGCGCTTTTGGTAGCCAACATATTCTTGAAAAAAACCAATTTCAAGAACTTCTTTTAGGATTTGAATCAACAGGTTTTCCCTTTCTCATCGCCCTGAAACCCCCCGTGGGGTGCGAAACCGTGGAAGAAGCCTTCCCGGTGGGGTTCGTAGAAAGGGTAAAGGAGAGAGGCATAGTTTACGGAGGCTGGGTTCAACAACCATTAATACTGAACCACCCGTCGGTCGGGTGTTTCGTGAGCCACTGCGGGTTCAGCTCAATGTGGGAATCGTTGCTGAGCGACAACCAGATCGTGCTGATCCCGCACTTGGGTGATCAGATACTGAACACCAAGCTATTAGCCGGAGAACTTAAGGTGGCCGTGGAGGTTGAGAAGGAAGAAAATGGGTGGTTTTCCAAGGAAAGCTTGGGAAAAGCCATAAAATCTGTGGTGGAAAAGGACAGTGAAGTGGGGATTCAAGTGAGGAAAAACCATGAAAAGTGCAGAGAGTTGTTGAGGAAAAAGGGTTTCATGAGTGGGTATATTGATGAGTTTGTCAAGAGTCTGGAAGAGCTGGCAAATCATAGTTAAATCTTGCTTAATTGAGCTGTTCTATATATATATATATATATATATATATATATATATATATATATTTCATGCTCTTGGAAGTAAATAATGGTTGACCATATATTTCATGCTGTTCTATTTTTTTTCCCCCTAATTTCATCAAGCTCTCGTCACCTAATTAGTTTTTTTTTTTTTTTTTTTTCATCTTATTTACTTTCTGATGAAAGAATTAGTCCTTATGTTTTGTTTTTCCTTTCAAAAAAAAAGAATTTGTAGATTGGTGATTTGATTTTTACACCTTATTCATCAAGTTTCTTTTTCTTGGTAACACATGTATTAAATGATCTTAATATTTAGGCACTTTTTTTTTTTGTCCCACTAGAACTAGGTCAACAGTGAGAATAATATAAAGATTTAGTGAGAAGTTCTCGAAATTTATAAATATTTTTATTTATACATTTGTAGTTAGTGGGAGCCATGATTCCCATATTAAAAAATCACAAACAAACAAACTTCTATTTTCCTGATTTTATTGGGTCTACTTGAAATCCGCCAAAATAGGTCAGTTACATCAAACTTCTGGAAATCCGAGACTATACACCCTTGACCCTTCCCTTCGGACAGCTCCCCTGAAAAAAGAAAAAAAAAAGGTTAAATAATGTGTTGTTCTCATAAATGGCCCTTATAGTTTATTACTTGCACATATATACTATGTGCTTATATATATATAACAAAAAATACCCTAAAAATAACAAATATTGTGATTGCAGACTAGTCTAGTGATAACTTTATACCTAATTTCAATATAGGGTTAAGAGTTGAATACAATTACTTGAAATGCGGTTGGATAACATCCTTTTTCGATTAGGTATGGCTTCAACTATTCCTCAAGCCCGGCAATTGGTTAATCATAGACATATTTTAGTTAATGGTCGTATAGTAGATATACCAAGTTATCGATGCAAACCCCGAGATATTATTACAGTGAGAGATGAACAAAAATCTAAGTCTCTGGTTCAAAATTATCTTGATTCATCCTCCCGTGAGGAATTGCCAAAACATTTGACTCTTCACCCATTCCAATATAAAGGATCAGTCAATCAAATAATAGATAGTAAATGCGTCGGTTTGAAAATAAATGAATTGCTAGTTGTAGAATATTATTCTCGTCAGACTTAAACACAACTAAAATAAGAAGGATTCGGACAATTTTGCCCTTCCTTTCACCGATATAAAGAGACCCTCAGGAAGGCGTTTTATCCGGGGATTTTTTCCCACTCATGTATCATAGATTGATAGGTTTCTAAGTCAAAAAGAGGGGGTGTTCAAAATTCAATTAAAAGCGCAAATTCTTGTGAAAGCTATTATATAAACATATTTATATATACTTAAATGGAGAATTATATTTAATTAAAAGAAATTACAAATATCAATGCGAATGAGTTCATAATATTGTATACACGAGATAAAACCCTCAACTCATATTAGATTAATCAGTAATATATCTAATAAATTCACGTGAGGTGAAACAAGTTTACCCCTTAATGTATATTAATGGCAAACTCCCACGCTTATCTCCCGAAAAACCAGCGACACCGTTTAAAAAAATAAAAAATAGAACTTTACAAAACAAAATGAACTGGCTTCCACGTAACATTGACTCATATATATATAGAATAAAATAAAAATTACACACATGCATATATATATATATATATATATATATAAGAGATATTGTTTAAGAAGACTATACAGTAAGAACTTTTTTTTTTTTTTATTCAACTGCCCAACATAAATATATATATATATATATATAAATTATGTCCCTATCTAGCATGTGACTTGTTAAGTTAGTAAGGAAAAATTATATAGAAAGAAAACTATTATAAAGGGACGCATATATGTATATATTATCCCCGTGTGTGAGCTATTAACAATAAATAAATAAATAAAATGGCAAACGTCTCAAAAATTTCGTGGGGGTAAATAGTGAATTAGAGGGTGAGAAATGAGAATAGAGCTGAACTTTTCATCATATCAGGAGTCATATTTAGAATTTACTTTCTCACATTGGGTAATTTGGGGATGAGAATGGAATCCTAACAAATTCCTCTACTTCGTCTGCAATTGACGACAACCCCAACGGTTCGCCCTCCTTGTCGGAGGAGTTTGGAATTTTTCGCCTGCCAACTCCCGAGTTTCAGGCGATGATCACAACCCTCGACTTGCATCCGGAACCGTTCCTCTCTTAGGCCTTAGACTTTCCTCCGGAACCGTTGCTCTCTGAAGAGCAGCGACGATTTTAACTTCACAGGAACTTGAATTCCTTGGTGGAAAGATACAAGGATATAAGTTTCTTTTTCTTGGTAACACATGTATTAAATGATCCTAATATTTAGACACATAAATAAGTGCTTTTATTTTTTTGTCCCGCTAGAACTAGTTCAATGAGTGAGAATATAAAGATTTGGTGAGAAGTTCTTGAAATTTATGAATATTTTTATTTATACATTTTTACTTAGTGGGAGCCATATTCCCATATTAAAAAAATCACAAACAAACAAACTTCTATTTTCCTGACTTTTTTTTTTTTGGGTCCCTTCCCATCGGACAGCTCCACTGAAAAAAAAGGGGGAGGGGGAGGGGGGGTTAAAATTAGTCACTGTATAATGTGCAATTATTCTCATAAATAGCCCTTACAGTTTATTATTTGGCATATATATACTATATGCTTATATATTTATAAAACAAAAAATACCCTAAAAATAACAAATATCGTGATTGCAAACTAGTCTAGTAATAACTTTATACCTGATTTCAATATAGTGTGTAGAGTTGAAATTTTCACCCAAAAAAAAAAATTTTTCAAAATTCAACTAAAAGCGCAAATTCTTGTGAAAGCGATTATATAACCATATTTATATATATTTAAATAGAGAATTATATTTAAATAAAAGAAACTTACAAACACCAATGCAATGAGTTCATAATACCGTATACACGAAACAAAATCTTCATCAGTAATATATCTAATATATTCACGTGAGGTAAAACAAGTTTACCCCTTAATGTATATTAATAGCAAACTCCCACGCTTATTTCCTGAAAAACCTGCGACACCGTTTTAAAAAAAAAAAACAAAACAAAAAGAACTGGCATCCACATAACATTGACTCGTACATATAGAATAAAGGAAAAATTACACACACGCATATGTAAATATATATATATATATAAGATAAAATATATAATAGATATTGAGAAAGATACCGTTTGAGAAGACTATACGGTAAGAACCTTTTTTTTTTTTGGTTCAACTGCCTAATAAATAAGGGAGAATCTGTGGTAGAGATTCTTTGAGTGTCTATACCGATACAGCCTCTTTTTAAGTAGTTGATATTAATCGAATAGTTGAAATGTTGTTGGTATACCATATTTATCATACATCTTATGTCATATTACCCTTCCCACCCAAAGTCTTCTCTGTCACCGACGACTTCCCGCCGCCGGCGACCCAACCCCAACGCTGGTGACCACCGCCGGCCCCAGCCCCAGCCGCCCTCTCCCCCAGCGGCACCCCCTCTCTCTTCCCACCCCCGGACCCAACACCAACGCTGGCGACCACCCCCGGCCCCCCCACCATTGGCCCCAACCCCAACCGCCCCCTCCCCTGCCGGCACCATCCTTTCTCTCTTCCCCTCCCTCTTCCCTTTCTCTCTCTTCTCCTCTCTCTCTCTCTTCTCAGCTCGGCGCCACCCCACCCAGGCCCCCCTCCCCGACGCCCCCCGACCCCCTCTTTTTCTTCCCCTTTCTTTCTCTTTTCCTCTCTTCTCTCTGTCTTCCCCTCTTTCTCTTCCCAACCCGTGACTCCCCCTCTCTTTCTCTCTCTCTTCTCACGTCAAGGGTAAGGTGGGGGGGCTGGGCTGAGTCGCAGGTGGGGGTGGGATGGGGGGACGCCGGGTGGCTGGGGGTGGGGGGGCCGAGTGGCTGGAAGAAAGAGAGAGAGAGAAAAGAGGAAAAGAGAGAGAAAGGGGAGGGGGTCGGGGGGTGCCGGGGGGCAGGGGGTGGGGGGAGGTCGGGGGAGGGGGGCTTGAGGTGGGGGGCACTGGGTCGGGAAGAGAGAGAGGGGAAGAGAGAGAGAGGAGAAGAGAGAGAAAGGGGAAGAGACAGAGGGGGGTGCCGGCGGGGGAGGGGTGGCCGATGGTGGGGGTCGGATTTGTTATAATATGGGTGTGCTTATGGTTCATCATGTGCACCCTTAAATATAGACCATATGATTCAATATCAATAGTTTAAAAAATGACTCTACGGTAGAGACTCTCAATTAGTTTTTACCACAGTCATTCTCAATAAATAAATAAATAAGTATATATATATATAGTGTTTTTAGGCCCCTATCTGAAAAACTCTAATGACGTAAAGATGGGCTGTCAAGATAAGATGAGCAGTTGGTTAGATTTAATATGGATTTAACGTGGATCGTATATAGTAGTTGGAGTACGTGACTTGTCTAAATAAAAGGAAAAATTATACGGAGAGAAACTATTATAAAGGGAAGCATATATGCTTATATTTTCTCCGTGTGTGAGCTATTAAAAATAAAAAGAAAAATGGCAAAATTTCACATCGCCATGTTCCCATGGTTCGCAGCCGGTCACGTCACGCCGTTCATTCACCTGGCCAACGAGCTCGCAGCGAGAGGCCACCGGATCTCGATCCTTTCGCCGAAAAAAGCTCAGCTTCAGCTCCAGCATCTAAGTCTCCACCCCAACCTCATCTCCTTCCATCCAATCACCGTTCCCCACGTCGACGGCCTCCCTCCCGGCGTCGAGACCGCCTCCGAGATCCACCTCTCCTTGACTCACTTGCTCGCCGCCGCCATGGACCTCACGCGCCCCCAGGTCGAGGCCTTCCTCTTCGCCGCCAAACCCCGCATTGTCTTTTATGACTTTGCTCACTGGGTGCCCGACATCACAAGACACATCGACGCGCTGTCTGTCTGTTACAACGCCGTCTCCGCGTCGTCCCTAGCCATCGCGCTAGTCCCGTCACGGAATGTTCCCACTGACAGGGCGGTAACCGAAGAGGATATTAAAGATCCACCACCCGGATACCCCTCGTCGGCCGTCGTTCTCCGAGGACCCGAAGTCCGGTCACTTCTCTTCATTTTTCTGCCGTTCGGGGACGGCATAACGTTCTACGAGCGGACGACGACGGCGATGAGAAACAGCGACGTTTTGAGCATAAGAACGTGTAGAGAACTAGAAGGTGAGTTGTGCGATTACTTGGTGTCCGAGTACAAAAAACCATTGATATTAACCGGACCGGTTATTCCCGAGTCGACCGGAACCACATCATTGGAGAACCGGTGGACCGAGTGGCTAAACCGGTTCGAACCGGGTTCGGTCATTTTTTGCGCTTTTGGTAGCCAACATATTCTTGAAAAGGACCAATTTCAAGAACTTCTTTTAGGATTTGAATCAACAGGTTTTCCCTTTCTCATCGCCCTGAAACCCCCCGTGGGGTGCGAAACCGTGGAAGAAGCCTTCCCGGTGGGGTTCGTAGAAAGGGTAAAGGAGAGAGGCATAGTTTACGGAGGCTGGGTTCAACAACCATTAATACTGAACCACCCGTCGGTCGGGTGTTTCGTGAGCCACTGCGGGTTCAGCTCAATGTGGGAATCGTTGCTGAGCGACAACCAGATCGTGCTGATCCCGCACTTGGGTGATCAGATACTGAACACCAAGCTATTAGCCGGAGAACTTAAGGTGGCCGTGGAGGTTGAGAAGGAAGAAAATGGGTGGTTTTCCAAGGAAAGCTTGGGAAAAGCCATAAAATCTGTGGTGGAAAAGGACAGTGAAGTGGGGATTCAAGTGAGGAAAAACCATGAAAAGTGGAGAGAGTTGTTGGGGAAAACGGGTTTCATGAGTGGGTATATTGATGAGTTTGTCAAGAATCTGGAAGAGCTGGCAAATCATAGTTAAATCTTGCTTAATTGAGCTGTTCTACATTTTCTATATTATATATATATATATTTATATTTATATTTTATGCTTTTGCAAGTAAATAATGGTTGACTTTTTTTTTTTTTCCTAATTTCATCAAGCTCTCGTCACCTAATTAGTTGTTTTTTTTTTTTTTTTTTTTTTTTTTTTTTTTTTTTCATCTTATTTACTTTCTGATGAAAGAATTAGTCCTTATGTTTTGTTTGTCCTTTAAAAAAAAAAATATGAATTTGTAGATTTTGATTTGAATTTTACGCTTTATTCATATATGCTAAAGTTTCTTATCATGTCCATTTTTAGTTCTTGATCATTGAGATTCATCGATAATACCGGTTACATGAAACGATTAGATATTACCTCTTTCCTTTTTTTTACTTTTCAAAATAATTAAAATGAACAAAGTTTTTTATTTGGAATCATCTTAGGTCTAATTCTTATTACTTTCACTCGATTATTCGTAACATTTAGCGTTATAATATCATTCAAATGACATGAAAAGAAACATGTTAAAAGAGTATAATGAGTTTCAGATCTCACTAATTACTGTTAAAAAAATGCAGATACTTTGCGGGTAACTAAGAAATCGATTTATCGTAGAATCACCAGAAGCGCGTTTACAACGAGAGATTTAAACACATGAAGCATGAATTTGTATGTTTTCCGAAAGAATAACGAACGACTAACAGCGTCGAAATAATACTTACAATGGTATAGATTAGCTCCTTCCTCAGGAGTGTCAAAACTTGTACAAGTAGACTGCAGGAAAGAGAGAGAGAGAGAGAGAGAGAGAGAGAGAGAGATTCGGAACAAAAGGGAATGTGTATAGGACTGTTTTGACACAGTCTGACAAAATTTTGATACCTCTAGTAAAAGTTTAGAAACTAAATTCCGCCGCACCAAGCATTTCGATTTTAAGTAATCCAAACCATGACGATAAATCAATCAGAAGACCGCTTGATCGTTAGTATTGAGTCTATAAGAGAACAGAGGCATACCGTCTCGAATTTACAGTGAAAAGAAGCGTCCTTGTCAGGATCCATATGAACCAGCACACCATCTCTGAAAACAAAATTCATCTCAAGTGTGGATTGAGCACTCGGAGAAGTATCAGCTTCCATACTATGGATTATCGAGTGACAACCACATTCCACTGGCACAACAATCCCATTTCCTGAACTATTGCAGTCGCATGTTCTGAGTTGTGGACGTTCCAACAACTTCTCGTCTTTCCTTGGTTTTTCATCAAACACATTGCTGCTCATATTTCCAGCAACATAAACTCTTCTGACGGCAGAAAGAAAATCAAGGGATATCGATGCCACAACATCATGAATGTCCTCCACCGTCCGATGACTCTTGTCCATCTCCCACTCACGAATAAGAATTTTCTTTGTCATACTGAGGATAATGTTTACACATTCGGGGCAACAATGGTATAAACATACATCCTCAGACTCGGCGGTTTTGACTGAAGGGAAGTCAACATCTTGAACATTCTTGTCAGCATCAGGCACGGGCTCATTAGCAGTCTCTCTAGAGATATCAGTACCCAGGATTGAGATGCCCCTGGATTTTCTGGAACCCGGACTGTCCTCAGATATGACAGCAGAATCCGTACGTGCAAGTCCATTTGGAAGCTCCAAGGGTGCAGAATCTGTGTCCAGCAACATATTGTTTCCGCCATTTTCAGACACGTTTAGTTCAGCTTGTGTCCCATTCTGCTTGTTCAAAGTTTTACCTGCCCATTGGTTAGAATCATCCGAATTGTGAACGGGAGTTTCTGGCAAAGAATTATCCATCAGGACATCATTCGGCAGAGGTGTATCTGTATTTGAAACTCCACCATCGAAACTAGGGTAACGGAAATCACCACCTTCTTTGTTCAAGTCTATTTCAGCCTTTTCAGCATCAAACCCTTGTGGATGTTCTTCTTGAACTTCGGGCTCGTTGGAGCATTTGCTAGAAACATGTGGCTTGCCTTCCTCATCTTGAACTTCGGTATTTGCATCCTCGGCACTGTTGGGATGAGGGTTTGCCACCATCACTGGAGAATCCAGCTCTAAACTGAAATACAAAGAAATTTAATTAGAAAACAACATACCAAATGAAAACAAAGCCGTAAGCATACGAATGTTGATGACAATCTTACCTCTGCAGTGCGTATGCCCAGCTGTTAACCTTATCTTCCAGAAAGGCCACTTGCGACAAAAGACGAACATACTGATACCTATCTTTACCAGCTTGAACTTTTTCGTTGATCTGTTTAACTAGAAGCTCAAGAACCTTCCGAACCTCAATTGAGACTTCTCTGAGTGAAGTGTACACACCTCTGTATGCCGATAAGCCAACAGCAACTAGGCCCCTAACTAAACCCGGTTTCTCTTTGCTTTTAATATTGCCAGAGCTAGAACCAGCCACTATCTTTTCTTGTGAGTTACCAGGACGAACAATACAAGAATTGAAAGGCCAGCCTTTCCATGGTCCGCTTATGTCTGCAGAGGGACCTTCTTTCAGCTTCGAAGTGAACCAACAGAGCTCAGCAAAATGAGGATATCGCAGAATTTGGTAGCCAAATGAAGCTATTGCTAGGTGCAAATTCGATCTGCCCTTGACTGTTCTATTATTAGGTGGAAGTGGAGCATTAACAACAGATTCTTCATTACGTTGTGTTGGTGCATCAACTGATCCATGAATGGCACTAGGATTTAGCATCACTACCTGCTCTTCAATCAAATCCGACACTCTATACTCATTTGATAATGATGTGTGGATGTGAGATCTTTGGTGAAGAAACTGAATTAGCTGTTGAACCACATCCCTTGATAACTTGGCTGCAGATAGGTTAATCACCATATCATGGTCGAAATTCCCATCAATTTGCACAGCAAATTGAGGAACTGTTTGCTCAACACGAGTTGACTGAGTCCAATTTGATACCTCTTTCTTGAAGAAGTCTTTGATTTCTATGGGAAGCAATGAATATGGAACTTCTGATGTTGCCTAATGAAAAATAGGAAAAGCATCACAACTTATAAACATTTGATGATATTATGGCGTTGATATACAGAAGTACAATGGATCAAAGAATTATATGGAACTGATGAAAATAAGGAAAGCGGCCCAAACAACAACGTTAGAAAGAGAAAATTGTTAGAAAGTGAGACCTCTACTGTTTTGAGACAAACAAGAAACCATGATGATTAAAAAGACTAATAGAATTGTCAATGAGAACTGCCTTGCGGCAACTATAGAAACCACGCAACAAACACAATGTATAGATATATGAAAACATATAGATATATATGTATATGTATATATATATATAGAGAGAGAGAGAGAACAAAATACCAGAATCATTAAGGACGTAGAAACACGAAGAGATTCCAACTGCTCAACAAATAAGCTCCAGGAACTTGAAGCCCTCTGAGTAACACCATGCTCTCCTGCCGACTCTGATGATTTGCATTTCTGTGGACCAGAAATGTTTTCTTTTTCAACAACCTTCTCATGGCACTTTTGGTCATTGGTTGAAATGGAATCACTCTCTTCAACTGCTTGCTGAGAAGTTTCCACAGCCCACAAATCTATTCTTGGCATGAATACCATGCATGAAGCCAAACCAGCACATTTCACTGCTACAAAAACAGGAATTAGCATATAACATTATTGTGGTGCTCAAAGTTTGAACTTGGATTGCTCATTCGATGATTTTGTTAGGTTTTACTTCTCCAGATTAGCTACTTATATTTCAACTTCAACTTTCTGTCTACCAATAAACAAGCCCGATGTGTATACTGATTTGATGGTTTTTTATCATTCTAATTCAACTCATTTCACATCACTTTTATTCTGCATTGCTTAAACCTTATCATTCTCCAATCGACTGTCAATAACCTTTAGCTGTCTCAGATAAAATGACACTAGAAATTCTAACGTAATGTTTAGTTATACTTGTGGGTGACAAGTAACTTGTATCACAAGCAATCGACATGTTTACATGCTCATGAAGAACTACATGGCAAGGGGCAGGGTGTGGCAAAGGAAAGGGATAAAGCATCCCTGCAAAGGTACAAAATTTTCTAAAACAAGGCCGTCAACATGACACCCAATTTTCCAATCAGGCCAATAGTTATACTGAATATATGTCCAATTTCTAAGGCACGGCTAAAATATTAGAAAGAATATTATAAAGAAGAATACATTCTAGAGAGGGAGAGAGAGAGAGAGAGCGAGAGAGAGAATGTACTTAATATCTGGGTTATCCCCTGCACCACATCTCCATGCCCCTCTTGTGAAATTGTAGCCAAATCAAACTTGTGAATTTCAACATTCCCAAGAAAGCAGTGAACAAGACAAGAAGCTAGATGCCTCTGACCAGATCCAGCACTTCCAGCAATCAACATTCGGAATCCTGATTTATTTCTTGATGGACATGATGTGTACCGCAACAAATTTGTGTCGGTTCTACCATTGCGTTTCATGAGAGATTCATAGTTCCCATTGATGTCACCAGTCTCATCGTCAAAATCAATAGAAGCAGCGATACCGGCATCTCCAACCAAAATTCCAGAATCCAAAAGATTCCTTTCTATTTCCTTTACAACATCCGGTTGTTGAATGAAATCATCAAAAAATGACCACCAACAATCACTGTTTAAATTCTTCTTGGCCAAATTAGAAACAATCACGGTTTTAATCATGCTAGCAGCTCTAGAGAGTGAAGCCGGCAACCAGACTCGTTCATCGAGATGAAGAGAGACCAGCAAAGCAGCTAATGGTTTCAGCAGACAAGGAATGAGGTGGAAAGGAAGAGGAGAAGATACTACATCATTAGCAGCCATTCCAGCTTCCCTACGAGAGCATGGAGGTGGAGCACATGATAGCGCTTCCAACCAATCTCTCTCCTCCACTGCAAAGTTAGGAAGAGGAAGGCGTTTACCGCCAGAATTCTTCTCAGCAGCAGACAAAATCTTTTGCAGAGGGAAATTCCTCTTCAAACCAGTAATGGCTGCCTGAGTACAAAGTGCCTGTAGATCTGCACCGGCAAAGCCTGCGGTTTTTCTTGCAATCCACTGGAGCAAGGATCCAGTGACCGGTTTCGGCCACTTTTGAGTGTGAAGAGAGAGAATAGCGGCTCTGTCCTTGAGCGAGGGAAGTGGAAAATAGATCTCCCTATCAAATCTTCCTGGCCTCCGTAATGCTGGATCAACCGCATCAGGACGATTTGTTGCACCTATGACTACAACTGAACCTCGGGATTTTAGACCGTCCAATAGAGCAAGCAATGTTGACACGACTGAACTATGGGTCTGATCTTGCCGCCTTGTACGGCAAGGTGCCAATCCATCTATTTCATCAAAAAATATAATAGAAGGCTGACATTTCTCAGCAACCTGAAATAATAGTCTTAGCTGGCGCTCAGCATCACCAACATATTTCCCTAAGCAATCTGCACCTTTTCGGGCAAAATATGCTATCCGTTTATCACCACGGGCACATGCACCTATTAATGCCCGAACGACTAGAGTTTTACCTGTTCCAGGATACCCATGAAGAAGAACACCTCTAGGCGGTGTAAGGCCAAGACTATCAAAGAACTCCGGATATAGTAGAGGCAATATGACAACTTCCTTCATGCACTGAATGACATCCTGAAGGCCAGCAACAGATTCCCAACCCTGAAACATTTTTCCACACTCGGACTTTGTGCCTCCAATGTACACTGGTGCAATCCTCGCCAAATCTCGATGAAGTCTCTTGCTTTCACGCTTCAAAAATTCATCATCTTCACCACAGTTTTCCAACCATTTCTCCTCTGCCTCGATGTCCTTTCGGCAAGCATCATTTGCAAGTTTTCTTATTTCCAGCTTCATTTTCTTTGCCTTAAGTTTTTTTATTCTCGCCAAATACTGGGCACCGAGAGGTTGGAAGAGATGCCGATGATCTGTGCATGCTATAAGAAATTTGCGATGATCAAAGATACACCCATTTGCACGAGCACAAGGCTGAAAAAACAATCATACCATCAAAGACTGTTGTAAATTCATACAGTTAATCGAGTATTGTCATATCAGGACAAGGACATGCACAATCACGTTTATCTCACACAAATTCACAACTTTCTTCTGTTGCAGAGAGAAATAACTAACCAAGTGGTAAGTTCTTGGACATCGATCAACGCGACATCCGATAGTGGCTCCTGGCCTTCCACAACGAGTGCATTTCAACACTCTTCCTCTACAAAGGGCAGCCCTTAAATTTTTCAAGCAACCTAATCCAGCAAAATAAACCTGCAAATACATATTAAAAGTAACTGGAAAGTTACAGTGACAAATACGACTGGAACAATTTAAGGTCAGAGCAACATACTGGAAACCAGCGGTTACAAAGCCTAAAAGAAAATATAGCAGTAGATTACGTTCTCATCCCTTTAAGTTTATAACCTAAGTTGTTCTTCTGTTAATACTGATAATCGATATAGTGTTAGAGCAAAGCACAAAAGATTAGACGGGTCAAGAAAGTGCACCTCTGGACTCCATACTGCACAATGTTGATGAACCCATATTCCAGCAATCCCGTAACGATCATTTATAGGACCCAAAAGGCGCCCAAGCCAACCAGGCTCATCACCAAAACCATCCCATATGTCGTAATTGGGTTCCTCGGAAGCTGAAGTGCCACTATACACCTCATTCTCACTCTCACCTGTATCTTGAGCTAATGGTTTTGGAGGTTTACCGTCTGTCCCTCCGCCACACAAACCACAATGTCTGCCCTTCTTAATGCGCGGCTTTCCAAGCATATCACTTGCTGCACGTTTGGCCATGTCCACCTTAACATCATTTTCTTTCACATGAGATGCTTCAGCAAGTTCGGTCCACTTCAAATCCCTACCATCAGAACAACCTGCACCGTCCATCTCATTAGCTGACGATGGAGCAATTTCCACGACATTAGTTTGATTTTGTCCACAGTCTAAGCGTTCGTCCTGCTTCTCTAGATGATCAATGGCCACATCAGTTTCATTTTCTGGGGATCCAGCAATTTCTACTTCATCGGCTTGATTTTGCCCGAGGTCTAATTGTTCCATCTGCTTCTCTACATGTTCGATGGCCTCCACATTGTCCACAGTTTCCTTAGTATCACTGAAAATGCACCCATCCTCCACCTGCAGATGTTCCTCTGTCTCGACTAGCTTTGTGGGATCACCAAATACTGTTTCCCTTTCAGTAATGCCACCTAAATCGTTATCCTGTTCCAAGTCATCCTCCTTTCCCTTGTTCCCGGCCAGCTCTGCTTCTTCCCTCATATCTTCATCTTTAACAACACTTGTATCACTCTCTTTTTCTTCAGTATTCGAACTATTTGTTGCCTTAATCCTACCTGGTCTCTTCGAATTCACGACTGTATACCTACCACCTTCTGATTCACCCTTTTCACCGCCAAATTCATTTCCCGAAACATTATTTTGAGCTCTATCTTCATCTATATCCTCAAAAAGCTTTCGTTTCCCCCTCGGCGTACCCCCCTCCTCTTTCACATCAATCCTAACACCTCTACTTCTCGATCTCAACCTTGACTTCCAACTCCCGGGGGTATCCATATCCTCCGAACTCGAGCTCATCCCACGCGGCGTACTCCTCACATTTTTTCCAACACTAGACACACTACTCTTCTTATATTTCTGCCGCTTCTTCGGCGGGGGAGGCGATACATCAAGCAAAACCGGAGCCCGACGAACCCGCGAGCTTCTACGGATCTCCAATTCACCACTCCCCGTCCCCGTCTCCGCCCCGCCGCCACTTCCATTCAAATCCCCATGGTTTCTGTTGTACTCCTCCTCACAAATGGCGTCGAGCCTCTTGTGCTTCTTCCGAAGCCGAGGGCCCGACGGACTAGAACCCTTTCTTTCCTCCGGAGACGACGACGTACCCGAATGCAACGAAAATCGCATGACAAGAATCCACAAAATATCTCAACAGACAGATATAGAAATTATATAGACACTCTTATACACAACATCTATACATCTATATATGCAGAAATTTGAGATTCCAGCAGATGGATTCTTATTTCGATCGCGTTATTTATCCAATTGGGTGATCGAAAAATCTCGGATTAAGAACAGAAGCATTGAAATGAACAATTTCACTCACCTAGTGGACTTTTTCTCCAAGTTCAAATGGAGAGAAATTTTGAGGAAGAAACAGAGCAAACCCTAGAAGCAGATTCCAAGAAACAGAGAAAAGATTCAAGCTTTTACGCTCTTCGAGCACTCACGGCTCCTCAAAATGAGAATTTGGTTCTGGGTTTTGGGTTTTTTTTTCTGAAACTTCTTTTCTCATTCTGAAAATTTTATTTTCTCTCCCCTGTTTGTTCTTCAGCTATATAAAGGCTCTCTAGGGCGTAAAGAGAAGAGAATTTTTTTTTTCTTTTTTTTTTTGACAAATGGGTTTTTTCTGGATTAAGGCCCATTCTCTACTAAAGCGCGTGATGAACAATCGCCCTTTGTTTTTTCGTGAATTGTACAGTGTGTTGTACACGCGCTAGTGTGTGAAAGTGATAAGGTTTAATTTTTTATTTTTTTTGGTTTTTTTTTTTGGTTCAATTTTTATTTTGTTGCCCGCCAAATAGGTGGGATTTGTAAGTCACAAAAACCAAATAGGGATCATATTGGGAAATTCATATTGGTTTTGGTTTCTCAAAGGAGCAACGGCTCCTTTTTTAGTGCCAAAAATCTATTTGGTAAAAATTTCAAGAGTTTTGTCTTCTCTTATTTACCCATCTTTTGTGGGTTATTTTGTTCAACTTATTCTTACGCAAGAAGTTCTTCTCTATAAAATATACTTAAAACTAAAAACATGTTTAAAGAGTGGGGCAAAATTATAAAATAGAAAAGGATGTGTGGCTAATAAAGCAAAAAGAAAAGTTAAGGGAACTTTTGAGATGTTTTTACTCTTGAGTTTGCTTTCTACAAAAGGAACAACCTTCTTTTCCAAAGTACATTTTGCATCAAGCTCAATTTTGTCTTGGGAAATCAAATATATGTCTATACTTTTAGATTATAACTTTTTTTTTTTGTTTTAAAGGACAGATTATAATCTTAGATTATAACTATTTCTCTTTTTTTTTTTCCTTTCTTTTTTTTTTTTTTTGAGGAAAATAAGGTTTAGGTTTTCAATATATATTAAATTTGAAAATCCCATTTGCTCCGAAAAGAAAAGGAAAACATAACAACTTTTTTCAATGCATGGAAGCTAATTAAAGGAAAATTCAGATGACTCTTTGTTTTGAACCCTTTTAGGGTTCTTCCATGCTAATGCATTTCTATCAAGATTGCATGTTTATGCATGATCGGATCAAATTCATATCAACAATAAAAAGAAAAATATGCAAAACTTTCATAACCTATTAAAATCTGACGCTCTAAATAGTATCATATCAATATAAATATTTGTATGTATATATATATATATATATTTTCCATGCCCTACCAAACAATTTTTCTTTTGATTTTTTTTTTTTTAAATCCATACACTTTTTCTTTTGTGTCCATGTTTTAGGATAAATCACGATTTTTTTTCTTTTTCTTGAAAATGATAAATCATGATTTAATTGGGTAAATTTATCATTTTACCTAATTTATTATTAGAACTGAGGATTTATATAATTAAATTTATAGTTTATTGGTTTGACAAAAAAAAAAAAATTTATGGACTAAGAGGCCCGATATTTTGGTCATTCACACAGCATGCATTTTATTTTTTAAACATCCAAATTTAGCCGAAGCCTCATTAAAGAATGAAAAATCAGAAATGTATGTCCCTGTTTGGTTACAGATGATTTTCTTCTCTTTTCTGAAAATTTCTTTGGTACGATACCAAAATTATTATTTAAAAAAAAAAAAGTACACAAAACTAACTACCAATACCGTACAATTTTAAACAGTTAAATCTTTCATTGATTCCACACAAAGTTGTTTTCCTTTTTTTTTTTTAATTATTTTTTAAAATGATTCTGATGTGATCTAATATTAAAGGACTGCTCGACTTTCCCTTTATTTCTAACACATTCGTGTAAAGAAGACAACCGACGAACATGACCAAGCATCTAAAAAAATAAGACAAGCCAACTTTAGCACCTAATAATTGTTGAGAAAGAGAGCAGTTTTTGCAAAACCTTTTTCCATCAAAATTTACCAGCTCTGCCCTATGAGACAGAGAGAGAGACAGGAGCCAAATCACCCTTTTTCTCTTTTGGTATTGACATTACAAAGAAGAAAACAATTAGCAGAGAAATATACAGATAGAAAAGCTACCTTATTCTATTCTTGAATAGAAATTCCACATCATCAGGATTAT
The DNA here is from genome assembly GCA_025413485.1 of Ficus microcarpa. Lineage (NCBI taxonomy): Eukaryota > Viridiplantae > Streptophyta > Magnoliopsida > Rosales > Moraceae > Ficus > Ficus microcarpa. The sequence goes on along the minus strand of CM046383.1, from coordinate 28,092,288 downwards.
CAGCCTTCCTCCTTGCGGTAATTCGAATCAGTGCACCATCCGCAAGCATGCGTTGCAATACTCTCGAGATGTTCTTCGTGTCGTCAAATCCAAGATGGTGACTTCCTACCAACGGTATCTCGAGCTCCTTCATCATTGTCACCATTCCCGTGGCCTGTCATCCACAGCCAAGCAAACATATCACTGACAGACCAACTTAGAACCTGATACAAAACTGCATTATAGGTCAGCTGAGTTCATGGACGTCAGATTTGGCTATAATTCCGTAGGTTGGAAAAACATCAACTTCAGTGCCAACTAATTTGTTACACACATCGCCACCAATCAGAACAAAACACAATTTGATCTCCCTCAAGTTTTATAATACTCTACGAAGAGAGGCAATTATATTATTATTTTTTCTTTAATTTGGGGTTGGGGGATTTGAACTCTGGATCATATCACTAGAGTTGATTGTAGAATTACTACTCGGCTAAACTTGCAACCACTATGTCAGAATAAACTGTGATACGTTCAGACAAAAAATGCAACAATGAAATTTTGCTAGAAGGAAATTAACTTGGGTAAATATAAACTAACCCTCCTCTTGTAGAAATTTAGGTACACATCTTTCAGATTGATCCATTCCATAAAATACGAGGGAAGCTTCATCTTCGACACTTTGCATTGTTGAGGAACCTTTGTCTTCAAATCCCAGTTTCCACTAACACAAGTAAAAACCAATCAGCAACTTCCGGAAGTTCGTTATATATCCATCCCAATTGCTTGCAAAGTATCGAAATTGCTCTGAATTTTATACACTAGGGACACCTTACGAAGCACTAAGAAGAAAATTAGTAATGAGTATGTTTTCTGGTGCAAACCAAAATCAATTATTGAGAATAGGAATGATCAAACCGACCAAGTAACAAATGCAGCTCTATTTAGAGGCCCGCCCGTATGTTTTTCCCACAAGTAAGCCTGAGTCAACCAGTCTTCGAATTGTTGAAGAACATCCTTAAATGGTACAGCTGTATCATGCCAGACACTGCAGTTTTTATACGTCTTATCAGTCTTCTTCTAGAAGCATAAGTGCAGAAAACTAAAGCCAATTTCAGTACATGAAAACTTATTGCATGGAACCCAGAGTCCAAGAATACATAAAACATCATTAATTTCCCTATATCCCCCGTGTTCCTTCAAAACACCACGTTTTCCCCACTTGTTATAAAAATGTCTCATGTATTGAAATTTTATTTAGTTCTCGCCTCACGTAAATATGAGAGAAGTTTGTCCTTGCAAGTAGCAATCATTACAATTTGTTACTAATAACAATCATTCAAACGTTGTTTCGTCTTGTTGAAATATAAAACTAGTGGAATTGGAAAATGAAAAACAAGTCTTTTTTATCATCTGTTTGACAAACTGTATCATTTATAGGTGATTTAGGTTCTTTGACCCATCTATGAAATTTAGTTTCTAAAATAAGAGACAAAAAGTTGAACTACTGTCATACCGATCAACTCCAAATTTTCCGTACTTTCCTTCAATATACTCATTTATTCTTTGTTCAGTCATTCCCGAGGGCCTCACGAACCTGAAAGTGAAAAAGGACATACATAATGAGCCAATATAGAAGCGAAATTAATGCAACTGCATCAAAAAAAAAAAAATGTGGGAAGCATGTACAACTCTTCCCTTAAGAAAACAAAACACAAAACTCCACAATGAAGATTAGGGGGGCAAAATTGCATTGGGATGTGCAATAACTAGAGAACAGAATGAACCTGTGGAAAAAGTCAACCACTTCCATAGTTTTGGCGTCAATCATCAAAACTGGGAACTCGAGAATTTCAACCTTGCCCTCCAAATCCAGCACAAGAAAGAAATCCAAGTTCTGAGAGCAGATTCTATTTAAGTTGGAAGCATCGACTCGAAGATCCCAGGAGCAGTTATGGTTGAACTTCTCCAGGTGCATTGGATCATCCATCTACAATGAGGTGAGTTATCTTCAGTAACGTTCTCATTACAACTGCTTTTTATTTTCAACTATTTTACATATTTTCTATAACTACAAGCCACGCACTAAGTCTAACAAACTTCATATCTGAATAAAGAAATCGAAACAAATTTCTAGTTCAGAAACGATGCTGGAACTATAATACCAAAAAGATAATGTGAATTGGGAGGTTTAACAAATCAAAGGAGTCCATGGGCACAAGTTCAATACCTCAGGTACATGTTAAAACAACTACCGAAGATCACAGCAACAAGAAGAATTGGAAATCCTTCGATGTCTTGATTTGAAACATTATAATGTCAAGTGCGTGTAGCTTACTTAATGCGCACAAGAGTTAATACAGAGTCTAGAGAGTGTAATTTTTTCTTGTATCTTCTTTTTCATCATAGCAAAATTCTACAGCAACAAAAGTTGAAATAGTTCTCATACTGAGAGTGAACAACAATGAATCTTGTGTACAATTGTTTAATTGCTTCTTCTTCGATTTTTTTAATATCAACTGACATGACAACTCGTCATTCTTTAATTGGTAGACATTTAGAAAGTCGTCATATTAACTAATATGTCATGTCAACTGAAATTAAAATGTTGCATGAAAAGATACCAACTTTGCACCACGTAAGTTGGCAGTAAAAAAATCGAGATTTAGATTCCTAAGCAATATTTTTTCCCCTTTTCCTTTCTAATCTTCTTTTCTTCCTATTAAATAGAGGGCAATGCCTCATCATCCCAATCCGTCTTACTTTGGTTCAGACATTTGATCAAACATATTAGGTGCATTAGGGAAAAAGCTCCCCACACACAAGGCAAACACTTCAACAACCGAAACGACAACCAAGACAACGTTGAACAGCCCAGCAAACAAAAGGGTGTTTGAAAAATTGGTTAAACAACATTACCATGGTGCACTTTCCTTGGGTGTAGTACAAACACATGGGCTTCCAACGGGTTTCGTTCAGCTTTGAAGTCGAGAGGTGTTGGGCTTGGGAAGCCGAGACGACGGTGGTGATGGAGGTGAGAGAGTGGCATGGAAGAGGAGGAGAGAGAGAGATGGGCAGGAATGGCGAGAAAGCTCTGGAGCAGAGGGGTGAAACTCTGCATACGGGAAAACTGCAGAACCTCATATTTGCGCTTTTGGCGGCCACTACTAAGACAAGAAAATTATAGTCACCCGCATACGTTGATTAAAAAGATAATTTGGCTCCGAGTCTCTCACTTTTATTTGTGTGCTTTAGTTTTTTCAAAATAACTAGTTGATGAGTTTGCATGTAATTTAGGTGACGGTGATTGAATCGTCTTGTCTTAATGATTGGACCACCACGTTATCATAAGTAAATTGTCCTGTGACAATTTAGAAGTTAGGACGAAACTCTGTTTATATTACATTCATTTTTTTAAATATTAGTATTAGTAAAAAATAGAATGTGTGATTGACGTATCTCATATGTGATTTTTGTAGATGGTCAAAATGGTAACATGGTTAATTTTCCTTTTACTAAAAACTAAGGTAAACTGCTTGTTTTAGTCCTTAAACTTTTATGTTTATAAAACTTTATTTCATATTCTTTTTTTTATTTATAGTTTGAATGATCATAAACTATTAAAATGTTATTATAATAATCATTTCTATTAATCTTTTGATAAAATTCATTGTTAATTTGATCAAAAAATGATGTTCACTAATAAATTTCATCTAAAAATTAATGAAAATAACTATTATAATAATGTTTTTAATAGTTTAAGATTATTTCATTTACGGAAAAAAAAATAATAGAGATTAAAATTAGACAAATTTAAAAATTTTGGAATTAAATAAACAATTTACCCCAAAAAATTATTTAATATTTACCCTAAAAAATGTTTATTTCGTAGAGATTGGCACGAGAGTGATTATACTCAAACTAAGCTATCTTAACAGTGTGATTGCCTAAATCAGCCCCTAGTCTACATCCACGATTTTTAGTTAAGAAAAGAAAGAGAGAAAAAAATCAAGTTAAAGCAAATATTGATAAAATATGCTCTTTATCAGCAGTGTAATGGATAAGTAGGAAAAATCTGAAACTGCTATAGTAAGAGTTATTAAAATAAAAAATAATACTAACAATAACTTACAGCCTTATCAAGAATTTCACTCCTACCATTGATATCAAGATCCAATCTCTTTGGAATTCGAATTTCCTATTCCAAGTTGAATATATTAAAAAATAAAATTATTAGCATGTATTTGGTGTAGAGATTTGAATCGAGTTTTTTAAGTTAAATTTGAGTTAAATTTTTATGCATTTGGCACACAGTTTTAATGACCAAAGTTAAAAAATATATAAAAACTTAAAATGTATTTAGAAAAAAAATATTAATATGGATATTATCTTTTTTTTTTTTTTAATTCGGAGGACAGATTGTTAAAAGACCTCAGGCTCACAGGGAAAAACTTCATAATTGTCCGATTAATGACGACATTTTTGACATGCCCTTGCATCGGTTACCACCCCAAAAAAATAAAAAATAAATAAAAAGAACTAGAACTTTTTTTTCTTTTTCTTGGACACAAGAACTCCCTAGTATATGAACATACTGCAGCAAACCAACCAGTACATGCAATATACATTTCACCATATAACACCATCCTCGAATGGCATATGATAAACATGCCCAAATATGACCATTAATCATCCCCTTCTTCATCAAGCTCAGTGAAGTCTTCTATCACTTCGGTCGTACCAGTTTGCTTGTTCATTGCACGCGATTCCTCGATCTCGATACGTAGCAATGGATCGCACACCACACACCCGGGATGCAATATCTTAGGACACCCTGCCAGAAAATATGCTTAAAGATGAGGACTGGCACAAGATTATAGCTCCATGGCAGAAAAAGAAACAAAAGAAAAATGAAGTACCTGCAACGGGGCACTGTGCGGGCGTCTTCCTTAAAGTCTTTGACTTTATGTAGTGCATGATTGAGGTCTTGTCATAAATATGCTTGCATTCCACACTGCATAGAAAAGCATGGTTAAGAAAATGAAGATGGAATATGTTTGCTGTCTTAAGGAATGCTCCTCGGAACATGCGAGCACGAGTATCCTCCGTACTCCAGAAGGCAGGACAAGCATGCCGAAGAATTAGACTGGAATGAAAATTTTACACTGCACATACTCTGGCTTTAGTCCTAATAAACAGGAAGCACCATACACATTCTCCGAATGATACGATTTCTTCAAGAAAAAAGTATAGTTGGACCAAAACATGCACATCAGAATTTCATAGTTCTCGAGCAAGAATTTCTTGACATTTTCTTTTTCAAAAAGAAAATGTAGCAGCACGAAAAATGACATACGAATTCCAATGAAGTGTTATGACGGATGACAGGAATGTGGGCGCAAGTAACGAGATAAAAACAGTTATGTACGGGATTTTAAAAACAGAACAGATTTCCAGCAAAAGTCCTTGGAGGGTCAAATCTTAAAAACTAGTCCTCTCGTTCCAACAAAACACAAATGCATGTAAAAGGCACATAGAGTTTTGTGAGTACTAATAACCACGCAACAATATTTTTGGCAAAAAATTAAAGGCTGATACGTATATAGAGATATACGTCTGTACTTTCTAGTACAGTACCTGCGAACTGGATCAGTGAGCTCTGTAATGGGCTTTCCACTTACTGGGCAAGTCATATTACGAAGATTGCACTGTGTGCTGGTCATCACAATGTCCTCCTGCTCTTCACCTGGCATAGGCTGTCCGCCATGATGAACATTCTGCAGGAACAAATTCAGAGCACCGACTTTTCAGAAAGACTGCATATGATAATGCATTTTAATGAAGAATGTATGACAAACAAATACAGAATTACGAAATTGTCACAGATTGTGGCTCTCATCTATAGTACAGTAAATATAAAATAAAATTAGATTATATTTTCAACTCGGTGCAGATGTTGATCTGACATATCGAGTATGCATCTCGCATTTAAGTGAATGTTACACATCTTGACAAACTAGTTCTATACCTATATTTGCTTCATGTTGATTTGAAATGCTACATGGGCAATGCTAGAAGGAACAAAGAGAAGGAAAAATCCTCAAAGATATTGCTCCTACCCTCAAAGATTCTCCTGATCTTCCCATCTTCAATCCGCCTAGAGGCTTACGCCTCACCTCAATCAGGAAAAAACACCTTGGTTCTCGATTTCGCCTTTTTAACCTTGCTCCATGTAACGGGACTTTGGCCCCCAAACATTTTATTTATGTGACTGACAACCTTGTGCTTATTTTCTATGAAACCGTTAAGATGTGTTATTTTTACGTTAATTTGACTAAAACCAATCAGACAGTGGGTTTAAAATACAACTCCAACTTTAACACTAAAAACGGAGAAATTTTCCTATATAGCAAAGGTACTCATACTATGAAGAGATATCCACGTAAAACAGAAAAAATAAACAACTGATGATGTTTATCCTTAAGAAACAGAGTTCTTGTTAATTACTTGCTTTTATTATTATTATTATTATTAGTAGTAGTAGTAGTGGTAGTAGTAGTAGTAGTGGTAGGCAGAATCGAGCAAAATTTTGGGTTGCTTATCGCCTAAACTTGAAATAAGAGAAAGCCATACCCAGACAGCTTCCATGTATTGGCGTCTAAGAGGATGGTTCTTTAGATCGGACGATGAATTAGCAGCCTTGACCTTTGAAATCTCGTCCTTGAACAACTTCTTGAAATCGGTTAACTGAATTTCAAACATCAAACCACAAGTAATTTAGGATGGAAAAATCTGAAAACCGAAAAGAAAAACAATAACGGCAATAATGACATCCCGCAAAATTAATGCTAAAACAGGCCGTGGAATAGTAAAATGTGCAGAATAAAGAGTTAACAAGCACCCCCTCTTTAGGCTGGTAATTATCCGCAACAGATTGAATTGCCCCCGAGAGATTCCTACAGTTCTCATAAGCATTCAACAACTCCAAAGAGGCATCATCTAGCTCCTTCACCTGCCCAAATCGACAAATCGGTTTTCATTTTCTTCTAATCAGATTTTTATAAGGCTTGTTTAAAACAATAAATCTAACAACAAAACCAAATATATAACATATTTGAACATATATTGTGCAACTCAGCAGCTGAATCTAGCATCTGACATACACATACACGCACACACAAAGTAAATATATAAGCCCATATTTGGCAAATTCGTTGAAGTTGAAAAAACTCAACTCAGTTTTTGTCCTCTCCTTAAAAGTTAGCTCAGTTTCACCATTCACAGTTCCAACTACAACTTAAAATCTCAAACTTTAAAAATCCATAACTTTACATATACAAGTCCAAATGAGATGATTTTTTTTTTTTTAAATTGCATAGAATTTTGAAATGAAAGACACAAGATCCATATAGTTTTTTTTTTTTTTTTCCAAAAACATTTCAAGTTTTTACATTTTTAATTCCAATCGGCCAAACGCACACCAGACACACAACTCAACTCCAACTCAAAATTTCAACTCGAGCAGACAAACCAAATACATGCTAAATAAAATTTAAAAAAAAAAAAAACAAACAAATAGACAATCCAAACTGGGCCTAACTAGTGAATAAGCATACTAAACTGAGGATCATGTAAGAATTACAGGTACATACATTGTATTCATATATATATATATATATATAAAGCATATAAAGCACAACAAATACAATCCAAAATGGGTCTAATTAGTCACAAAAAAAAAAAGGACACACAGACACACACACGCACAAAACAACAACAACAACAACAACAACAACATCATACATACTGAGAAACTAAGGATCATAAAAGAGTCACACTCATATACATACATATAAAACATAAAAAGCACAAAATTTTGGCAGCTTTTACTATTCGATTTAAAAAAAGAAAAAAAGAAAAAAAACCTTTGCAGACAGATTTTCTCTCTCCAAATCGACTGCGAGATCCTTAATCAAACTAAAGCCCTTTCGGATATCCTGCAACAAACGACAAGGAAATCAAACAAAAAAGTTGAGTTTTGTTGTCGAAAAGGGAGGGGTTTTTAGTCTTACCCCAATCAGAGACTGGTTGTCGGAGCACATGGCCGAAGCGACGTTCCGAATTCGGGTTGTGCCGCCGTCGCCGGCGGACCGAGCGGCGGAGCTCGACGCCGCCATTGATAACGCCGACCGGAGTTCGGTGTTTGATTTTGGAGAGGAGGAGGAAATTCTCTGGGTAAATTTTGGAGGGAGAGGGACGAGAGTAGAGAGCTTTTCAATTTTTGGAAATTTTTTATATTTAGTTTTTTTTTTTTAATTTATTTTTTGCACAAATGCACCTTGAATTTTTTGTTATTTACTAGGTTTAATATAGAATTTTTTATGTTGACATTTAGACCCTTAATTTGAATTTTTTTTGGCAATTGTAGTCCATTTGATACGGGATATTGACTGATGGACTACAATTAGGGTCCCAAACATTAAAATTAAAATCTCTAGTTCCGACTTGCAAATCAACAAAAAAGTTGGGGTACTTTTGTGCATAAATAATGCAGTAAATATAGTGTTTGGCATAAGTGAAAAATGAAAAGGAAAAACAAAAATGGATTTTAAGATGGAAATTGATAATTTGAAGTCTAAGGATTTTTTAGACAAGGGCACTTTGAACTTTTGATTTGACCGACCCTAAATTTTTAATGTGGCAAATGCAAGCTAAATTTGTAAATATGTTACAATTGTAGTCTAATAAGTAATGGACAAAATGCCAAATGATTCTTGTGCAAAATTTACGCCAAAAACTTTTACCTTGATTGTAATTGTCATTTTATAAAATTGTCCTTCGTTTTGTCAATAGGACTGCATAGTTAGCGACTGTTAAATTCATAGTCTTAAATGTCAAAATTAAAAATTCGAAGTCTAACTTATAAATGATGGAGAGTTTAGAGAGTACTAATGTAAATTACATGTGTATTAATTAAAGATAATTGATCCGACTGTGATTATCAAGTGTTTGTTTAGTGACAATGGAATTATGAATTCAAATAGGTGGTTGGAGGAGAAAAAATGGATGTGGTTTAGACTTCAAAAAACAAAACAAATCAAAAAAAAAAAAAAAAAAACAATGTTATTTGAATTGTGAATTCAAGTTGGATTTATGCGAATTTGGATCCATGTTTCAAACGCATGGCTAGAATTTTCAAATTTGGTGACTTTTGGCTCGTTTTGTTGGGAGGATGGAATGATTAGAGAATGGATAAGGTGTGAAGGAGGGGCATTGTGAAGGAAGTAAAGAATTGAGGATTTTCTCAAAATTGTTCGGTATGATAGGTTGAAAGAATAACGGTTGTCCCTTCTCTTATTTGGTATTAGAAGGAAATGAGGGGGGAATTATTTAATTTTATTTCTAAAATCACAAATTCACCCTTATAAGAAAAAGATTAGATTTTTGAGTCTTCAATTTTTTCTTTAATTCCATCGTAATCCATCTACATTTGGAAGGATTTTTTTTTTCCCTTTCCCTCCTTTCCCCTGTCCACCAAACCAAATAAGGTTACAAATTCACGTTCCACACCTCAATCCCTCCACTTTTTCATCCCTCCAATTGGATGGCAATATTCTTTACAAGAACGGAGCCCCGCAGGGCTTTAATCCAAATTGAGAAGGGATGGGAAATAATATTCGGAGATGGAAATGAAGTCTTTTCCCCTAATTGAAGTGCGGCAGGGATAGGGAAGTATTCTCTGCCTCCGTCTCCCCCACAATATACATATATCATACATATTTGTATTATGCATACCTATGTATGTTAATTTTTTAAACACAATCAAAAGGTTTAGTGTTTTTTTAAAGATAACAATTAACTACATCTTTTTTACTAAAAAAGAAGAAAATAAAAAGTTAAATTTTAGTTAGTAATCTTATTCGGCTAATACTAATTAGTCCATGTTATTTATTTTTTATTTCAAGTAGTGTAATTTTAAAAAAAAATTATATAATTTTCAAAATGCATGGTTATATTATCAGAGATGAGAAGAGTATAGGTAAGACTCCCTAGATGAGTAATCCCCGCTCCCGAACCGATCCATTTTTAAATGGGAATGGAGACAGAGATGGAGATAATTTTAAAGGTTGGGGATGGGGATAGAATGGGGACATCCCCATCCCTACTCCACCAGGTTATCATCCCTACCTCCAACCAAACACACCTTTTGGCATATGACGTTGGCTACTAACCCATCGGGTTACTCCATTGTTCACTCAGTGGGTGATTTCAGCGGCTAGCACCAACTAGTATTGATGGTTACCCACTTCGTGATTAGTACCAGTTGGGGATCAGCGGTCCTCACTGGATGACTTAAATAAGTACAATTAATTAAAAATGAAAAAAAAAATTTAAGGCTAATGTTAAATATCATTAGTAATAATAAAATACCATGTATGTTAGTCTTTTATTATTATATTATGTTTTTATCTGTGTGTGATATTTCACATCGTAGCTCTCTCTAGCATTATACTATAAAATAAGCTATATGTAAGAAGTAGTACATGTTTTCTATTAGTGTGGGGTACTTCCTAAAAATCTCATATGTTAACCTCAGTGTTCGTTTGGTAAATAGTTTGAGTTGAAATTTTTAAGTTTAAGTTGGTTAACTTTTTAAAAATTAATTATAATTTTTATTGACTTTTCAGAAAAAGACAAAAATTGAAATGAAACATTTGAGTTTAAAATGGTTTACCAAACAGAGGGTTAATCTCAAAAATGCCAAAAACAAAAAATCAATTTCGTTTTTTTCACCTCTGATTAAAGTTCTATTCAACAAAGTCAACCGAAAGGAATCCAATTAGACTAAATATCCAATCAATAAGAATGCATATAATTACATTCCATCATCTATCCCTATACTAGATTTTGATTTAACCCAAACTTTTAATTTGTCAGATAATATTTACCAATTGATTTTTCCATTCATACCTTTCAAGATTAGTCAGGTCTAACAATCTCTACCTAAGTTAAGTTCTCCATTTAGGAATTGAGGGTCCTATTGCTAGTGATATCTGTGTTTCATTTTGTTTTTATTTATTTTGAAAATGATTTCATTTTTGGTATGAAAATAAAAATAGGTTTTTTTTTTTTTTGGTATTGGTGCACCGTAAACTTATTCTAGAGTTGCAATTTATATCTTAAATTTTTAATTTCAGTAATTTACTCCCTAAGGTTACAAATCTGTAGCAGTTTGCACCCCATTGATAAGCAATGTTGATTTTTTAATGAAAATTGATACTTCACTTGCATGTGGATTGTTAATTGACAAAGATAAATATGATAATTTATGTCATAAATTTACAACCCATGTACAAATCACACATCAATTTCCTTCAAAAGATTAATATTATCAATAGTGTTAAAAAAAAAAAAAAGGAAAAAGGAAAAACGAATTCAATTGGTCTATAATTATTCATATAACAGTTGAATTTTGTAACTTGAGTTTAAGGGAAATATTCATGTGAAGAAAAAAAGAGAAACCATAAAGAGAAATATATTGTATTAATAATGACAGATTAAAACACAATCACTATTACAGAATATAGATTCCACGACGGTTTTTAACCGTCGTGGTAACACTTCCACGACAGTTTTCTAACCGTCGGGGAATTCAGGGTCATGGAATCTTTTTAGCTGTTGGGGAATCTACGACAATTTTAAGATTTCACGACGGTTTTTTAGCCGTCATGTAATGTTACCACAACGGTTTTCTACCGTCATGGAATACAGGGTCGTGGAATCTTTTTAAAATTCCACGACGCTTTTTTAACTGTCGTGTAATGGGGAAAAATATGGCTTAAATGTGAATATTTAATAATATATCACGATAGTTTAAAAAAAAAAAAACCGTCGTGATAAGAAAACCTACCACAATGGTTTTCTAGTGAAACCGTCGTGGTAGCCCACGACTACCACGACGGCTGCAGACTATTGGATAGATGAGCAAAAAGTGTCCTAATTTTTTGCATTAAAGGCAAATAAGTTAAAACTTTAGTTGAGCTTATCAAAGGTTTTTTTAGAGTAAACTAAAAAAATAAAAAGAAAAATGAATTCACAGATGATGTCTCGATCGTTGATCGATGCTATACATGTAATATTTAGCCGTTGATCTTGGTATAATAAAATTTAACCCACGCCGAATTTTCATAACATATAAACCTAGTGCTTGGTTCTTTTGGATTAAATATTTTAACTTTTTTTTTGCTACTTTCATGACAAAATCAAACTGCAATATATAACCATCGTACGAAACTAATTTAATTAGGTTTTTATTTTTGGTAAATCTATTTTATTAAGTTAACTTTAGCTTATGACTCATTTTCCAATGTTGATATTGCTCCACAATTGCATAAATAAAACATTCGTATACTTGTCCTTTGGGGACGCCAGTAGCAATATCCAATTTTTATGACTTTCTTATCTAAGTAGTCAATCCAAAAAATAAAAAATAAAAAAAACAAAACAAAACAAAACAATAACAAGAACTTAAGTTGGTCATGTGATTGTAGACACGGCTTAGTAATAATTCTATACTTGATTTCATCTCAAGGTGTCGAGCTTAAATCCTATCACCCCTTTATTTGTAAGATAAGATAGTTCATTACACGGTAAAAATATTAACCATTTCTTTTATTCTTACAATAACAATTTCAATTTGATTTTCCACCGGGAATGACTCAAACTTGTTTCCTAAAAAAAACCAAAACAAAACAAAACAAAAAAAGACAAAAAAAACAAAAGAAAAAGAAATTGGGGCTTGTTTCATGGTACAATAACCAATCAATTTTGTCCTCGATTACTTAGGTGAATTAGAAGAGCAGCACTTTTAACTATTTGGAATTCAAATATATTGCTTTTTTTTTTTTTTTAAGAAAATTCAATATTGATATTCACATCGTAATGACATAGATTAAAAACTAACCTCAAAAAATAATACATATGCCGTTATTAATGCCGACTGTGAAGATCTCCAAGTCAATGCCGGAGCTCTTGGGTTTCAATAGGCTTGGATTTAATTAAATATAATAAATATGAGTATCAATATACGAATGTTTTTGGAAAATTTTCTTCTTTTGAAATTAAAAGTCACTTTATTATTTTGAAATAGCAATTGCATGTGCAATTTTTTTTATAATTCTTAAAAATGTGAAATTTCTGAGATCATGTTTGGAGAGATATTAGTTACAGTCATTTGAAAATAGTTTTTTTTTTTTTTAGACAAATCTAATCAAATCTTATCATATATTCGTAGGGCATGGATTAATGCCATCCATTAATTATGAGCACGTTGAAAAGAGAATCATTTTTTATTGGAGATAAAATGAAAAAGTTTTGGAATTTTAAAACTTAAAATAGATAAAACGTAATATTTAAATTTGAAAATGTTACTTTGCAAAATTGGTTTGAAATGGAAATGAGTGTAAAGGATGATTGTGAAAAAGAAGTCTTGTTTTTTCCTATCTCATTTCTAAAATGAGATGAGCCTTTAGATCGAAACAAACATCATTTTCATTTCGTTTCAATGAAATGGACAAAACATGTGAAACAAATGGACCCAAGTGTTTGGTAACAAGTAACATCATAGAATATTCAAACAAATACATGTGATCTATATGTGTTCTATTATACTTCATTATATACATATCTTGTCTACATAAGGGCCCACATGTCGTACCCATTTGCGCGTAACCAATGCGGAGTTAGGAGAGTGATCCTCCAACAACCTCCAAGGTCATATCTTATAACTTTCGTTCTTATCATATCCTCTCACTAATTGGAGGTTGGTACGATACTTAATCTTATCTTTCGTTAGCCTTATTCTTATTATTTGTGACTATGTACAGATTTACATGTCACTATGCATCTATCATTACTACATACCTATCTGTGAAGTATGTTAATCATAGCAATGCAAGAGAAATTATGCATGTTAAATGTTTAATTTGTAACGACCCGCTTAGCATAGGCCGTTACCGTACATACATACATACATAACGTGGCGTACTTACTTATTTAGCGGAAATAGTGGAAATTTTTTTTATACGAAGCATACGAGCGTGCAAACGTATAATGTGTCTTAAATAAAGATGTTCGAATATGAAATAAAATACATAAAAAGGACAAAACGCGTAGCAGCTATCATTCCTACATTTCATAACTCGCCCTGCCACGCTCCCCTATCTTGCATCAGAGGTTGCCCGTAGGTTGCTTATCTACAGCATAGACGTAAAACAATAAGCTTTCATTCAGCAAGTACAACTACTATATACCGTGACACAATAGTAACATAACACAACATAACATGTCGTAACTGAACGTATAATAGCGTAACATATCATAACATGTCATAATATAGCATAGCATTTTCCATGCATGAGTCAATTATGCTTCATTATGCTTTCTTATTCATTCGTAACCTTTATCATAACTTAACTTGCTTATGGGCCCCTTATCTTGAGTGTCCGTATCGGGCGCGCAACTATGGAGTGGTTGGGGCGGCCAGTCCATTTCCAACTCAAATCACAGTCCAACCCGACTTAACGTGGGTCGGTACGTCACAGGCAAGCTTGTTTGCCATCTTACTTACTTGTCATCATGTCATTCTTGATCTTATTATTCTCATAAGAATTAGTGAATATGCTTCATGATGTCACACATACTTAATTCATAGTCATATCATAACCTTAACATAGCATACATCATGAACTTGACATATTGTACATCATAACATAACCATGTCATAAATTTAACATACCATATATCATGTCATAGCATCACATAATTCTAACATACATTACAGTATATGTCATCATGGCATACATCAAACATACTTAGGCAAGTATCACAACAAAAGCTAATACTGTAGGCGGAGTTGTACTTACCTCGTCTACTATGTCCAATGCTAGGCTGCTCCACATCAGGACACAACTGCAGACTACCTCCTGCTATAATACGGACATAGGTAAGGGTGTATAATCATAACTATAAAATGCTGGTGACCTAACCAACATTCATGCATAGCCTTAGTTATATGTCCCCTACATAAGCACATGATAACTTACTTGGTTACAATAAGTAACCCTATGGTTTAAGGTTAATTAAACATGGATCATGACTTATTAGGTTACCTAGGGTAACCCTAAGTACTAGGCCCATATATATACTAGTGGGGTTAGGTTACCATCCTAGCCTTGGGCCTATCTCTTATCTTCCTTAGCTCATAATCTATTGGGTTATTACAAGTAACCCTGGGCCTTAGCCCATTATTAAATTTGGTATCTTGTTGGGTTACATTGAGTAACCCTTGAGGTGGTCAACTTTGGTAAACTAAAGTCAACCTTCTATAGGGTCAAACTTGGGCTTTGAGCCAAGTCCAGTAACTCGGGTATTCTTCCCGATTACCTCTTGTCATCGTCTTGTTACCCAATTTTAGAAACATTTGGGCCAAAAAATCTATTTTCCTTTACTTTGGAAAAACTTGGCAATTCAAATCCAAAAATCCTTTGTTTATCTTAAAAAAATATTTGTGGGTCTTAGAGTGGGACTTGTAAAAATTATTAAATGCTGAAAACTGCCATTGGAATAGTTTTCATAGTTAAATCATTAAAAATACTCTTTTTCTGCATTGTTTTAGAAAATCCTGTGCAGGAATTTCCTGTTTCCTGCACAGTTTTTAGAAATCTATTTCTATTTAAAAATCTGGGCTGAGTTAGAAAAAGTTGTCTTCACAAAAGTTTTAGATCTTAAAAAATCCTACAACTTTTGTGTTTTGTATAAAACCCAGTTCAGACTCTAACTTGCTCTTATTCCCTGTTAAACTCACCTGGCCGTGCATGAAACCTGGACACGATCAGGCTCGGATTTTTGTAAAAATCGAGGCCGTTGGAGCCTTATTTTGAAAAAATGTCCATGCGACCTCTTAGAAAAAACCATTCTCTACAACTTTTATATTTTACGTTTTTCCCAATTCGGCCTTTAAGGGCCTCAAATTTCACTTTCCAGAAAATTGGCCAGTTTTTAACCGAACTGGCAGTTTTTCGACTTAGGTTCATTTTACGTCCTATTTCGTGCAATCTAATTCAACCGAACATGCGGGAGCCTAGAAAGTAGACATGCAGCGTTTTCTAACGTACCAACCGAATCATGCACATCATCCAACATGTCCATGCAAGCCATTAACGAAATTGCATCACCTAGGGTTTGCATGAGTTCTAAGTTGAATCAAACCATTCCATTCAATTCTAACAACTTAGCATGCATAGTCTTCATTATTCACATACTTGGGGACATACAACTATATCAAGCATAAAACATGTAAACCCTAATTTCATGCAATCAAAGCATAAAATCAAGCATAATTTAGCAAAATAAACCACCCTACACCTAAATCAAGCACAAAGCCTGCATATTTCTAAACTAGGGCAAAAGAATTAAATTGAGCTTATACTCTTACAAATTCAACTTGAAATATACTTAAATTTCAAATTGAAGCTCAATTAAAGAGTTTATGGCCAAGGGAAATTACCTTGATTCAACACAAGGCTAGGCTAGGGTTTGGTCCACTTTTTCTCCCTTTCTCCTTGGCACTCCACAACCGACCTTCCCTTACCAATGGGGCTCCAAAATTTTTCCGGTCACTTGGTTGATTCTCCACAAGTCCGGCCACCCTCCCAACAACTTCCTTCCTTCACTTTTTCTTTTTCCCTTTTTCTTTCCGACAACTGACCTCCTTGCCTAATGGGTACCAAAATTTTTTCAAAACTTTGTTTGTAGTTCTAACTCAAATCCGACCACTCCCCTAAGGTTTCCCCTTTGAGTTTTAATTTTTCTCTCTTCTTCCTTTCCTTCCTTGTGTTTGGTTTTTAGAGGAGAAAATTGGGCATAGTTTGGCTTACTTTTCCAATTTTTGTAAACAAAATGGTTCACACCCTCCACCTATTTATAGGTGTTGGGAAACTTTTCTAAATTGCCAAAAAGTCCCTAAACTAAGTCCTAATTGCTCAAAAGGAGCCTTAGGTGGCCGGCCACCTCATGGTCTAGAACCACTCAAAATTCTTTCCAATTTTCTCTTTAATTCAATAAATGATGTCATAATTTGGGATTAGGTGATGTCATCCTCCAAAGGTCTTGTTTGGCTTTTTCTTCAATATGCAGTCCACTTTTATGCTAACACAAATATTTCCAATACTGTGCTTACTAATACACAGTACTGTTATACTGAAATGCAGTCCAAAATTCATATGTGTAAAAATGGACTATATAAAATTTTTCTTATTTCTTAAAGCCCTTTTGCCCTTTATTTCCTACTTGGTGTGCTTGATTTTTCTATTATGGTTTTAAGTCTTATTCATGCTATCTCGTCCGCAAAGACGATTTTCGCAGTATATTTTTTATACTGCTTGTCACATTACTGTACGGTCAAATCTTTGACCGTTCTTAGTCAACCTTTGACTTTTTGGTCAACTTTGACTTTTTAGGTCAAATTTTGACCAACATGAAATCATAAATTTTATTCTACCTTTTCACCCAAAAAGCTATTTGCTTGACTAAGCAATTCATTATTGAGTCTTATAAGGTCATAAGAACTCACAAAATTTAATAAAAACCTCAATCGGGCTTTTTCATAAATACCTTCATGGTACAACTTAAAATTTCTCTACAAGAAATCGTAATGTCGTAAAAACTAGGTATTACATAATTAATGCAATACACATGGCTCATAAGTTCATCACTTCATCAAGGCAAATCATAGAAAATGTAGAACATCAACAACGAAAAGCATTTTGTTCCATACTGTAGGTGAGATTTGTACTTACAGAAAATCGCGTAACTGTGTATCCGCGTTAATTGTTTCTAGTTCTACTCTCAAGTCAATACAGTGTCCTAATTTTAAATTGGTATCCGACAGTTAAAGTAAGGTTTTTGTATCATTTTCGATTATGGATATATGTTCTCTTAATTAATAATTAATTTTAATTTAATTATTAATTTATTTCTAAATTTTTTTTATTAAGAATAACATCTTTAATTATTAATTACATGATTATCATAAAATTAATTTCTTAATTAATTTTAAATATTAAATTAAATAATTATTAACCCATTGGTAAGTTAATTATTTAAAAATTAATTTATTATCCATTATTTTACTTAATTCCCCTGTATTCATATTTGGGTCCATTAGGTAACCATGGATAACCATGGTCTTCCAATATTATATTGAGTCATATTTGTGGGTTATGGGTTTATTGGGTCTATTATAATTCATTTACTTGTAATTAGGTCTTATTATTATTTTAAACTTGTTAAGGTCCATAACACTTTATTATATTTATTAAATTTTGGTCAAAAATTACATGACATCTCAGCAAGCCTAGTGTCTGGCTCATTTTTTTTCCATCACCGAGCCCTCGGGTACTAATTTACCAATTTGCCCTTATTTCAGTTATTCAAACATTTTTAAACTTAAACTTGTTAAATCTTTTGACTTTAGCATTTAGTAATCTCTATTGCAGTTTTATAGGTCCAGAAAACCTCTACCTATGATCCAAAACGTTTCCCATCAATTTACCATTTTGCTTTTGACAAAATTATAATTTTACTATTATACATACCCCTTTTAATTTGGACTTATTGAATGGCTTTTAAAGTTTGTCCTAACCTTAGAATAATGTTTACAGTGCCTTTAAACTCTTAAAATGACTTTTGTAACTTATTACAATTCCAAATACAATTAAATAAAAGTATAACATTTATGTCCCTTTATGTCTTTTAAGGTCGTATATTTGATTATAACATAAACTATATTATTTCTTATATTTATTTCACTTAATATACTATTTTAAGGGTGACAATATGCTGCCTAATGATAGTCTAAGCAGATTTTATAATTTGACCCGTTATTTATTTATTTTTGCATTTTAATCCTTATTTAGCCCTAATTAGTTCCCAATACGCTTTGGTTCACGTTTTTTTTTACGTAATGTCCTTATAAAGTATTCTCACAGGATCAGAACTCATTTTTAATAAGTTTTTATTATTTATATTTTTTACCATGAATATTTCTATATTTACATTTTGATCCGAAAATGGCATTTTGGTCATTTTTTATCCATTTATCACTAAAATTTGACACAAGGTCTATTTTAAGTCTATAATAAAAAAAATGCAAAGTTTTGGATTCAAATAAAGTTTTTAGCTGGTGAAATTATGATTTTACCCCTTGAGGGCAAAATTATCATTTTTGACATTTTTATTTATGATCAAACTTGATCTCTTCTTATGGCTTATGTCAAGAGTAATATTTTGTCCTTGTACATGATTATGAAAATCTCACTCAAAATACTATTTTTCAATTTATTAACATTTATGCCAAAAATGTTATTTTTGGTACTTTATGGTCATTAATTCTTATTCTAACCTATTTGTAATGTCAAAATATTTTCCTCATCATTCATGCTTTCATTAAATAGAGGAGATAACATATCGACAAGCCATAATTTCCTATTCTCATATATTAATACTCATTTCATGTCATATAACTATAAAAATTACATGAACATACTTTTTTTCATATTCTATACACAAATTATGTTTTCTATCCACCTTAAATCATGGTCAACACATATATTATCTCACTAGATAGCAAAACCACATTTTAACCATTTACTATGCCAAGATTTTCCTATTTGCAAGAACACATTTGGAAAGAAAAGTTATTACGAATTTGGTAAACCACTAGTTTACAAATCATTTACCTCTTAGAAAAGTAGTGGGTTATTAGCTTCTCTTAAAAGCTTTGAACCACTCTTGGATCCTTGAGGTAGGAAGCTAGAATGGAAATAAAACATCACTTTAAAAACATTTTTATAACTTCATTTTTCTTTCTAGAAAACAAGTGGAAAAAGTATAGGTTTTTACCTTGAAAAACACTTAGAATGGCTCTTTCTCCTTGTAAAAAAAAATTGATCTTGGGAGTGGATAGAAGGAGATGAAAAATATTTTTGGCTTCCCTTAGCTACAAATTTCATCCACAATGAAGAGAGAAAAAGAAGAAACTTTTCTTTGCTAGTATGGTCTTTATGAAAGAGGAAAAAAAAAAGTGGTTTTTGGTTTACGCTAGAAACATTTTATAACCAAACCTTATTGAGATTTAAAAATTGAACTTTTTGGATTTTAAATTACTACAAAAACATGCTCAGCTGAAGAGTAGTCATTTGGTGGTTGTTTTGGTGGTTTTTCATGTATTTCTAAGCGGTTTTAGTGAGTAGTCATTCAAGTAGTTCATCATCTTACATTGTAATCAACTTTTCTTTATTGTCTTATCATCTTTGCTTTGCTTGTTTAGGGGTTGGATTTTGGATTCTCAAAAACCCCCCTCTTGAGTAACCTATTTTATGAAGAAAAGAAAAAAAAAAAATTTTTGTTGCTGCCAGTTTACTGGCGGCAGCTGCCTGCCTGCCTGCATGGTTTAGTGGGCCACTACCTACTGGGCAAGGGGAGGGGTGCCCCCTCCCTTGACCCTTTTTTTTTTTTTTTTTTTTTTTTTTTTTTTTCTAGCAGTGGGATTTAAGCCCACTGCCTTACCCAGTGCGTAATTATCCAATGAATAAGAGGGTGCATGAGCACTCCCCCTAAAGCCCTTTTTTTTTATTTTTATTTTTATTTTTTTTGAAAACATAGTAAAATTGTTAAATTTAATTTAATGGATAAATCTTGACATAATATAAAATTCACTTTTTTAATTTACAAAATTATGATTATTCATTCATTATATATAATGAATTTTTACACACAATATTTTCACAAAATCTCAAAAGAAAATGGGAGTAACATTATATATATATAAATATTTTCCCATTTAATTAGAGAAACTCAACATTGTTAAATCATGGACATCATCACATTGATGATATAGATACAATCATTCATGATCTTGAATTTCGGTGTTCATCAAAATAATTCATTAAAAGTGTATTGATGAAGGAAATCCATAATAATAATTTGTGAATTGAGTTTATGAATTTTTAGGGCATCATTGTTTTGCAAGACCCAGTTTTGTAGAGAACCAAGAACCAATTTGGGAATAAGGAAAAGTTAAGGTTTTTATTCCAATCAATTAAATCAAAATAATACATCAAGAAAGGATTATATAGGCTAACTTTAAAGATATATATAAAAAAAAAAAATTAATTTACCACTAACTATTGAAAAGAAGGAAACTTAATAATAAAAGAAAACAAGTAATAAAAAATATAAAATTATATAATATAACATCTCCTTCTAATTCACGATACTACTTTAAGTAGCATTGAGAGTTTGTCAAATAATAAATGGAAAAACGAAGCAGAAAAGTGCATTGATAAACATGCAGCAATCTATATGGAAGAAGGAATGAAAGGCAATGCGATGGTGCTAAGCTAATAGCGATGTCGAGTGACATGATAATCAATTTTAACATGTTTGGTCCGCTTGTGGAATACTAAATTGTGGGCAATTTAAATAGCACTCTGACTATCACAATATAAGAGAGTAGGTTGATGAAAAAAAACACCCATATTTGCAAGCAACCGACATAATTAAACTATCTCACAAGTAGTAGAAGCCATGACATAATATTCTACTTTGGTAGAGGATCAAAAAATAATGTCATATTCTACTTTACTCTTCCAAGAATTAAGAGAGTCGCTCAAAAAGACACAGAAACTAGTAATGGACTTACGATCTATCAGATTACTAGCCCAATCAGCATTAGAGTAAACACATAGCTCTAAGGACGAAGTAGATGGAAGTAAAAAACTCTGAAACTAAATGCCCTGAAGATATCTCAAAATGCGAAAAACTGCAACCTAATGAATTGTAATAGGTGTAGTGACAAACTGGCTAACTATATGAACAACATGTGCAATATCTGGTCTAGTGATAGTGAGATAAACCAAGCTACTGATAATAGTGCGGTATAAACTACAATTCGGTAAAGGAGGACCGTCAGAAGGAGAGTACCAAGTATTAGTCTTAAGAGGTGTATCAACAATCTCATTATCAATAAGAGATGCACACTCAAATGTATCAGCTATATACTTTGATTGGGAAAGAAGATAACCTTTTGGAGAAGAGGTGACCTCAATGCCCAGAAAATAATATAGTGAATCTAGTTCTTTCATAGCAAAACAATGAGCTAATTCAATTTTCAATGTTACAATCCCGTCAACATCATCACCAATAATAATCATATTATCAACATATAAAGATAGTAGAATATGACACACACAAGTACATCTGACAAACAAAGCTAAATCATGATGACCAAAGGAAAGCCAAGTGAAGTAATCACCATTTAAAACTTCTCAAACCAGACTCGGGGTGCCTGTTTAAGACCAAAAAGAGCTTTTCTGAGCCAACAAACTTCACCACTTTGATGAGAAACACCAAGAGGAGATACCATGTAAACTTCTTCATGAAGATCACCATTCATAAAGGCATTTTTAATGTCCATCTGAGATATATGCTATTGACGAATAGAGGCAACCGCAAAGAGAGTGCGAATAGAAGTCATATTTGCAACTAGAGCGAAAGTCATCTCATAATCCATACCATATTCCTGAGAGTAATTTTTAGAAATAAGTCAAGTATTGTATTTTTCAATAGAACCATTAGACTTGTTTTTAATTTAATAGACCCAATGAGAACCAATTGCTCGTTTACTTGGTGGTAAAGGTGCTAAGTCTGATGTATATGTTTGATGCAAAGTAATAAATTCCTCAGCTATAGCATCCTAAAAAAGTGGATCACAGATAGCCTCTTTGTAGGACAATGGCTAAGAAAGAGGATGAATAGAAGCTAAAAAGAAGTACAAGATCTAGAATAACAAGAGTAAGCAAAATCTAGTAGCTTAGTAGACTTACAAGAACGCCTAGAGTGACAAGGGGGAAGAGGAGGAGGATTTACAGTCTTAATAGGTGATTAGATAGCCGTAGGAGGAAAGGAAGCAATAGTAGTATCACGAGACAGAATACCAGAATCTACTATCAGTGAGAACTCTAGAAGAAACATTATCAAAAATTGGAGAAAGTGCTTGTGAAATAGTTCGTGGGATTGTGTTAGCGTTAAGAGTAAAAGAATCAATATGTATGAGATTAGACTTAGTCGCATTATGAGAACGAGTTGGAATCGAAAAGAATGAGATATATTCAAGAAACTTAACATGATGAGAAATATATAATTTTTGACTAACTAGATAAAAAACACGATATCCTTTTTTACCCACACCATAACCCAAAAAGACGCACATAACAAACCACGATGACAATTTACTACACTCAACATAAGGATGAAGGATAAAATAGGTAGAACCAAAAACACGTAAGGAAGAATAATCATGAGCATATGCATATAACTTTTCAAATAGTGACAGACCTGAATTGTGGGAGGTTGGAATCCTATTAATCAAATAAGTAATAGTAAGAATTGCTTCTCCCCAAAATTTACTAAGAACACTATCAGACAACAAAGGAAAATGAGCATTTTCAACAAGATTATACGCATGTTTCCTTTTGGCAACACCATTTTGTTCCGGAGTATCTGTACAAGAATTTGGTAAACTATTCCATCAAAAGCAAGTAAATCACAAAAATCATTACATGTATATTCTTCTCTTAATCATGATGAAAACACTTTATGACAGTCGAATGTTGAATTTTTACAAGTGCTCAAAAAGTATTAAAAATAGTAAGAAAATCAGAATGATGCTTCATAAGATAAATGTAACAATACCAAGTGCAGTCATTAATAAACGAAACACCACCCCTTTGTGAGCATAGGAGAAGGTCCCCACAATTCAGAACGAACGAGATCAAATGGTACAGGAGAAAAAGAAAGACTTTTGTAAAATGGTAAAGCAGAAAATTTTGTCAATTTGTAAGCACTACAATCAGAAGTATCATGAGTTTTTAAATTGCCTAATGCTCATGAAGAAGCTAAAAACTATAAACAAGATGTTGAAATATGACCAAGACGAGAATACCATGAATAAAAATTAGAAAACAAAAGAATCAGAGGAAAAGATAACAAGTCCACATTAGAAGTTGCAACCTTTAGTACTTTGAGCTCATCCAAAACATAGAGTCCCCCTTACCTACAGCCTTTCCTAAGCAGCTTCTAAGATTAAGGATTCTGCACATAACAAGTGGAAGAAGAGAAAGACATTAAGTATCCTGACTCAAACAATTGACTAACAGAGATAAGATTTAAAGTAAGACTAAGAATATAATAAACATTAGAAAAAAACATGTAAGGGGTGACAATCGAACCAATACATACTAATGGCATAGGAGTACCATAGCAGTCATAACTAACACGGATGAATTAGGAGAGAAAAAAACAAAAGATGATAAATTAGGGAACATATGACGAGAAGCTCCAAAATCTATGACCTCACAAGAAGGAAGATATACCCGAATGACTAGAAGATGACAAATCTATATGAGAGAAGTTAAACTTAGCTTGTGGCTATGTGGCAAGAAATTTTTGAAACTACTTGAACATAAATGGATCTAATGATGATGCAGCTATTGCAGGATTTGGTTAAGGAGGTTAATATATCCACTATTGATCACCAAATTTCAATGGAGGAGACAATAATCACCAAACAAGAAAGAACAATACTGTGATGCGAAATCAAACCAAAAAACAAAAGACGTGCAGAAGCGAGCAAATAGAAGCATAGAGCGATTATACAGATGATCCCGAAAACAAAAAAGGCAAAAAAAGAAAAAAACGATGCTCTTTTACAGACATTAGTAATGTACGGACTACAGCAACACTCTTGTATGGATGGCAGATGTGTACATGGTAGGGTTGTACGGACGTGTACGGATGATGGTGCCCTGTTAGCATAAATTAATGGGGAATTCGATCAGTAAAATGTTTTACAAAAAACAAATGTTCTTCAACAAGATTAACAAAATCCATAAGATGGTGGCTCTAATCCCATGAAGAAAACCGATAACCGATTTGGGAATAAGAGAAAGTTAGGATTTCTTATTCCAATCAATTAAATCAAATTATAATACATCAAGAGAAGTTTATGAAGGCCAACTTGAAAAATATATATATAAAAAAAAGACTAATCTACCTTTAATTGCTGAAAAAAGGAAACTAAATAATAATAGGAAACAAGTAATTAAAAAAATATAAAAATATATAATCTAACAAGTTTCACATCCCATATACTATGGAATCTGCAACAAGATGAAGCGAAGGAGAAGGTCAGAAAATCCAAAGTCCACAGACCCATCAGACAAGTGATTTAAGAATTTGATTAGTGTTTTGCATTTAAAAGGTATCAGCAAATTGATAAAAATTTAAATGAGAGCTCTCCGTATTTGCATATTGAGTGTTTGGCTTATTATACATTTTATGTAAAAGATTGCAGTAGTATTAAGGTGTTTCAGTTGTATGATTTTGAAAATGTGTGTTGTGGTGTGGGCTGTACATAATGAAAGATAAATGTGTTGTGGATATGCTGTAATATTAAAACAAATTAGAATAAAAGATTTAATTGAAAACGACAATGGAACAGATTCAGAAACTTATTTATAGACAGATGAAATAGTATGTGTAAATGTGATTGTTTTTTGAAGGAAACATACTTAGTTTGTGTTGCGTGAATGAGTTGTTTAATATTGAAAAACTAGCTGGTCATTGTAAATCTCCGGCTGAAGGAAAAAAATGGAGAAACGACCATTCGACACATAAAATAGTAAGTAACCAACCATAAACATGATAAATGACCGTAATATCAGGATTCCATTTTTAGAGAGAAGAAATTTTGACTATTACAAAAAATAACCAATGGATAATTTAGCCTTCTCTTGCAATTGCTCATCTCCGTGAATCCATCTTCAGGTATGCCATTGGTCTCAGCATTTGTTGTTTTTCAATTTTCTACCTAATCCTAACCACAAAGGTCAAAATTAAATTTCTGTATACCACAAAATAATACCCGAAATTTTCTCCCACTTAGAAAAACTTATAAATTATTTTATATCTGAGTTTACCCCAAAAATTATCATTCTTGCAATTATTTTAGCCTATCAAGGTCAAAATACAAATTCTGGAATTTACTGGGCTTAATCCAAAATCCCATTATATTATTTTCTATATATTAAATATTATTATATATATAATAATATTATATTTCTTTATATATAGAATAAAATAATATGATATATTATCATATATAAATTAATCTAATAAATAATGTTATTAAGGTTTATGACACACGGGTTCCATCGCAACGACCAGCCCAACTGGGCTTGGGCTTCCATGCACAGGGCAATTACGAAGGCCGACTGAGCTGGGGTTCGTATAAGAACGGGTTCGTGCGTAATTGCTCCCTTTTTTTTTTTTTTTTTTAATCTCCGAATTTTAAACCCAAAATTTTCCAGAAAATTTGAAAAGCAAAATTGCAATCTTCTCCATTCAAGCTCCATCTTCAATATTCATCTTCGTCAAGAATTACAAAAATTCATATACCGTTTCCCGCTTACAAAGACTCTAGAAAATTGAAAAAATATCCATGAAAAAATTACGGTAATAATAGACCGCTCTCATGGTTATATAAAAATCCTAGATATTAGATTCTAAACGCGAAGGAATCATGACCAGTAAAATTAATAATTAAACATCCATAAAAATTAATTTAACCATACATATTTATTTTATCCATGAAAACAACAAAATAAACATACAAAACCATGTATGAAAAATCACATAGAAACCTGAGTGCTAACTCCCTAAAATATCACTCATACATACAAGAAATAGGAAGATCATATAATTAATTATGTATATAGCATGATCATAGGCCTAGCTCTGATACCAATTGAAGGAAAAATTGGAGAAAATAATTTATGCAACGAAAAACCTAGTATGGTAGATCTTAAAAATTTTTACTATACTAATAGGATTGAACAAACCCATGTAATTATATACAATAATTAATTTGTAATAAATACATACCGGTTTGGCAATTAATTTTGGATGATCAAGCTAGCTTTCAAATTATAAGTACCAACCACCTGACCTTTCCTACTATGACTCTTCCATATATGGGTGTGTGTGGTACACTTGGTAGAATTTTTGATCACGAAGCAATGCTCCTTTTTATCTACCATCTCTCCGTTCTCAATCTTGAAAACCCTTATTTTTATGGAGAATTCCTAAAATAGAAACAAAAACACAGACAATTAGATAATGGTTCTTCTTGGTCCATTAGACTTAGCTTCGACGTTAGTCTTAGCTTTTAGTCTTAGTCTTATCAAAAATTACTCCATCAATTAAATATTTATAGCCACTGATAAATATTTAATTAATTAATTTTTTACAACCATTATCTTTAGATTAAATAAAAGATTATTCATATCTATGGAAAAGTATTCATTTATTTAAATTCAAAATCATAGAAACTATCTAATCCAAGAAATTCTCTTGTTTGTTTTTAAATTTAAATTAAATTATGATCTTTATCCTAAGATAACACCCTTTAATTTAAATTATTATCTGCATTTAAATTTAAATTTAATTCAAAGATAACAAAATTTAATTCAATAATTTAAATTTTAAATATTATCATCTAATCCAAGATTATAATTATTTGAATTTCAAATAATTTCTAGAGTTAAAAATTCCTTTATTGGTAAAATTAATTATTTCCAAAATTATCTGAAGCAACCTGAGATTATGTCATCTGCCACATGAGCGTAGTCCCTAACTAGGACTGTCCGTGTGACCTACACCTACACCCATAGGAGAGGGGTGGCATTTTTCTACTTCATCTTGTCCCACTTGGGACAATTCCAGTATAGTGCTGAAATATCAGAAATTAATCCGTGATGTTTCTTGGAATTTGTTAGCTAGCAAGAGAACCCGATTGACATATAAAATCAAAACTAAAATAATATTAGATAAATTAATTAGCTCAAATAAATTTATCCTTATTGTTAAACTCCATGATTACTCCACTATAAGTATGAAGCTAAACTCTTTGATTCGAAACTAAATTACGAAAGCTCATTAGCAGGTCCTTGGTCTATGACAGATATTATGATGTAGAATCCCCATAGGATATTCATGATCGAGATTAAGGTTAAAATTCTATTTACCTTATCAATTATTTTATCATTAAAATTTTCGTTATTTCACCCTGATCAAACCCTGTTTATAATATCCTCCATAAATAGAAAATCATTCAGTAAACAAATTACAGAATGACCAAGATCTCTTATTTTTAACCAAGTCCCAAATAACACTTAAGAGAATATCATTGACTCTCACAAAAGAGTTATGGATTCTATATCTATTAATAACATTGTCATCTTTTATGCAATATGTCTCTAACTTATCGAGTAAAAGTTACAATTCATTCAGCGCCTAACCCTTTGACAAATCAAAAGATACATCACATAAATATGCAATCATTTATCCACTCAAGATTAAGATGTCTACAAGAGTATCTGACAACTGAATTGATTCATCTTAATTGGAATTATTACATAAATTAATATCACTTTAGATCCAATCCAATACATATGATAAACCCCTCATATATATCAATGTTTCTACTTGGAAAGCTTCATTCCAATAGTCAAGATAAACTATCCTACAAGAGTAGAAGTAGATGAACATTACAGTCTTGCTGAAGTTGAAGTGCCTACCTTTACTTCACGACTGCAAACTCTCAATTTAGATTATTACTTTAATATTATATTCACCTGCATACTTTCTCATACATAATATCAAAGTTATTACACCGATAATCTTGGTGCAATTTGCTTATAATAACTCTATACTAATAAAAGTATCCTTAACAACCGATATGCGAAATAAATAAATAACCTTTATTGATAAATAAATGTCAAAAACCACAAACAAATTTTCACTTTAGGGCACTCATCCTAACACCGACAACAATAATAAACTATTTTAAATTTAGATATATGTGAAGTGAAATGGTATTCGTGATTCTAAAACTGAGCACACCAACTTGCAATGTCACTGGACAAGAATGGCTAGGACGAGGGACGAAGAGGAAGGATGTGGCGACGGATTTAATGCCCTTGTACTACCATTTCGACTGCCCTGGTTGTTGTTTTCATTACTCTAATTTCGATTCCATACATTTATGTTTATGGTTTATAAATAATTCACATGTTGCTTTCTTGTCGGTTTCATCTCTGTTTCTATTTGAAGACGGTGTTGTGGCTGGCTACAAAATGCAACCATTAAATTCTCAGTAACTACTTTTCCAAATGTATAAAGGAAAACTGTATTTTAGCATACTAGCATCCTAATTCTATGTCATATTTAATACCTTAATGAATCTATGTAATATATGATCCCCATGTTAGATCAAACACCACCTTATCTTATCATGTATATTTTAGATGTTACTAATGTATACTCTTAACAATCTTAAATAGCAATTAGATCAGATGTGGAATGAAAATTTGGATAAAAAACATACCTCCCACCATTGCCGTTTTTGGCGCTCAAAGGTTATAGGTAAGTGTTTCTTTTGGGGTTATGGTTATTCTAAACCCTCACTCTCTCTCTCTCTAGATGGTTTATTTAGATTCTAAATGAGAAAGCAAGCTTAGGGTCCCAAAGCCGAATTTTTATGTCCCTTTTATAGATTCTTCACATCAAAGAATCATTCTCGAACATGCACATTTAGTGGACAGTGAGTAGGTGAGAATCTCGCAACTATTACGAATGTTATAACACGTTCCTAATAGATGGAATGAATGTGGACCACAAAATTGGATACGTTCGGTTGTTATTGAGATTTTTGACAAATCCATTTGGAAAATCCGGAAACGAAAAAATCCAAGCAAAACCAAAAAAATCCAACAGTATATACTATCCAACTTCAGCCGTTATGATTATATCTATAATTTTTTACCCTCAATTGCTATATATATATTTTTTATGTTTCTTCAACTTATCTTATAATGTATATACTATACAACTTCAATCTTTATGACTATATTTATGATTTGTTTACCCTCAATTACTATATTTTTATAGTGTTTTCTCATCTTTTATTTCATATTTATACTCCAGGTTCTCTGTATCATTTTGTTACCATCTTCTTTTCTCGTACCCTGCATCTACCCTGCTATACCATGCTTCATTTTGCATTGGCTTCAGATCAAGAATCTAATTGTGCTCAAATTGCCTCTCCTTTGTTGCCTACTATTAATTGTGTCATTATTATTCATGTGTTATTGCCTACTTTACTTTGTACTCTTATAATGCATATGTCTTTATTTTCCTAATTGCTTTCTTCTCGACACTTCTGCTTCACTGCTTCATGTTTAAGTGTTATTCAAGATTATTCTTTACTATTGTTTTCCATTTTCCTATCATCCAAATTACTCCTTCATTTAACTTATCTGCTACATTTTCATATTTGCAATTACTATCTACACTATATCATAGGCATTTTCTCACCACTTCGTTTTAATTAATTTTTTTGTTAAATAGACTTTCCATCTCCCTAACTACAATTTCCTTTTTCCAAAACTTATTCCAATACTTGCAATTTTACCGTCCCATCAACATTTTGACAACTTTTTCTTGTGATCTCTTTCTATCTACACTTATTTTTCTTCTCATTTCTCCTAACTATTCGTATCTCTCATCGGTAACACAAGTTACACTTTCCCTTTCCAATTTTTTTTTTTTTCTTGTCATCTCTTTCTTCCTACACTAATTTTTCTTCCCATTTCTTCTAGCTATTCGTATCGCTCATCAGCAACACTAATTTTTCTTCAAACATATGTTCCTTCATGAATGAACATTATTCTCTTTCCAAATCTAGTACCCATATAATTGGATTTTCACCATGCCAACTGCAACTCTTGCGTTTCACATTGTTTCTATATTAACTTTACATTACTTCTCCTCCAAACATATCAAAGTTCCTTCATAAGTATAGTTTCACGTTAATTCTTTAATTTAATTAATTTAGTCACACCTATAAACTTACTTATAATTATCAAACTACCCTTCTTTCAATTAAATTATATAATCTCATTCTTATTTTCACTTTACGGGGAGTTTGGACCCCATTTCATTCCAAACTCATTTTAAATTTTTTTGTCTTTTTCTTAAAAAATTTTTGTCTTTTTTCCAAAAAGTTTTTTATCTTTTCTGAAAATTCAAAAAAATTTACTATTACAACTAAAATATTTCAACTCAAACTAACATACCAAACACCCCCTACATTTTTCTGACTTCCATTCTGCATTTTTCAGAGGCAGCTTTCCTCCTCCCTACACGTGCTCATTTGCTGACACAAAGGGATTCCAGGTCGGTACCGTTTCACAACTGGTACCGGAGGTGAGACAACTGCTATATATATATATATGTATAGTTCATTTGTATAGCGTTGGAATGATAAAGTAAAGTTCGTTGCGTCATTTCCACTATCAGGTATGAAAAATCCATAGACTAAAATGAGTATTTATAGCAATAATATCAGCTTTTGTCCTATGAAATATTTAAATTATATATATATGAAAACACAACAGCGTATCATACCTATTGGATACTTTGGATGACCAAAAAGAGTCCTAAATTTTACTGCATTACATGGGCAAATAAGTTGAGGCTTTAGTTCAGCTTATCAGAAGTCCTAGATCCTAGAGTACACTTTATTTTATTTTATTTTTTTTAATTTTGCACCTTTTTAAAAATGATGTCTTGAAGTTGATTGTTGCTACATAATATTTTTAGCCGTCTCTAGACATAAAATTCTACAGACGTCGAATTCAAATACCTAGAGCTTCTGTTCTTTTGGATTAAGTATTAACATTAAATTTTCTGATTTCATGACCTAATCAATTACCCAATATTTAACTGAGTATTACAAACCAATTAAATACATGTTCTTCAAGCATAATAATAATAATAATAATAATAATAATAATACATGTGACAAGATCATAATCCTCCAAGTAGTAAATGAAGTTTATTATTAATTACTTATTATTAATTCTTTACAAAATTGAAATAATAATAGAATTAACTTTTATGATTAATTTTTTATTATGATATTGCGCCATAAGTGCATGGGATCATCCTCTAATGGTTGGTAAATTAAGGAAAAGAATACCAATATTTGAGCTCCCAGTTATAAATATATTTCAATGTGTCACTTAGCTTAGTGGAGTTGAGGCGAATGTTCCGTTCATTAGAAATATAGTTGGCTATATATATACATATATATACACACACATATCTCAATTGGCAATGTGGAAATTCATTTTATATATATATATATATATTTATATAACAGAAGCTCATGTGTGGACGCTTTTGTGATTACAGTAGTGGGGCTAATTTGTCAATTTTACATGACCCCATTTATCATACTACTCGTTTTGCGTTGATAGAACTTTTTTTTTTTTTTTTTTTTTCTAATAATAAAAAAGTTGGAAACGAGAACAACTAATGTAGATTAGTATATCCTTTTTGCATGTTATCAAAAGGACTTCTTGCATATTGATATAAATATTCATGGCAAACCTTACAATCAGATATGATCTCAAATACTCTAAGTGGAATTTGAGTGCGTATTTCATTCAAAGTTAAGAAAAGCACATTTTATAACATATATATATATGACATATATTGTTCATATATATATAATCCTTATATATATATATATGTAAGTGATAATTCTCAAAACTCACCCCGGCCAGATGCATGCCATGGTTCACTAATTGGTGAGTGCGGTTAGATTGACGACTCCACCATCAATGAATTAAGAAAAACAAATTAAGCTCCCATTATGTCCTGAAATTTGAAGCACCACTTATAGTTGTCGCAATAAACTATTAAAAGACTTGGTGAACGTACCATATACACATTATCGCATTCAGATTATATACGTTTTTTTTTTTTTTAACACTCTCCTGACCAACCTTTCTTTTCAGAAAATGTGGCTTGTATAAACAAAATATTTTTGAATAAAAATGATGACAGACGATAACTAGTATCAATTACTAGAGGAAGCTGGAAACACATCCTAATTTAATTGGCTAATTTTGCAATGAGGTGAGCCTATTTTATTCCATTGATAAAGTAAAAAAAAACCTTGACCATTAGATAAGTTTTTTTAACGGCGTAGATCGAAAAATGTACATCAAAATTAGAATAGTTTTTGTAATGAGATTATATTTTAAAAAAAGGGAATAATTCTCCTTCCCCTTCGTCCAAAAAAACAAGGAAGATGGAGGTTCACCGGACCCGTAAAAGCACGCGACAAGGTGGGAGACTGGTTCTCCGGACCGGAAAAATCTCGTGAGGCTATGGAAGGGACGGGCGGCGATGGAGTCATCTGGCGACGAAGATCCGAGCTCGCGATTTTGTGGATGCCGGTGAGCTCACGATCCCATGTCTCCAAACGTCAACAAAGCCGCCTTGGAGCCTTCTGGCGTGCCTGAGACCGTCGCGAGCATGGAGCGAGTCAAGTTCGACTTAGTGACTCGGCGAAAAGGCCCTCTCAGGTTGGAGAATTCTGGAGGCGCCGCCAGGGACGCCGGCCATTCCGATTCCATAGAAAATTTTGAGATCTGTCCTCGGCCTCCGTCGACGCGATGGAAAATCATCGAAGCCCACCCCTCTTAGCCGGATTGTCGATTCAATCCCCGTGTTATGTAACGCTGAGATTGTCCCCTTTGTTTTTTAATCAAACAAAATTCACCCATGTTTTGCTAATCACACAAAATTAAGAGATGACTACCTTCGTTTGTAGATTGATGTTTATCCAACCTTTGTTTTTAGAAAACATGGCCAGTATAAGCGATAACTATATATATATATATATATATATATATATATTTATGTTGAATAAATAACAAGAGAGGATATTCCTAGTATCAAAAGAGGAAAAAATACAATGCTAATTAAAATGACACCATAATCTTTTTCTTAATTTTCTGATATTGAAACTGGAGTCTAATTAAGGGAAATATTGCTTTGGAAGAAGAAGAACCATAGAGAGAGCAAATGTATTAATAATGGAGATTAAGACACAATATGCCATTAAAACCTGAGCAAAGAGAACCCATTAATAGATCAGATAGATTGTATCAATCATGAGAGATTGATACACAAAATAATATCGAAACATGATAAAAAAACCTTAGAATTCTAACAAAACTATTGTAGAATTCTTACAAAATTTAGAGCAATCTAACTTCTCCGAGCGGAGAAAATGGAGTTGCAGATCAGGTCCACCAGGGCTTTTACGGCGTAACTTATGAGGCTTTCGACCAAGCTTTTGAGGAATGCTTTCATCCAGAACTTGCTTAGCAGCCTATCCATCAGAGGCATTTCTCGAGTGCAGCTCTCGCTAGACATCGCAGCGGGGAGAGGACGAGCTTCAGAAATGGAAAGCCAAAGCAAGTCCAAGGACACTCCTAGTAGGAGAAGAGCGCACAAGAAACGTTTCAGGCCCTGCATTTGGAAGTTGGCGGAAATGTAGTGTCTAATATCGGTAGCTGAATGTTATGCTTTTCAATACTTCTCAGTATACTAGTAAATATAGTTGGCTCTCTACACACACACATCAAGTGTCGATGTGTACAAAAAAAACAAAACTCATGTGCGCGGTTGAAATTGTTTTTTTTTTAAACTTACTTGAAACTATTTTTCAACAACTAAAACAACAATTCTTACGAGAAAATAAAATAGTAGATTTTATTGAAGAAATTTTCTTACTTAAAAAAATGTTTTCTAAAACAACAATACCTACGAGAAAATAAAATAGTAGATTTTATTGAAGAAATTTTCTTACTTAAAAAAATGTTTTCGGTAAGAGTTAATTAACCGGAAAAGGCAAAAAAAATAAAATAAAATAAAATAAGAACCTGCTTTTCCAAGTTTCGGTACTCGGCATCACCTCGTGAAAGTATTAACCGAAAAAATTGAGATAACAAACAACCTTTTTTTTTTTTTTTTTCAACGTTGGGAAATTAAGAGAAATGAGGATTTATTTTATTTTTTCTTATATCAGTTTTAATCTATGTATAAAATTCAACATTAAACATGATAGGTCGATTACATGGGTATAGTTTAAAAAAAAAAAAGCACATGAACTGGCCAAAAGAAAAAGGAAAAAGGAGAAGAAGAAGAAAAACCAAAAAAGAAAAAGAAAAAGATACCACATATTAAATAAATAAATTAATTAGTTTCAATTTTTTAATATAAGTACAATACCAGAGAATTCCCAAGCAACTTATCTTGCGAACCGGTTTTTCGACCCCTGCCAGCCATGGTGCAGCTAATCTCGAAAACCGCCAGGCCATTTCCCCTCCCTGGAGCAACTGAGACGTGGACACGCATGACCATTCACTTTGTGGGCCCACTTGACGACTATCTAAGTTTCATCCAATCAAGGCCGACATTCCGGGTCCCACAATTACTCCCCATAGCGTTCCTCTACACGTGTACGCATCCTATTGGCTTAATGAGATCACAAATTAGACACGTGTCATTCTCCTCTCTTTGCTCCTTTTTGCCCTGTCCACTTCATTTCTCAGTTGCAAAACTTGACCAATATGCGCAACAGTGTAGGCTGGATTTTTCTTCCTCCTATCTGCTTTTTGTTTCTCTAAAACTTAAAAGCAAAAACAATTTAGTGGACGCTAGTGTGATATCCGTGCGTTACACGGTAATGGGAGAAAAATATTAAAATAAAAATATGAAAATAAATAATATACATTAAATACAGTTAATTAAGGAATGTAATATATTTATAATAACTTTGAGAATTTAATTTGGTTTTTTGTATATTTAAATTTATATTACGATGTCTGAATTACATATATTAGTATAGATATATATTTATATTTACAGAAATAAAAAGTGTTGAAGTGGGAAATTTTTTTTCGTAGAATGACTTCATGTCATTCATGTTTAATCTTCTTCATTTTTTTCTCCGATCTGTTATAATAAAAATCTTCATATATGTTAGTAAAATCATATTTATAGTTGATATATGAATTGAAATAAATTTAATAATTTATTGTGTAACTATGTACAGAAAATAATATTACCTAGTTTCTTTTCGTTTTTTGATGGATCACTTGGAGATACAATTTGAGGATGTGATAGAAAAGGTTGATACTGATGACTAAAATAACAATATATAAAATTACATAATAATTAATTATATATAAATATATATGTTAAATTAAAAAAATCAAAATATTGAAATTAAAATATAAATAATAATATACCTTAATTTTACTTCTTCAGTGATATGTTTGGTAAGGGTAAGTTGTTTTTTTTTTTTTTTTTTGCTGTTTTTCTGCCTCCTAACTGAGGTGTCTCTGAATCAATGGAAATTGATGATGATCGAATTTCTTCAGATGATGTAATTATTGGTGCAGATAATAACATTGGTTGTACATCATCGTCAAATGTCCTTACAATGACTGCATCAATGAAAGCACCTTGGAGACGAAATTGGATGACAAATATTTTTGATATGCCTTTTAGTTGGTTCAAAATATGAGGGATAATGGTTAGATCAGTATATCCTTCCTGGATCATCAGTATGGAGCATGGTTTATTTATTAATGATTGAACAGTTTTCCAAAACATGACGATGTTCATTCCTCCAGTGTTGTCTTCAATTCGCGCATTAATTTTGTACCTGTTGAAAAAATTTAATATTTCATTAATTTTTAATTACTTTGATATAAAAATTAATATAAAAATTGTCTCCTTTTATGTACCTCTTTTGAGAAAAATTTATGGATCCGTCGTTGTGTGAGGTCATCATGGTATTTGACTAATCTATATATTTTAAGAAGCATAACATAAGCATATACTTTTATTTTCTCTATTTCAATATTAGATAATTCAAAAGAGCTCTTAACATGTTTTTCAATAACCTAAATTATTTTTTAGGGTTTATTTTCACAAATGGTCCTTAAATTATACTCTTAATATCAAGTTTGTCCATGGCCTTTAATTTTACAAGTTACATTATCCCAAACTTTTATATTGTTACAAAAACTGTCTCTATATCAATATTCCGTAACAAAATTGAATGGAAATTAAATGCGTTCAGATCATGTGAGCTTTACTTAAGACTAAAATCATAATTTAATATTTTTGTAGGAAAACTATGCCTCCAAAATAGCTTTGTGACACTAAATATATTTGATTAAAATACATCTTGTGTTGTATATTTGACTAAAGTACAATTTGTTTTTAAAATATCTGTGATTGAAGTGCAATTTTCTTCCATTAAATTCACTTTACCTATAAATAAAATTCATGTGATCATAACGTGTTCCATTTCAGCCTTTTTTTTTTTAAATAGAATATTAACAAAGGAATTGTTAGTGTAATAGTAAAAAAATTCAAAAAAGTATGATGTGTAAAATCAAAAAGTAAGAATCAATATGAGACCTGATGCATAATGCGAGAGTCATTTGTAAAATTAGTCCATATTTTTATGCTGCTACTGACTTTGAGTTTCCAACTTGCAGAAAAGAAACAAGAGAATTAATTTGAAACAAAATTTGGTAGCTTAAAACTCAAATAAATGCCCTATTGATAGCTTAAAACTCACTTCAAACTAATATAATTTATACACGTGATGACTATATCAGAACCAATATATATAAAGCTCATGTGATCATAACATGTTCAACTTTGTCCTTTTTTTTTTTTTATTACAAAATATTAACAAGGAACTGTTGATGCGATAGTAGAAAAATTCAAAAGAGTGTGATGTGCAAAATCAAAAATTAAGGATCAATATGAGACATGATGTATAATTCACAAGTCATTTGTAAAGCTAATCCATATTAATTTAAAACAAAAAAAAGTAGTAGTTTGAAACTCAAATAAAAGCCCTTGATAGATTAAAACTCACTTTAAACCCATATAATCTATACACCTAATGACTTTAGAAGAACAACCTTGTTCGGACCAACAATCCAAACTATACAATTACAATTTTTATCTTTTTCCCTCAACTTCACTATTCACACAGTTTTGTAATTTAAACTTTAAAAGTCCATAATTTTACATAGACAAGAGCTTCAGTCCATTCATGCCCGTATCGAGATGTGTTGCCAACAACAACAGCAGCAGCAGCAGCAGCATCAGATTCCATCTAGCATGCCAAATCATGACCAACATGTGGCTTCTCAGCTAGAGCTCGGCATGGCGCCGCCTAGTAATGCGCTTCCGCTTATGAATGATCATGCTGCCGCACAGGCTTATGGTGCCGTGCCTAGTTTGGATATGACTCAACACGAAGCTTATTCTAACAACAACAATGCTGCTTACAACTCTGTTGTTTTTGTGGATTCTGAGGATAACGGTAACGTGGCGAATCCCTTGTGGGTTCAATATCCTTATGGTACTACTAACAACAATGACAACTATAAACTTTGAAAGGAATGAATCTTCTGTATATTGCCACACAACAAACTGATTTACACGGCTCCTACTTATAGGACTTTACAAAGAATAGGAAACTACTGTCTGTGCTAGCAGACCTAATGACTAACTTTCCTATTTTACAAAAGTTGACTATTTACACAATAACAAATCAGCTAACTAATTCTCACAAAATAGCTAACAAATCTTCTATGATTTGATCAGCTGAATATTCCCACACTCCCCCTCAAGCTGGCTTGAATATATCTTCCATAGCTAGCTTGCCAATCAAGTTGTTGAATTGCTTTTTGTGTAGTCCCTTTGTGAGTATATCGGCTATCTGATCGTTGGTAGGAACATACGTCATGCAAATTAACCCATTGTCCACCTTTTCTCTGATAAAATGCCTGTCAACTTCCACATGTTTTGTCCTATCATGAAGGACTGGATTA
This sequence comes from Ficus microcarpa, assembly GCA_025413485.1. Taxonomy (NCBI): domain Eukaryota; kingdom Viridiplantae; phylum Streptophyta; class Magnoliopsida; order Rosales; family Moraceae; genus Ficus; species Ficus microcarpa. The sequence continues at coordinate 28,053,340 of CM046383.1, read as the reverse complement.
TGTGCAATTGAGATGGCTGCTTTGTTGTCACAGTATACTTTCATAGGTAGAGGATCAATGATCTTCAGATCTTCTAGCAGTCTTCTAATCCATATTGCTTCACAAATTCCGTGAGCAATTGCTCTAAACTCAGCGTCAGCACTGCTCCTAGCCACCACACTCTGTTTCTTGCTTCGCCAAGTAACTAGATTGCCTCCAACGAAGGTACAATAACCAAATGTTGACCGTCTATCTGTAACACTTCCAGCCCAGTCTGCATTTGTGTAGACTTCAACCTGTAAGTTGTCATGTTTTTTGAACAACAGTCCTCGTCCTGGAGTCCCTTTTAAGTATCTCAAGATCCTATAGACTGCATCAAAGTGCTCTGGTCTCGGTGATGCATAAACTGGCTCACCATGCTTACCGCGAAAGCAATATCAGGTCGCGTATGTGACAAGTAGATCAATCTCCCTACAAGTCTTTGGTACTGCTCCTTGTTTACTATTTCTTCTGACTTGGCAGGTTGTAGCTTTTGATTAGGTTCAACTGGAGTGTCAACTGGTTTGCAACCGAGTAGACCTGTTTCACTAAGCAAATCAAGAACATACTTTCGTTGATTAACAAAAATTCCTTCCTTAGACCTGGCAAATTCTATTCCAAGGAAATATTTCAACGTTCCCAAGTCCTTGATCTCAAAATCATCGGCAAGTCTCTTCTTCAATCTCTCCAATTCGCCTATTTTGTCACCTGTCAAGATTATGTCGTCTACATATACAATTAGGATGGCAATTTTACCTTCCTTAGAGTGTTTGTAGAACATGGTATGATCTGCTTGGCTTTGACAATACCCATAGCTTCTTACTGCTTTCCCGAAGCGTCCAAACCACGCCCTTGGAGATTGTTTCAGACCGTACAGGGACTTCTTTAGTTTGCAGACCGTGTTTCTTCCAAGCTTTCCCTCGAAACCAGGTGGAAGGCTCATAAAGACTTCTTCCTCCAATTCACCATTCAAGAAGGCGTTTTTTACATCCAATTGGAACAAAGACCAGTTACAATTTACAGCCAATGATAATAACAGTCGGATTGAGTTTATCTTGGCTACAGGGGCAAATGTTTCCTGGTAATCAATTCCATATGTCTGCGTGAAGCCTTTTGCAACTAGCCTTGCTTTGTACCTTTCTACACTCCCGTCAGCCTTGCATTTCACAGTGAACACCCACTTACACCCAACTATCTTCTTGTCCCTTGGCAAATCAACTATCTCCCAGGTACCACTTCTCCTGAGAGCATTCATCTCTTCCATCACTGCTAATTTCCAATCCGGATTATCAAGTGCTTCCTGAATATTTCTCGGAACAAACAGGTGAGAGATCTTAGAAGTAAATGCCCTATGACTATGGGATAGTTTTTTGTAGGACAAATATTTGGCAATGGGATGTTTAGTGCAAGTTCGGGTTCCTTTCCTAACTGCTATAGGAATGTGAAGGTCTGTGAAATTTTTTGTAGGAGATTCGATGATTTTAGTAGAAGGATTTATAGAAGCAGAAAGTTCAATAGGAGATGAAAGAGAAGTACCTGGAATATTCATAGAGCCGTTGCTCGGAGGTTCTGACTGATCTTGACCAAGAATGACTGGAGGGTTTTTACTTTTATGATGTAGTCTACGTCTAGTATAAACCAAAGTCTCACGATTTGGATGATTTTGAAGTGTTTCTCCCCTTGCTTGTGAATCATCAGTGTTTGACAACGATGGACAAGGATTTCCATTGTTTTCATAATCTTGAACAACGTTTTCCTTAATTTGAGAATTGGATGTAGAATTGGAAACATCAGAAGGAGAGTCAAGCAAAATATTTGGTAGAGGGGTAGCGGATAAATCCCAAAAATAATTTTCTTCTCCACTCTCTTTTTTCTCCCCATGAAGAAAATTCTTTTGAAAAAAAGGTTGATTTTCCAAAAAAATAACATCCATGCTAACAAAAATTTTCTTTGCTTGAGGGTTGTAACACTTATATCCTTTTTTATTTGGAGCATAGCCTATAAAAACACACTTTTCTGCTCTAGGATCAAGTTTGGACCGAAACTTGCTAGGTATATGAACATAAGCAGTACAACCAAAAACCTTTAAAGACAATTCAGAGTGTATCCGTGATTGTGGAAAAACTTGTTTGAAACATTCCAAAGGAGTTTTGTATTTTAAAATTCGTGTAGGCATTCTATTAATCAAAAAATATGCGGTTAAAACTGCTTCGCCCCACAAATATTTTGGAACATATGTAGAAAACATGATGGCTCGGGCAACTTCAAGTAAATGTTTATTTTTTCTCTCAGCAATTCCATTTTGTTGAGGAGTGTCAATGCAAGTAGACTGATGTTGGATACCCTTTTCACACAAAAAATGTCCCAAGTATTTATTAAAGTACTCTTTACCATTATTAGTATGTAAAATACTAATTTTGGTCTGAAATTGATTTTCTACCATTTTATAAAAATCTATAAAAATTTTTTCCACTTCAGATTTTTCACTCATCAAATATATCCAACATAAACGAGAATGATCATCAATAAATGTCACAAACCACTTTTTTCCAGAAACAGTAGTAACCCTTGAAGGCCCCCAAACATCACTATGAATTAAATAAAATGTTTTGGAAGCAATATAAGGTTTTGGTAAAAAAGTAGCACGATGACTTTTTGATAAAACACAACTTTCACATTGAAAAGAGGAACAATCCAATCCTTTAAAGAGAGAAGGAAATACATGTCTAAGATAAGGAAAACTAGGGTGTCCTAATCTAAGGTGCCAAAGCATTATTTGTTCACGAGCAGAAAGAGAACTAACACTACTAAGGTCGTGGGACCTTTTATTGCTAGATAGATTTTCATCAAAAAAGTAAAGTCCATCAACCATCTTAGCACTGCCAATCATCCTCCCCAAGCTCCAGTCCTGAAATTCACATTAAGAATCAAGAAAGATTACACGGCAGTTAGAATCTCTAGATAGTTTGCTAACGGATAAAAGATTACAAACAAGTTTAGGGACATGGAGAACAGATTTAAGATCTATATTCTCGGATAACTTTATCAAACCTTTTCCTGCAATAGGTGAGAAACTTCCATCGGCAATTCGAATTTTTTCATTTCCCGAACAAGGGGAATATGAACTAAATAAATTTGAAAAACTAGTCATGTGATCGGAGGCTCCGGAATCTATGATCCAAGGAGCAGGACCGTATTTTAAATGACAAGAAAGGGCACTAGATTCATTACCTGTTTGTGCAAGAGAAACATTAGGAATACCAGATAAAGAGTTGGTCTTTAACAGCTTAAGAAGATGATCCATCTGCTCCTTGGTGAAGGGTCCTGTCTCGGCCTCATTTGCTGAAGGAAACACCCGACATCCTTGGTTGGATCTATCACCCGGCCTGTTACTTTTCCAATTTGCTGGCTTACCATGTATCTTCCAGCAGGTATCTCGAGTGTGGCGTGGCTTGTTGCAGTAGTTTTCAGTGGTTTTTTTCTGAACAGCCGGGGAAGAGGTTGAATCTGAGGTGAAATCAGACATGGCTGGAACGGTTTATGTCTCTAGGGTTTGTCTAAAATTATTTGTGGCTCTGATACCATATAAACTTTGAAAGGAATGAATTTTCTGTATATTGCCACACAACAAACTGATTTACACGGCTCCTACTTATAGGACTTTACAAAGAATAGGAAACTAAGAAGAATAGGAAACTACTGTCTGTGCTAGCAGACCTAATGACTAACTTTCCTATTTTACAAAAGTCGACTATTTACACAATAACAAATCAGCTAACTAATTCTCACAAAATAGCTAGCAAATCTTCTATGATTTGATCAGCTGAATATTCCCACAACAACAATAACAACAGTTCAATGGCTATTCCGTCCCACGTGATCGTTTCGCAGCCGCTAGATGTTCAGCAACTGGCTGTGCAGGATTATGATGAGATGCCGTTTTTCATGGACGACAGACAATCTTTCGTTGATTCTATAGAGGCTTATGACTCGAGGTACAATATGGGTTTGGTTTTTCTGTTTTTGTTGATGATATAAAAGTTTATTATAATTTTTCCATTCAGAATCTCACGCTCACGACGTAAAAATTTGTACGCAGCTCGGAAGAATCGGTGCTGAAGGACACAACTCAGCCACTTGATCATGTTGCAGATAATGAATTGAAGAGTGCTGCTGCGTGCTTTAGCCTTACCAGTGTGACAGTGTCAACTGGTAAATGAAGCGGAAGATCAAACAATAAAATAGTTCGAACGCTTCGCTTTTGCTTATTTATTCTATTTATTATTCAGAATTTATTCGTATAGAAGCTCCCACTATTCTCTTCATTCTTTTCTGATCTCCCTCTCTCTCTTGATGAACAAAGTTCCACAGTTTTGAGCTTATCAAGTTTTTCATTCTTCGTTATTATCACATGGAACACTACATGAATTGTTGAGTTTATAGTTACTTATTGTTTAGCCTAAAGAATTAAATGAAATGTGTTTTTGTATTTTTTGTGTATATATATATATATATATATATTTTGATTGATATATTTAGTCATCTTGCGAAAATGAAGAACAATCTTGTTTAATTTAAAGTCGAATCATTTTTGATGTATAGGCAATAACTTCATTTATAAGAGTTCAGAAGTTACACACGTCTCTATTTAAATGTAGTCATGTAAAAAACTACAATTTATACTTTATCATATTTCCTCTACCCACTTGTTGCCTTAGCCAAACAAACAACATTATCAGTGTAAGAGACGATGTCAGAAGTTTGAAATCTGTTGGTAGATTTTGTATTTAACAATTTGGCCATATTCAAGTTTGATCTCTTTTAACTTTTGCAGCTTCTAGCAATATATTTCAACGAGAAATTTACTTCGTGAGACTGCTCTATGGCATGTAGAGTAGCAGTAGAAAGAGCCAGAAGCTGTAAAAGCACTTAGTCTGTAAGTCATCTTCTATCATGAAATTTCTAAGACGACAACTATAGATGCAGCCATTTCCCGTTTCGAATGTTTGTTCTTCAATATGCACAACTAATCACACGAGAACAAAACGGTGTCGAAGAGTACTGGAACATATCAAAATCTTGATTACAAACAAATTGAATAGAGGAAAATAAAAATATTTACTGAAATTTTGCTCACCAAAAGCAACTGAATTTTTCAAACATTAGAATTAGCGTGCTTTTGCTGAATCCTGTAGTAAATTGTTGAAACAACCTGACATGTACCTGTAGCTTCAAGGAATCAATTATTTAAACTCGCTAAGGAAATAATTCACACATCCTGATTTCTATCCTGGAAAAAAAGGGGGTCACAAAACCCTGGTGTTGTATGAACCACAATGAAAGCATTTGTGGTAAAGCCAATGAAAGGGAGCTTCTCCTCGCTTCTCACAGTCATTGCATAATATGGCCTGCAATTTTCCCAGCAGTCGAATCATACTCATGCCGAAACAGTTTATGATACGTGAGAAACTCTATAGCACGACAAGTAGAGGTGAAAAAGGGGAACATGTCCTAACCTGAGTTTGGCCGGAGAACTCATCTGGAATTTTCTCTTCAGCCAGTACTGTATCTAGCATCTTAAAATACACCTGCAATAATTGCAACAATATTAGTTGAAGAGTTTCAAGATCTCCCGCAACTCAATTATAGACAGTGGATCATCGACAGCTACAAAGAGCCAGATAAACATTTAACATCACCCCTTCAACTAAGAAAGAAAATAAAACTTCGAGAAGGAACCTGAAAAGTTTCAGACAATATAATTTAAGATAGGGCAGTAGTATAATTTAAGATTAAGGCTTAACACTCTGAGCACAATTTGAAAATAACCAAATCCCGAACGAGAAAGTTAGGGGGCAAAAAGGTGCTAAAGAGTAACATATACCTTCATGTCCCCAAGTGACTTGCCGCAGATTGGGCAGTTATAACTACTACATGCGTAGGCCTGAAAGCAAATGAGCCACGGTAAGCTCGTTAATAATTGTGAAATGACTACAAAAGAAGTAGAGGAATGATGGAGTACCTCAAAACATTTAGAGTGCATATTGTGCCCACATTGAAGAGCCTTCACCGGCAAACTAGAGGTGAA